>JAPWTK010000089.1:107500-642500 GCA_029963805.1 Aromia moschata | reverse complement strand
TTTACCGTGAAAATTTTAGTAAAAACGCCATATGGCGACTAAATTTGAAAGATTTAATAAGGGTTGACAGTCGATAGCATGTATTTGCCGCCCAAAATTGAAAAAAGCAATTTCATTCAATAAATTTTCAAGTCAGCACTAAAACCTTCTTCGGAAAATCGAATTTTTGGACCACTTAAAATAATTTTCCCCTCATAAACCAAACCTCTTGGATATCATTTTTGGACATCATTTAATTCATTTTATTTCTTTCTCGTTTTTATCTATTTCGTTCCGCCCGCGCGTCATATATCGAGGTTTTTCGTTCGTCGATCTATTCAATTCCGTTTCCGGAAAAGAAATAAAGTCTTTTTAACGGGCACTTTTAAGCGATAATGATCTTCCGTAACTTATCGTCATTCGTCGTTTAAAAGTCGCAGAACCCGATTTCGATCTTATTAGAACAGTGTGACATACATTAGGCGCAGAAATTAAGAATAATTTACGAAATCATACAATACATGGTATACAGATGTGTTTTGTGACACGGAATAGATTCCAAAGGTTGTTTTTTTAGATCTACCATCACCGAAGGGTGAAAATAGGGGTTGGTGTTTTTTTCCACATTTTATTATGCACGAGTTTTTTGGGTCTCTAATTCCATTGTAAGAGTAATTTTTTTTGATCTGCCATCCGCTAAGATAGAAAAATAAAGGGACGCAATTATGAGTTTTTTCAGTTACTTACCGAACCATTCCAAATTTTGTTCACAGAGTTGTTTGTGTCTTTAATTCGATTGCAAGAGTTATTTTTCTGATCTGCCACTACGGGGGTACAAGCTTGGTTTCGCATTCAAATTACAGATTGAATTTTCGAATGAAAATTGTATATAATACTCAAGAAAATTTTCACTTTCGTCTGCCGTATTGGATCCGCCATTTTGAGTTTTCAAAATATGATTTTAGATTTGTAATTAGTGGCCTCAAAAACTTCAGTATATTGCTATTTATCCAAGTCGTCCGCAGAGATTTTAATTTTTTACCCTCATATTGGATCCGCCTTTTCGGATTTATAAAATATGTTTTCAGATTTGTTATGTTATCAATGACCTCATAAACCCTTACATACTTACAGATTTTCAGATTCGCACAACTTTTTAATTTTCGTCCGCCATATTAGATCCGCTATTTTGAATGTTCATAATTTGATCCCAGATTCGTAAAGATCCCCTCCAATCAGTTTTTCTAAAATTCCGAAAATATTTGAATTTTCGACCGTCAGTTTAGATCGACCATCTGATTTAAGTTTAAAAATCTGATTCCAGATACGGCAACCTCAAAAAACCTTTATCAAAACAAGTTCCGATCCAGATTAAAAAAAAATTGCTCCGCAGTAGGAGGTTAAAGACGCCATATTTAGTCCGCCATATTGAATTTTATAATTCTGATGCCAGATATAGACTCAGCTGCCTCAAAAACTGTTATACGAGGTGTGGCTATTAAATAACCGAACTGATGCTGCTACCAGCGCGCTGCGAGCGTGTCACCACAAGTTTGAACAGAACTGTGTCTGGTGATACTTTCCCCACCCTGAGCTCGCTGGACAAATCAGTGGGTAGATCAGTTTGACTGTAGCAGTCGTTGGAATTAGTCTACGCACCAGTGATGCGTCGAAAAAATAGTAAGTGTTCAGATGAAGCAACGGGTTAATCTCAGGTTTCTTGTTGAACTGTGGAACTGTTACAGAATCTTATGCAATCTTAAAAGAAGTTTACGGGAATTAATTTTTTTCCCGCACACAAGTTTTTGAATGGTTTAACCGGTTTAAAGAAGGACGTGAAACGACCGATGACGATCCGCGCCTCGGACGGCCCTCAACGTCAAAACCGGAAGAAAATATTGAAAAAATTGGCAAAATAATCCGTGAATATCGTCGTCTAAGCATACGAGGGCTTGCTGAAATAATAGGAATCGAAAAAGAATCTGTTCGCCAGATTTTGCATGAATCGTTCAACATGCGCAAAGTTTGCGCAAAAATGGTGCCAAAACTCCTCACTCCCGAGCAAACGGAACCAAGAATGAACATTTGCGCTGACATTGTAAACAACATTGACATGGATCCAGGCTTGTTTCTTTCCCAAGATGTCAAATCGGCGCTGAAGGAGACAAGATTCGAAAGTGTGGAAGCGGCAAAAGCGAAGTAGGTTCTGAACCAGCTGACAGAAGCGGGCTTCCAGCACTGCTTTTAACAATGGAAAAGTCGAATGGAGCAGTGTAGAGATCGCCAAGGGGATTACATTGAAGGCGAAAAAGTTGCTACTGTAATTGGTAACGAATAATAAGTTTTATGACAGCAGTTCGGTTATTTAATAGCCACACCTCGTATACAAGGTTTGGTTCAAATCCTTAGAAAATTAAATAAAAGAAAGTAATTCCATATACGATACAATACCAGCGAACCAGTTAAGGGTTACAAAACAAATCCCAAATTTTTAGGTGGTTTTCAAAAAGCTGAAGTTGAAGAGTGGTCGTAGGGAAAAGAAAAATCCCAAAAACCCCCGATAGTTTCAGAGCGCTGAGATGTTTTTTCATAGTGCCATTAGGGGTAGAATTGATAGTCGTAAATGCATCCTGACCTCAGAATTTGATTCAGTGCTTTGAAAAACGTAGAAGGGGAATGGTCTTCTCTGGCTTTGTGTGCCTGTGTAGTGCATGGCTTTGTGTGCCAAGCTGCCGTATAAAATGTGTTTTTCAGGCTAGAAAAAAAAACTGGCAGTAAACGAGGAAAACGGAGGTCTGATTTGTGTTCAGGGACCCCAAAAACATTGCTTAGACCGGGTCTGTGCTTCCGCGCATTGGAAAAACGTTTGCGGTCTTGTGTTATTTTTTTGCCTTCTTACTCAGAACGACTTGCATATTGAAATTATAGAAAAATTTTCACTGCGTCCCATTTCAAAATCATTTACACTTTACGCACTGACGTGAATTCATAAAAAAATTAGTCGAACTCTATGGCGATATTTTGTTTTAAACCGTCTCATCTCGAAGGCTTTACCAGTATCGCATTAAGGGGGTCCTCTAGTTTCTCGGGTCGAAAAAATCGATTTTTTTTTTCATAAATCACATCTACAACATGTGTAGAAAATGTGTGCCAGAGGATTTTTCGATATTCGAAGTGGTTAACAAGTTACGGCCCTGGAATGGAGCAGGTATACGGAGCGCGCGCAACGCTGCTCCGCAAAGCCGAGCGGCCCTGACCATTATATTGATATCCCATTATATTGAATCGCGAAAAGGGAAGACGGAGCAGCTCTGCGTGACTTCCAAGAAGAAGAGGAAGGCCTACTGTATGGTCCAGGCATAGCAGATTGACGGTGAGATGAAATTTTTATTATAAATCACATGCGCGAACATTGAAACGCGTTTTTCTCGAAACACTATTTTTCAAAATGGTGACCACGATATTTCAGAAACTACTGCACCGATCTTGTTCGAATTTATACAACATCTTTAATATGTTATAAGCCAGCGATTGAACTAGGATTATCATGATTGCTTCGATAGTTTTTTTTCTACGAGCGAGAAACTTAAGAAAAAATGAGTAAAAAATAGAATTTAATTTTCGAAAGTGTATAAAAAATTAATTTTTTGTAATTTAGAATTCATTCTAGTTCAATCGCTAGTCTTAAATATGAAGATTAAAATGCCGTCTGGTTTTTTGATTTCAGATAAGCAAAACAGCCGCGATCTTGGTCACCGTCAAGCACCTCTTTCACTTGATATCTTCCTGTCGGCCTTTGATTCTATTATATATTTTGCCTTCAAAAAATTTTGTTAAGCTCATTTAAATGTTAATAAAGAATATGTAAAAACAATGAGATTTATTATTTCGATGGTTCGCCCGTAAAAAATTATTGAAAAAGCCGTAAAAAAACAACCGAGAAACTAGAGGACCCCCTTAATTTAACGAAGCCGTTACAGTTTCCTTCTCTCGCGACTATAGGCATTGAGCCGAACCTAAACCGCTTCTGGAAGCGATTTAGTATTCCATTCCTCACTCGATCTGTATTTGAGGGCGCAATTTAAAAAAAAATCATTCAATTTTCCGGACGAACAAAAACGGCCCCATAAAAACCCCGAAACGGGAGACATTAGCCGAACCGCAATCAGGATAATTTCAATATTTTCCCCGGATTTTCCCTCCTTTCCGGTCGCCTCTCCCCCACTTTAAGTTAATTTTAATGTTAGATATCGGCGACGGTTGCGCGCCGTCCGCCGACTCGTCGGTCGCAGATTGCCGTTAACTATAAATCAACTTTTTATTGCCCATTTATTTTCGGTTATTAATCGTTTTCGGCGAGGAGTGCAATTTGCAAAAAAAATCCTCTCTCGGCTTCCTTCATACATCATCGGGCCCGAAACCGGCGCCGTTTTATCGGGGAATGCATTAATAATTTTCGAAATTGTCCGTAAAAATATTGAGGCGACGCACAGTGGGACGAAATGCCGAATACGTGGACAAAAGTCACAAAAGGAAAGTTTAATATAGGGATTTTTATGTTTTGGGTTGGCTAGAATAATGTTGGCACCATTGAATTCCGGTAACCGAATCGGTTAGCTGTTTTTTTTTCTGAAGCTACACAGCGAGTCGAACGTGACGTACTTTTATTAGTGGCGTGTCAAGCCCTGTGTGCTTGAAAAGTTGTGCGAAAATTAAAGTGCACGTAGAGATTCTGTCAACGACTATTCCCAATTGTAATGTAGGATTAGTGACCTGTTTCCATACATATACAAACTATATAGTTAATTAGTGGGATGAGGTCAAATGTTTCCAAAAAAAAAAAAACTAATTTTCACTTAGTCGACTAGTCCACTATTCCCAATATTGAAAATGGAGGATGTTCCTCAAGGTATGTACTTGATTTTACACGGTCAATAACTTGTTAAGTAATGTATTAACTTTTGTTATTCAAATTAACAACTATACTGTAAAATAACGAAAAACCTCAATAAAATCCAGTGAAAAGTGAGAGATAATTTACGAATTCCACGGAATTCCACTAAGTTTTGTATTTTCCGATGAACCAGGTTATATTTGCATTAAGATTGAAGGATAAAATCCCGCGAATAGCCACGAATCCGTTACTAAACCACATATGGAGCCACAGCTGCAATAAGTTAATTTTTTATTTCATTTCGTATAGAATGCTGGAATAGTAAAAAAAAATAGTTCCTATGACTGTAAATTATGTACTTATTGATATCTAACGTACAATCACAAAAAAATACGTTAAAAAAAAATGTGCTAAAAAATTAAATATTAAAAGAAAATATTAAAAATTTTTTTTAATATTTTCACCCTTATCTTGAAAATAAACATATTATATATAGTGAAATGGATTGCCCATAAGGTAAAAAAAGCTCTAGATATTGTTCAATTTTATCGAAAATTAGTGATTTACAGTTTTTGATTCAATATGGCGGAAAAAGTTTTCAAAAAATCGGATTAATAAGTTCAAATTGGGTATTTGTATGTTTTTGAGGTCGCTAAATTCGAATCTGATATCAAAATTTTGAAATTCAAAATGGCGGATCCAATCTGGCGGAACAAATGTTGGATCCGCCATTTTGAATTTCAAAATTTTGATATCAGATTCGAATTCAGCGACCTCAAAAACATATAAATACCCAATTTGAACTTATTAATCCGATTTTTTAAAATGTTTGCCGCCATATTGGATCCGCCATTTTGAATTTCAAGATTTTGATATCAGATTCGGATTCAGCGACCTAAAAAACATTTAAAATACTACATTTCGTTCAAATTTAACAATATTGAGACTTTTGTCCACGTATTCGGCATTTCGTCCCACTGTGCGACGCCTATCCAGAACATTTGCAGATCTACCTCTAATCTAATATGTTTAACTGAATCAAATAATATTTATCACAATAGAAACGTAACGGTTTGCCAAATGTCAAGAGACGCAGGACTGCCTCAAGGACCACACCTTGGGCCAGTTCTCTTTATCACCTGTGTTAATCCATACTTGGACACTTATAACCACTTTGATATGTAAATTTTAAGAGATTAACGTGCGTTTCGCGTCAATAATGTTGGCATCATGAGTTTAATCTATTATCTATAATATTTAACTACCCGTTGGAGTTCACCGACCCATAAAAAATGCGGTTCGGTAAGCCGTAACTTTTGTCCTTGTTGATTAATCAGAATTCGGCCCATTATTTTAATTAATGAGACTATTACTTTTAAAAATTTCTATAGTTTGGAACGCATCTAACGGTCTACTGGCTGTTATATTTCTTATTAGTTTCAAGCCACTAACGTCTATTCCATGATTATTATTATTAAAGGTAGGTTGGACTGCACAAAAATTTTATAATCTACTATATTAAGTGAGTTACATGTTCTTTGAATCTAGTTAAATTTGATCTTTTTGTTTGTTTGTCCAACATACTTTGGTTCATAAACAGGATATCAGTGCGTTCTGAGATGTTAAATAGGTCTTATCTTATACAGGTGAATGTTGTAGCTCAACTAATCGGCAAAGGAACCATACTCACAAGACACAGAACTTGCAAACCGTACTACCGCTCGGGTTTCTATAAATTATCAATAATTATTCCATATGTTCAGGGAGTTAAGTTCTGGCGCCTGCCACTTATAATTCAATAGCTGTCTGTACCCATGTGTCCCCACGAGTAACAATAGTCTCCGCTGGTAGTGGTGTCCTTGGTAGAACGTCCGAAAACTTTTCACTTGTGGATGTCAGGATCAAATACACTTCTATGTCTTTTGCCTCATCCAGTCCTCCAAGCACTACGCTAACTATATCCTGTACTTTAATATCCACTGTTTCGTCAATACTAAGCCATGTAATTCCGAAACCACATTTATTTATGTGTTCACACAGTGGTGCTATGTATAATCGTCTAAGAGTTATTTCTGCAGACGAACTAACTTCGCGGCACTCACAGCGTTCTGGACCATTTGTCTGAACTCGGGGTTATCTAATTTTGCGAATTATATTACACGCTGCAACATGCTGCAGAACAGCTGTTTTTACGTACAACATCAGTACGTGCCACATGGTGAAACGAGTTCACTGGCATTAAAGATCAGTTTCGCAAAATTGTTTATCCAGTGCAAGTTATTCGACGTTTCGTGCACACGAATGATGCATCGACCAGCGCAGTTTAACTAATACTAAAAATAAGTATAAATTATTTTCACGTTCGCGAATCGACCTTTGGCACATGCCGTAAATTGGTTAGAGTGTGGCGCACAACACGGCAGACGGGTTATATTCCGGAATATGATGGCGTTAATTGTCCGATATATCTAAGATTAAAAATCCGATCCGATCCGAAGTCAAAAAAATAATTGTCGAGATATCTAAACATCAACATTTTTTGTCAAAGGAAAAATCTGTTTTTTTTCAACAAACCGTTTAGTTTAGGAAAAACTATAAAGCTCGTTTAAAAGGAAGTACAAATTGCATTCTAAGTATTCTTATTATTCTACCACTTTTTTTGGCTTAATAGTTCAGACATCTCGAATAGTTTCGAGATGCTTATGGCTTAATAAGCGATCGAATCGCTTAATAGTTTTGTCAAATTTAGACTTAAAGGGTTGTTGCAGTAAGCCCACTAAAAAAACTGGACGTTTTCCACGAAACACCGAACTACTACACTTTTTTCGACGCGTGTTTCGCCAACCAAGCGTTTGGCATCTTCAGGAGAAGATTAAAACTAAATTCTAGCCTACACACTTGCACTATTTATACTAGATTTATTGCCACGGTTCACTGAACCGCAACTGTCTTTGTTTATCAGAGCAAACAGTGGACTGATGGGTATCGGACCATTGTCCTTATTCATACTACTGTTACACTTAATGATTTCTAAACTTTCAAAAGCATCCAACTGTCTACTGTTTGTTACATTTCTAATTAATTTTAAATTATTTATGTCTATCCTATGGTTGTTGTCAAAAGCGTGTTGGGCAACACAAGAATTTTCAGTTCTGCCATATTTCAAATGAGCCATGTGTTCTTTAAATCTAGTCAAAATGGATCTTTTGCCCAATATACTTTTGATCACAATCTTTACAACTTATTTAGTATATTCCTGGCTTTTCGTTATTGTCGATTTTGTCTTTGGGGTCACCCAAAAGCGTCTGTAGTTTATTTCTAGAATCATAAACCAAATTGATATTAATATTTTTAAAAATTTTATCTAGTCCGCGGGTGAATTTAGGTTCATATGGTAACGAAGAAAATTTCGAATTACGAATTATAGTATCTCTACGAAAAGTTGTGGAATTTTACAGGGTTCTCTTAAATGTATGCTTCCTTATTAACTTATCTATTAAATGGCTGAGTAACCGTTATTCTTAGCTGCATTTTTAATTAATTGTTTCTCATGTTCAAACCTCTCTTTACTGAGGGAGAAATTTAACAAACGTTGAATTATAAAATTAAAACTTGCCATTATATGTTGAAAAGGGTGGTGTGAATCGAATAGTGTAACATGAATAAGGATAGTTGTAGTATGAATAAGGATAATGGTCCGATACCCACCAGTCCACTGTTTGCTCTGATAAACAAATACAGTTACGGTTCAGTGAACCGTGGCAATAAATTTAGTATAAATAGAGCAAGTGTGTAGACTAGAATTTAGTTTTAATCTTCTCCTGAAGATGCCAACTTGGTTGGCGAAACGCGCGTCGAGAAAAGTGTAGTAGTTCGGTGTTTCGTGGAAAACGTTCAGTTTTTTGTTTCTACGCCGAAGGTTCCAGTACCCACTCCAGTGGCTACATATAACAATATTTCAGTCGCGTTAAGACCTTTCCTGGAATCTATTATTAACCTACGGGCTCTATTAATCATTTAATGAGTTCAAATAATAACAACAAAGTGGAAATGTCATTGATTGCCAAATATTAAGTAATTTCGGGACTGCCCCAAGGGTCATATCTTGGATCTGGATTATAATTTAACTATGATATTATTCCTAAATATATAGTATATATGATATTGATTCCTAGATACATAGTTTATTATGAATGGTAAAAACACTGTGCGAAGATACTCTTTAGCTTCAAATATTGATATTCCCTTAATATCAGTTTAAGTCGTTATGCGATGTGAAGAGAGACAGAGTAGCGAGAAGGAAAATAAACCGCTTGGGCCCAGAATCCCGCGGGACTCACGCGCCTATTTACCAAACGAAATAGAAGAAAAAAAACGACATAAATAAACCCGGCAAACATGATTTGTCTTAATACGTGACGTCCCGTTTATAAATATTCGTTCGGCGTGTAAATTCCCCGAAGCATATAGAGAGATATATCTCGGCCGCGGCGGACATCACTCATCCCCTCCCACCCCACCCCCTCACCGTCCTCTAGCGCTCCGGAAGCGCGGGAGAGGATCCTCCGGGGGTAGCCCGCCCCGAGGAGACGCCTCACAATAAACAATGTATCGAAATTTGTCTTGATCAGCCGGGGCATAAGCCATTTTTATAAGGCAATTTCCTTCCGGTCTGCGCGGAAATGCCGTGAAAAATTGTCAATTTGGGCCTGGAGAGAGACGCGTAATGGTTTTTTTCCTCGACCGTGCGGTTTCTCGAAAAAGAACCGAAACGAAAAAAAAATGTTTCTGCAATAGTAGCGGAGATGAGATGCATACGGACACCATTAGAGCGTATGTTGATACCGTGTATTGAAGGAAAACATGTAGGAACATATAAAATATTTTCGAATTATTTTCAGCTTCGTGAAACTGAACTTTTGGATCAGACCTATGTTAAATAATCAGGCAAAAAAACTTCATCAAAACCAGCTATGAACAAAAAACATGTACAAATACATGATAGGTTGATACTATTTTAAATCTTTCAGAGTGATAGTCCAAGATCCGTCTGCTTACTGTCTTCATAATGAATAAAGCTGGTAGGAACTGGATGTGATAGAGCAAACACCAAATGATTGTTGTGAAGAGGTGGATTCAATTTTAGAACAAGACATTTACTTATTTTGTTTGAATATTTACTTATTTTGTTTGTATCACTAACAGTTGTTTGTTGTGCCTAACATCAGTACATTATTATTTTTTACATCTACAGACGACAATGCACGTGTTACTACCATTTCTATACTTTTAGCCGTTGTTTGCAAAATTCGTTTACTAGCTATCAAAATCCGTGGCGAAATATCTGAGACACCTAAAATTCGTATCAGAACATTAACGATCTTATTACCGCAAAAGTCTGTTGTTTCGTCCACTGTCAGCCACAGAAATTTATTGCATGTCTTCTTTGATATTTCCAACGACACGTTGATATGTATTTTGTAAATATGTTTTGCGCAAGATATGGCTACTTGACATTGGAAAATCGGACACATATTTGGCAAAAAAAATGTCTGTGAATATTGTCGATCACATTCCATGAAAGACTACATGCGCAAAACATTATGCATAAAACAAATCAAAATTCATTTTTTCTAATAGTAGCAGTAATATTTTCTTGATGGATATTCGAATCTAAATGTCTTTACACTCTCGGCGTCTACGAAATATATATATCGACGATTGCAAGGAATACATAAAATATGTGATCCGTCTATTGTAAAATCGTCGTAATTTTCAATCAACTGTTTCAGTGTATCCACAAATGGTAACGACGGTGCCATCCACACAGAATCAGATAATATAGAGCCATCCAAAAAAAAAAACGTCAACAAAGTTGGCCGAGAAAAAAAAGACGTATTTCTATTCTTAGTCGAATTTATAACCTTATTTACTTGTCAAGACTGTCACATCACATGTTTATTTTACAAATTGTGACAGCCACTTGTCAAAAATTTGACATAACCGAAAAGCTTAGACATTACCGCTATTTCCATCTCTCTCGTTCATAGCCAGAGTTGACGTTTTTTTTGGATGTCTATATATAAATGCAGTACACGAACTCTAAGATAAATACGTATACGATTACGTATAAGATAAACACTATAAATAACACAATAAAATATGTACACAAGTTTATTACTTAGTCACTCACGACACATAAAATTATTTTAAACTCGGCGTTCTAGCGTCGATTCGCTAGCAGCGAGCTAATAAAAAATAGTAAGTTTCGGACGATATACGGATGGCGTGGACAGACAGCGGTCGTACCAGGCACGGTCAGTGGCGTACGTATGTACGGGTAAGAAATACACGCTTAGGTAATTTACAAGGCGCTTAAAAAAATACGGTTTATACTTTATCATAGAGTTGTACAGTGTCGACCTTGCGTTGTGGCACGTTTTCCGGATCCTAGTTTAGATTTAAAAATATATTATTCCATTTTCTTATAATAAAGCAGATAAACATTTTTTTTTCCAATCCAAAACGAACATTTGCTGCTCGTTTTTTGTCCACTCTCACCTATACTTTAAAACACTGCGACGTACGGTGCATACATATATTTCATAGACCAAGAAAAATCGGTATCGCGGCAATTTCTCTCGCTTTCCTCGCGCCGACCCCAGAAAAATATAAAAAATCGCGAGGAAGTACAATTTTAGAAGGGCTTCGTTCAGTCGCGACGTAGAGAAATCGCCGATTTGGATTGCGAGCAGGGATTTCCAGCGCTCACTCGATTTATTTTCATTTGTACACCGAATAAAAGTAATTTTATTGATGCAGGCGATACATCAAGAAAAAATACAACATATACTGTTGGGTAGAAGGGAGCGCGTATGCAATGAAAAAAATAAAACGGTAAATGGCGCTTTTTCAGCTCAATTCTGACCCATATTTCGATAATTTTTTTCTCAAAAACTACGATCTTGTACAGGAAATTTTAGATTTAGTAATTTTTAAAGATTTTTGTATTACGTCTTCAAGGCCTATTGAGTTCAAAAATGGAGTTGAAAAATTAATAAACCGTAGTAGGTATTTTTTAAACGCAATATACCGTGTGTGTAAAGCCAACATCGGCCAGTTATGAAAAAGGACAAACAGAAGTGAGACAGCAGATAAGAAGCAACCGCATACGGATCGAATGTAGTGAGGGAATAAGGGCGGCCTTCTCACCACCTGTGCTTGTTGTTATACCGAGAAGTGTAGCATTTGTCCTTGTTCACAACCGGCCGATGTCGGCTTTACACAAACTGTATAATAACAATGTGCTATAGATAAACGAGTAGCATTATCTATAAATAGATGTATATAGCATTATCTATAGATAAAGTGTTTACAGATATCCCAAATTCATGATTTTATAATTTCATTTCATTAACGCGTACAGGTTAATAATTTAATTACGTTTTATTTTACCATTTTTAAGACACTGGTGGCCATTTAAATTGCAACACCTAGTATAAACAATGATAACGTTACCACCTTTTGTATTTTGATTTGTTATGATGAAATAAAAAAAAATAATCACAATTTGAGGAATTCCGGCTAATCGTTTCTGAGAAATTCAGGTACATGCGTTTGCGCATTTTGTGTTAGTTTTGTTGATGCAGTGAGTGGCGACACGACTACGTCAGGGGGGTCTGTATTGGGTGAAATGTAATAGTAATAAATGTAATAGTCATCTTGGAGGTATGTTGGCAGTGGAGTGAAGAACACACTACCGTGAGACAACCTGGCACTGATGCGCGAAGGCGAACAATAAACCGCAAAGAGCACCACCTTCATGAATTAGCATTAAGGGACAGAACACAAACAGCAATCCAATTAGCCCAACAGTGGGCAATGGTTACACAATATCGTTATGGTCAGATCCCGCTTGTTCGATTTTGGGTTTCCGTCGCGACGTCAATAATTGTTGCGACTTCCGCTGACTGTACAACACCGTCGTCTACATCTTCAATGGTGCCAAGAAAAGCATTTGTGGAGGGAGGAATGACACAATCTCATCTTCTCTGATGAATCCCGGTTTTGTTTGTACCGGCACGACGGTCGGGTCCGTATTCGAAGATACCAAGGAAAACGGAAAAATTCAGTGCGTAATGACGCGACATACGGCTCCAACACAAGGGATGGTATGGGGCGCCATTGTTTAGAACAACAGGTCACGCCTATTCGGATTCAATAGATACATCGATGAAGTGCTATGACCTGTGGTAGTATCTTATCTGCAGGACCACGTAGGTGCCATATTTCCACATGATAATACCAGACCACATGCAGCAGCAAACGAGATACCTTCCTTGGTCTTCGCGTTGCCCAGGTTTATCCCCAATAGAAAATTAATGGAATGCGATAGAAAAAAGACTCCAAACATATGCTGGACCAGCAAGTGGAAGTTAGGAATTATGGACGAGGGTACAAGCTACATGGAATGCTATACCTCAAGAGACCATTCAAACGCTGGGTACGGGGGTTATTATCAGTTGAACTTATTAAGTATTATCAGTACAACTTATCAGATAAGATTGTAACAGTAATCAGTTGTTTTATTAATACATGTAATACATTATTTAAACGCAGTTTGAGTTATGTTATCAACTCCTTCAGGGTGTTGCATTTTCAATGACCACCGTATAATTTATAAGGTAAATTAAGTATTATTAATAATATTAATACCTTTAATAATACTTGGTTATTAAAGTTTTATTATCTTTATTAATTTAAGAGAATAAAATTTTAAATTATTAAGAGACCCTTTTATTAAAAATATACCCTGTTACAACATATCAAAATACCAATAACATCAATATAAAAATGACCATCCAAGAGCTGTATTTGTAGGTTCTACATTATTTTATTCTCCAGACATTGGCCCACATCAGATTTCTATTTTTCCCGTATCTATAGTGATGGACAAAAATATGGATCCACGTAAATATCTGCGAAGTTAATAGATGCATTGACTCAAAAATTTAAATTAGCATTAAAAAGCTATAACTCCAACTTAGCTTAAATATAAAGTGTTCCAAAAAACGGTGACGTACCAATAATTTGTTTATGATGATCTATTTGATCTATTCTCCAGATCTATTTGATGATCTAATTTAAACATCTTGGTGAACTTTTTAGGAGTTATAGACAAATGAAAATCGTGATTTTGAACTCTTATGAAGACTGAAGAATTGAGATAAAATCTAATTAATCTAATAATAATCGTGACAAAAATTAATTTCACTTATCATTACTTAAGCTCTGAACAAGTCTGTACAGAGCTTAAATAGTGGCCAAAATCGCAAAAGTGTCGCTTTTTGTGGGCAAAACCTGGGACTCGGAACTTTTTTTGACTTTAATAGCTCATTTTTTTTTTGGGTTGCCAAATTCGAAGTCAGCACGGTTTGGAGCCATGGTACACACATTGTTTTATAAAAGTGCGAAAAAAAATATTCAAAACGGTGAAGAAAAACGCTAAAATGTGCCTTTTTGTAAGAATAGCCTAAAAATAGGATTATTTTTTTTTACTGAAATAGCTCATTTATATGTTTCTTGTATTGTTCAGTTCCTTATGATGACTGACTATTGATGGATGGTGAAAAGAGAATGTAAGCGCAAAGAAGTAAAACGGAGACGTCTGCCATTGCATGGACCTTTTGAAGAAAAAAGAATTCGTTACAGTAAAAGCAAATAATGAGAATGAGGAGATGAATTCTGACAAATGGGTTCTGACTGTAAGATTTTTTTACATAATCATATACTTGGTGGCTGTGGTCACTATTTTGCATTTTTTGCATTTTTACAAAACTATATTGTTTTGAAGGTTCAGATTTAGACAGAATAATCCAAGAAATATATAAAATGAGAAATTTCAGTAAAAAAATCCTATCCCCAGGATATTCTTACAAAAAGCCACATTTTAGCATTTTTCTTCACTGTTTTGCATTTTTTTGTATTGTTTTCGCATTTCTATAAAATAATATGCGTATCATGGTTGAAAACGATGCTGAGTTCGAATTTGGCAACCTAAAACATATAAAAAAATGGGCTATTGTAATTCCGACTCTGATAAAAATATGCTTTTTGCTGTTCAAAATAACTCTTAATTAGGATTCGACGACCAAAAAGACATGTGAAGTGAATGTTGAATGATGCGGAAATTCTGTTTGTTCTCATGATGTTTCTCTCCATATTAACAGAGATAACGAGCCAACCTATCAAAACTAACCTCGGATTCGGCGACCCAAAATACGTACAGAATAAGTGGTTTGGACCCGGGGTTTGATTTTTAATTTTGTGCGTCTATGTAATCAACAGTAAACAATGAATGTTTACTGTTGTGTGTGAAACAAATGCATCCTACGTTCACTGTAAAAGTACGAAGACACATTTAATAAGACTATGAACTAATGCAACAACAAACTTCATAATAAAACAAAAAAATAATATGTTTTGTGAAAATAACACCCCGTTCACATTCACCGTCATTCATTTCTTGCATAAACTTAAACAAGTTTCCCATAACACTGAAACTCTATCTATACTTATACTCAATGCGCGTATTTCAACATCATTAGGAAGTAATTAAACCTGACTATGAAACATTTCTTGAATTAAAAAAAAAAAATTTACCATGCAGAGATCTGAATAAAAAAATCGTAATTAATTACAACAAAGAATAACATCTTCCAATGTTACAATCTATCGATACGTCGGTAAGAACGAAAGGGCGGTATCGACAGCCTGTCGGAGGCGGCGGTGGCGTCGACGGAAGGGTGCGGGCCGAGCGCCCCCAACCGAGGGGCACCTGTTGAACACTCGCGGACACCGGTCATTCGCACCCCCTCGCGGCGACGGGGTGGCGACCTTCAAGTCGAACCCCGGCGACCCTCTCGGGGCACGTCCAAGGAGCCGTTCGGTTCCCACGTTTCGTCGGGACCGCTTAAATAATTAGCCCCATCCCTCTCTCCCTCTCTCTTCCTCGCTCGCGCCCTCCTCGAGAATGGAGAACGTCTTTCCGCTTGTATGGAAATCGGGCGATTTTCGCAAGTGGGTGAGTAGAGCAATTCGATATGGGGACGTGTAATTCTGGAACGTTTTACAGTTTCGTTCGTACGGGTCTCATCACACCGCATCATTTAAAAAAGATTGTTGTCCGAGGTGTGACTATTAAATAACTGAACTGGTTAATCTCAAGTTTATTATTAAACTCGAGAAAACTTTTACAGAAGCTTATGCAATGTTAAAAAGAACTGTACGAAAATGAATGTTTATCGCACACACAAGCTTTTTAATTGTTTAAACGGTTTAAAGAGGGACGTGAAACGACCGAAGCCTGGACGGCTCTCAACGTCAAAAACGGACGAAAACTTTGAAAAAAAAGGCAAGGTATGCGTTCGCCAGATTTTGCATGAATCGTTCAACATGAGCAAAGTTTTCGTAAAAATGGTGCCAAAACTCCTCACTCCCGAGCAAAAGGAACATTTGCGCTGACATTCTGAACAACATTGACACTGATCCAGGCTTGTTACACACGGTGATTACTTGTGATGACAAGATTACAATTAGAAAGTGTGGAAGCGGTTAAAGCAAAAGCGACGGAGGTTCTGAACCAGCTGACAGAAGCGGACTTCCAGCACTGCTTTCAACAATGGAAAAGTCGTATGGAGTGGTGTAGGGATCGTACATTGAAGGTGGAAACGTTGCTACTGTAACTGGTAACGAATAAAATGTATTATGACAGCAGTTCGGTTATTTTTATAGCCACACGTACAAATGGATTACTTCTATCGTTTTGCAAGAGATCAGATAATTCTAATACGAAAACAGAAACGTCATATACAGTTTTACCAAACGAATTGACAGTATCAATCATTCCCTCTTATGGAAAACATGTTTAAAGGTTCATCGTACATTTGGATTAAATCATATTAAAGATAGAGAACACATATACTTTACATTAGAGTGTGAACTATTGATCAGATAAATAATTTCTAAAGTTCTCCAAGGTAGTATCTTAGGACCTATACTGTTTTCGTTATTTATTGATCTCCTCTAGCTGTAGACAACATAGCAATTACATGATTGCCTTTTATGGAAAACTCATTTAGATTTCCATATCATGCGATTATTGAATTAAATCATATTTAACACTTGAGAACATATAGTCCATGTTAGAGATGGTAGAGTGAGCTATTGGTCAGACGAAGCAAACTTACTCCCTGGAGTTTCCCAAAGTAGTTTCTGAGCACTCGCAATTATATAAATGATATGTATTTGTATATAATTAAAATAGCGTGAGTGCTCAGACACTACTTTGGGAAACTCCAGGCAGTAAGTTTGCTTCGTAACATATTAATTATACATTAAATGAGATGTGATAGTTACAGGTACATTATTTGATGATTACATCTCGTCCAGTAGCTTTGGAAACAATAGGAAAATATCGGAAATGGTCTAGAGAAATGGCTCCCATTTAAATGTCAGTAAAACTAGTTAAATAGACCTGACACCAAAAAAGTGTGTGACACCAAGTAGTCCGTCCGTTATTCAGATAAGCAAGAATGTATAAAATCAGAGACTTGTTAAATAACAAGTCAGAAAAAAGAAACCTGGATAAGTAGATTGCTATTCATTTATACTGGAGAATAAAAAACATCCAATAATCAAGATTCTATAAAGCTGAAAGTCAATATTGTATGGTTTGCTTTGAACACAAAAACTGATAACCATTTTGCTGGATTACATTTGTGTTCGGTATGCGAATGAAGAAATGACGTTTAAGTTAAGTTTTAGAAGAAATGATTATAAATGATGTACGACTTGTCAGTTAAAAATAAATCTTATAAGTACAAGTAAGTCTTATAAGAATAAGACAGTCCCAATGCTGCGATGTTCTTGATGCATCTAGTTGTGATCACTCCCTATGCCGATATTACTAGGGCGTGTGTCTCTACCTCAAGTTTCTATAACAGGCGCTTTAGCTCGATTGATAGGTTTCCGTATTTCACGATTTTCTCCCGTTCAGTTTTCTGAATGTTGTGGGTAAGTGGCACTACGATGTATATGATGATCCCTCTTCGTTATTCCTTGTTTATCAACACAATATCTGGTCGGTTGAAGTCCACTCCACTGAAGTCGGTTGAACGTCGCTCGATCGGTGATGATTAGCCTATCCCAGTACATCACCGATTGCAGCACAGCTTCCGGGGTATACTGTATTTGTAGTATGGCGGAGCCGTCGCTAACGCTTCGGATATAGTTGAGTGTCAGTTGTTGGTGGATCACCATGTTGACTCTGCTAACGCGGAACAGCCTCCTATTATGTGTTCTATAGTTTCGCCTGCAGATCCACATTTCCGGCATATGTTTTCGACGTCGTCCCTCAGGATATGCTTCTATTAACTTTTTGTTTTTATAAGCCTGTCCTCAATAGCTGTCAAGAAGCCTTCGGTTTCGGGGTACAGATAGTCGTCGGTAAGCCATTTTAATGAATTATCTTTGTTGCTGTAGTCTGGCTTTAGCATTTTTGAAAAATAGTCTTGTTATTTAATATTAAACCTCTGGTATAGTGACTCAACTGGCTTTCTAGGTTGTCAGATCTATGCCGAATAGATCAACTGATTCAGTCAATACCTTCGAAGTTAAAGTATGATACAATAATCATGGTGGACAAGTTCATTATTAACTATCTTGCATTAAATAAATCATTTATTTCAGAAAGGGACTAAGAAACATTTTTTGTCAATTTGATGTTATGCTATTTATACACTTTTCCTTTGCTTACTCATCGTTTACTTCATAAAGGGTCTATGTACCACTGCTCTGTAGCGCTGAATTCACGAACAAGATATGCTGTTTATTGCAGAAAGGTACCAAGCACGTCAAATAGTACCTTTCTGCAGTAAACACTTGACTCATGAACATAACCTTAAATATTTGACAGTATCACTGAGAAGTGCATGTGCAAGTGCATGTGCAAGTTGTGAATGTGAAGTTTATTTATTAATAATTAAATCTCCATTAATGATATCCTTGATTTGAAGTCCTGGTGGCCGAAATTTTACATACAGACAGCAAATTCTCTTGAAACCATGAAACCTAATGTGCCACGGGTTATTAGACAAGCAATTTCGATATCCTATTATCATTACTTACTTCATGACCACACAAAAGCTGGATATGTTGTCGCCTCAGATTTTATTAACGGTTTTACACACCATCTATTTGAACTTCGTATGCCAAAACATTCTGATAGAGTTCTAGTAGAAATGCCTCAGAAAAAGGCTTACACTGATAAAGTGCCGATTTTGGTGTCTAAAATTAATCATCTTAGGCATGCTTCCATACATTGAAGATGAGTACCTAGGCTTTTATAATAAAATAATCCAATGGCCAACCAAGCCTCGTAGGATAACACACATTAATAAACTTGTTTGTTTCCCAGTATTATTTCATGTTATTATTCTTCATTAAATACAATAAATAATATTAACAATGCTGTATGTCATTTTTGTCTTTCCTTTGAGTACATATAGATTTTTTTTCTTCCTTATAAGACAAAAAAAGAAGGAACACCTTCAATGCATTTTGGGTTATTTGCAGAAAGGGACTAAGTACAATTGTTTTGCCCGTATTTTTTGTCATCGTTGCAATAATTATGAGATGTTTGTATATTAATATATGTTAGCTTGCATTATAATAATCGATTTGTATGAAACAACACCCAAAATAATCCCCACATCATAAATAAAATAGTTTTTTTTCGTTTTTCTCGAAACTTTGAATATGTTACTTGGTCCCTTTCTGAAATAAACGATTCAAATGTAAGTAGAATGCTGGATTTTTTTTACAATTTTCAAATACCGTCGAGTTGTACAGAAAAGTTATAAAATAAATCCAATACTTTTTGCATTGCGTGGCATTTTTTTTGCTATTGTTTTTCAATGTATGTAGGTTTCGTTCAAAGTCGGGATCGGTCAGCTTCAATAATGCAGAGTGATCCACCGTAACGCAACACGAGCTTCATTACCTCCTCGACAACAAAAAATATATATACCCATTCATCCGGTTCCGAATAATGAAAATTAAAAAGGAATATTATCTAAATGCGGATCATTTAGATATCAGCGGTGATAAAGGGCCGCCGTGCCGCGGTTGCTTTTTAATATTCGGCTAATAACTCATAAATACAGGTATCATTTGCGGCAACGATCGCGACACGGAAAAAAATCGCCGTTCGGTCAGTAAACTGACCGCACGCCGGTGGCGCCATCTCTCTCGCGCGCGCCGTCCAAACCGGCGTATCCGACGGCGCCATCGTCGCGAATAGAACACGGGAGGATTTGTCACGGAGCCGTGTCCTATTAATCGCGGGAGTGGTCCGAAACCATTAATGGGAATGCTAATCTGTGAGAGCGCTTAATTTTTAGTGATGGCTGCAAGTCGCATGCATGAGTCGCCGGTAATTACTTAGACGGAGCAAGGTGAACGATGACGCGTCCATTTTTTGTTGTTGTCTTTCGTCGCGACGACGAACGGCGGGAGGTAATGGATCGCATTAGGTTGATTGTGGGTACGCGTGGGGTTCCCCGGGGATCCCTCTCGGGGCCCCTGGTACGCTCCACGACACATGCTTGCTAGCGCAGAGTACTGAATGGCTGGAATTGTATAGTACTTTACGAGCAGAGGGAGAAACAGATGCTGTAATGGCAGCGTGTGGTGGGTATCAAAGAAATATAATATATCGGCATATCACGCAGGTCATTGATATCGAGTGATCCCTCTCTAGGACTGGCTCCATATTTGGTTAGTGAGCTCCACACTGTTGCAATTAAGAAAAATGCTAAAAGAGCTAAGTGTTTTATGACCGGCGCCTTTCTCAGTATCCTTTGTATCATCCAAAGAAATGCTAAAGTACTTAAAACAGTCTTTGTACGAGGTGTGGCTATTAAATAATCGAACTGCTGTCATAACACTTTTATTCGTCACCAATTATAGTAGCAACTTTTTTTGCCTTTAATGTACCCCCTTGGCCATCTCTACACCGCTCCACACGACTTTTCCATTGTTGAAAGCAGTGCTGGAAGTCTGCTTCTGTCAACTGGTTCAGAACCTCCTCAGGTTCAGAAGCTCGCTTTGCTTTAACTGGTTCCACACTTTCGAATCTTGTTCCCTTCAGTGTCACCGTGTCTAACAAGCCTGGATCAGTGTCAATGTTGTTTAGAATGTCAGCGAAAATGTTCATTCTTGATTCCTTTTTGCTCTGGAGTGAGGAGTTTTTGGCACCATTTTTGCGCATGTTGAGCGATTCATGCAAAATCTGGCGAACACATTTTTTTGTTGATTACTGTTATTTTGTTATTTCAGCAAGCCCTTGAATGCTTAATGCGGATTAGTTTACCAATTTTTTCAATGTTTTCGTCCGTTTTTGACGTTGTTTCGTCTTCGGTTGTTTCACGTCTCTCTTTAAACCGTTTAAACCATTCAAAAACTTGTGTGCAGGATGAACATTCATCCCCCATACACTTCTTTTAACATCGCATAAGCTTCTGTAAAAGTTTTTACAGAAGATTATGCTATCCCCAGTTTAACAAGAAACTTGAGAACCTGTTGCTCCATCTGAATATTTATTCGACGCGTCACTGGTGCGTAGACTAATTCAAAGGACTGCTATAGTCAAACTGAGCGACCCACTGGCTTGTCCAGCGAGATCAGGGTGGGGAAAGAATCATCAGACACAGTTATGTTCAAACTTGTCGCGACACGCTCGCAGCGCGCTGGTAGCAACAACAGTTCGGTTATTTAATAGCCACACCTCGTATAATAGAGTGTAATTGGATATTTGTCATTGAATTATTCGTTATTCTTCAACTGATTTTCTTGGATCAAATAATTCGTACTAGGGAATGAATTGTAATCTACAGGGTGTATCATTATTAAGAGGCCACAGCGAAACTACAGATTCTTTGTGTAAAAATATTACGATTTAACCAAACTTATCTTGGTCCAAAAGTTATTGGTAAACAAGATACAGGATCTCAAAGTTATAATTTTATTTTAGAGTTCCGTAAATAACTTATTTAAAAAACAATATTTTGTTACAAAATCTGAATAGTTTTTTTTTTTTAGGAGAGGACTTCTAATTTGTCAACCGCCGTAAGCTAACCTTACTTATTATTACTTCTCCAAATTTAATAGGAGCTTTTATGGTCATAAAGGACATCTAACTGTAGATAAACCAATTAATTTACTTTTGACAGTGGCGTAGGATGTGGGTAAGTAACAAATTTATTTCCCCTGAATTTTACGCCGCTGTCCAAACATTAAGTTTGACTATAATTTTGAATGTTCTGTATTTTACGTAGATCATATACTATAATTATATATATTATACATAAAATATTTAATTAACTCGACTTATGATGTTTTTCTATTCCGGATTTTTTTTATAATTCAAAGAACAACTTTTGCATTGCACACTTTAAACGCAGATGTCGACGCGAAAAACGTACACCATTATCTATGTATTCAGAATTAGATTACATCAAAATGATTGACAAATTAAAATTCCTCTCTTCAAAATACCTCCAAATTTGTTTTTTTAAAGAAGTTATTAGGAAACTGAAAAAAAAAACTAACGTGTGCTAGATGCTCATATTTCTTCCAAAAGATAAGGAAATGCTGACTGACAAGAAAGATAAATGACAAATTTCAGAAACATAACATCGCGCATAATTCAAATACAATTTGCGAGTTTTGGACTACCACGCTGTTATTGCGTTGTTTTATGTGTTATGCTTCTTGGCCATAACAACAATTCTGTGTATGCCACCCTATTAGATGTTTTTCGCACGCTGTAGGATATAACATGCTCCCATCCACTTTTAAGTCCGGTATACCCACAAGAATCCATAAGCAAATGATGCGGATCGCTGCATTTTATGAATCAGCAGAAGAAACTACAAGTAAGTACATCACCTCACTGCCGAAATAACCTGTTTTGTAAAAAACGCCATTCATTAGCGCGCTCCGCAGCCGGTCAAATAGCGACTGAGCGACATAGAGCCGCCCGAATATAATTCCGGTAAAAGTAGTCAATAATGACGATCGTAACGTTCCACGGGTGCATACTCTTCAGGTAGACTTATTCAGGTTTCACTAGTTCTAACTGAAAATGAAAAATGAAATATGCACTTTTTTCATAAATTATTCCTTATACAGTATGTCTCACTAAGTTGGAACCATATGGAAAACTTTTTTATCATCAATTTTAGGAAAAAAAGTTATTCTTTATAAAATGTTGAGTTACGCCGGCTATAAACTTTATGGAGGTGACCTTTTTATGTCACAAAGTGTCGTCACTGTATGCCGTATATTTTTTGAGTAATGGACATGCAGTCTTTCGTCGTATCTAACAAAAGGAAAACACACGATACCACGATCTGGCGTAACGGAGGATACGTCAGTTCATGTTATTTTAACAACCATATTCACCTCAACACAAAGTGGCGTATCTGTTACTTCGACTGCGCAGCAGAACCAACTACATAACCTCACTATTTCATACTAAGTTGTTTATGTTGGTTTACTTGTGTTTTTTGTGAAAATTACTTACTTCTACCAAATTTGTGATATTACACTGTGACAGGACTAACAGGTAAGGTAGTTAATTACTTACGTTTATCGTTTGATAATTTGATATACATAGGTTTACAATTGCAGTTGCACCAAGCAAAATTCAAGAATGGGAGAACGGGACACAAAATGTTGTCGACTCAAAAGATCTTATTCTCACTAGTAAGAAGTTTAAATGAATAAATGTGGACAGTAAGGTTAAAATGTTTTACGAACAAAAGTGGTATAAAGGTTCAGTAATTGCCGTTGAAACTCTCACATCGCCTGACTGCTCTGACAATTCTGAGGACATCCCACAGGAACTGAGAATCTTGGGCATACGTATGCTGGGAAGAAAAATAACTGGACAGAAATAATGGAGGTGAAGGTGAACAAAAGTTCGCCTAAAAAGATTTTTTCAAATGCAGCCACCTGGACTCAACATACGACTGTATAGAGCTTAAAAATGGGTATTTCACTTTACAATGTAAATCTCCTTTAAATAAAAGTCCTGTGATGATAACAAAAAAAGAAGTATGACGACTTAATTGCTCTGTGTTCTGGCGAAACCCCTGTAGTTCGGTTGCCAGAATATCAACAATTTTATAGAAATTTGCCACACGAAGACTGAGCTGCTTTCCATTATTTTACTAAAATTTTAAGTTGTGATCAGAAGCTAGATTTCATTTCTGTTGTATTATTTTTATTATATTCTTGCGTAATACACATTGTGTTGATATTTTTTAGTTTCCTACTTCTTATAAGTATTGATAAAGTGTAGCATAATGAATTAATTAAATATGATTGTATAGTATGCCATTTGACGTATCTTACAGTGGGAGAGCTGTGATTTAACACGAAATGATGTAACTGATTATTTCAATCATTTTCATTTCAAATTATTTTTTGTGGAAAATAAAAGAAAAACGAATATTTATTAATGGGCTAAGGTAGTTTCAAGTCTTAGTGAATTCATGTCAAAAAATCACAGCATGCATAGTAATGGATACTCCGTCAGCCACCATCGAATGGTAAGTAATTTTGTTTTTTTAGCTCTCCTGTAAAATTTACAAAATGCTAGTTACGACAGTTCGTGTTTTGGAGGACGATATGTTCCATGGAAAAGTTATTCACAGATATACTGATCTTTTTTGGCCTGCTAGATCCTCTGACTTAACCCCCCCTTGATTACTTCTTATGGGGTTACTTGAAACAAGAAGTTTACAAGAAAGGGCCGTTTCAAGGTGTTAACCATTTGGAGAGGATGATTTTAGAAACATGCCAGGAAATTTCTAAACAAATGCTAAAGAATGTATTACGTGAATTTACTAATAGAACGATAAAATGTATTGATCGAGAGGGTGGATATGTCGAGGCATTAGTGGAATGAGTGAAAAATAAATTTTTATTTATCTCTAGTATTAATATTATGTTAGTTAGAGAACTTAGTATTTGTATGTATTTTCTTATTTGCAAAATAAATGCACATGCATTGATTACGTGTTTATATTGCAAAATTGTTAGACAACTTTTAGAAACGAAAAGGTTATCATGTGTTTCACAATTTTTTTTTCTGATTATTGACCTCACACGTTAAGTGTATTAGCCACGAATTATACTATTGGTTTGAGGAAGGATATAAAATAATGAGGGAATAGACAGGGCCACCCGCTTCTCGCCCAGGGGTCTGTCAGGGCATTGTAGTTTTCTAGACATATAACACTTGACCACGGGTAAGATAGGTTTAGAACAAACAGAAGGGTAAATACAAAGGTTGTGTTAAATTTGAGGAAGATTAGGTACATTATTAAATATTTATTTTGATTGCCTTGAAAAAGTTTACGATGTGTTGCATAATATCTTCATCACCTATACTGAGTATATACGGGAGCCATATCGGAGAGTTAAAACCTCTTTTAGTGTTTCACAATCGCAAGAGATAAATGTTCATTCAAAATAAAAAGATTAGTAAAAAATAACAAAATCTAATTTTTCAATGTAAATGGATGTAATTGCATATTTGAACGCAGTTTTTAGTTCTGATCAACTTTTCTTTATAATAATTTCCGATATTGTCAAATATAAAGGTACTTTACTCTTGAGTGAAATTCATTTTTTTTTTGAGAAACCGCGTATACGACTGAAAAAAATATATAATATAAATAATATCTGATGATTGCATTTTAGATTTTAGAACATGCAGAACTTTTTTAGGAGTAACAACTTTTTTCCTAAAATTAATAATAAAAAAAGTTTTCCATATGGTTCCAACTTAGTGAGACATACTGTATAAACAATCTCTAGGTATTCACTATCCGACTCTGTCTTTAATATTTTAGTGCTGTCTCTATTGCAGACACACCGTCCAGATCGTACTTGGTGACCAAGCGATAGCTAAATTAAAAACGAACGAACGATTCCGTTTCCCTCCCTCTCCCTCCCTCTTTCGTGTCTTCGTCTCATTTCCTAATAAACCCGGCCGATTACGCCCGGAATAAGACGAGACCCATCTCTCAGGGTTACTTAACCATAATATACGACCTATTCCGCGACGATAAGTGCAAGTTGACATTTTTAATCAGCAGAGGCTCCTTCCTGCGAGGCTCTTCGGCCGCCGCCCCCGAGGAGTCGCTGCAATTGCCGGCGCGCCGTTAAATTAATCATTAGATTTTAATTTAGCTCGGGCGTAACTCCGGTAATTTACACGTAGTTAACCGACGGAAAAAGTCCGGAGTGGAAATGAACAAACGACGATTTTTTTTTGCGCCCGGCTTCGGCAATTAAATACCCAATTAAAATCATCCACTATCTTCAGCGGGGAGGCGTCGGGGCGCGGCGAGACGAGACGTACGCGCCATTAGCCGATCCGTTTCGGACCCTTCCATCAGCCTGGCGACGTCACGACACGGAAATAACATCTCCAGAGATGGATATAAAAAAATGAAACGAACGACAGGTGCTGAATTCACCACGAAAGTTGTACACGTTGAATTATGAGTTCCATATTGGGAAAACTCAGAGGTCACCTAGAATTCGACTTAAAGAACACACACCTCACTTAAAATATGGAAGAACTTAACTTATGAGTTGCTTAAGGGAGAATACAGGGTTTGTCCGGAAAGTAATGTCAGTGAGCTTTGAAAAATTGTTTTTATTGGTTCTATGTGTACAAATCTTTAGAAACTTTCAAAATACATTCCTCCTGCGTCCACACATCGGTTCCAGCGGGTCTTCCACGCATCAAAAGCCGCACGGTAGTCGTTTTCCGGAATCGCCCTTAAAGCGTCGGTGCAAGCCTTCTGAATGTTTTTCACCGACCCAAAATGCTGTCCTTTCATTGGGGTTTTGAGGCGCGGAAACATCGGGGCTGTAGGGAGGCTGGGGAACAATGGTGATGCCTGCCTTGACGAGGTAATCGGCCACCAGGAAGCAGGTGTGCGAAGGCGCATTGTCGTGGTGAAGTTTCCAGGATTTTGAGATGTCTGGGCGGACGCGATTCACCCTGCGTTTCAGCCGCTTCAGCACCTCGACGTAAAACTTTTCGGTTACGGTTGTCCCCTGCGGAACGAACTCATGATGGACCAATACCCGGCAATCAAAAAAGACAATCAGCATTGTCTTGATCTTTGACCTGGACATCCTGGCCTTCTTGGGGCGAGGGGAGTTCGACGTGTGCCATTCCACACTTTGCCTCTTCGTCTCCGGATCGTATTCAAAGACCCAACTTTCGTCCCCGGTAATGACGTCATCAACGAAAGCGGGGTTGTATTCACAGGTGTCCAAAAGTTCTTGGCAGGTTTCGACGCGCCTCGCTTTTGATCGTCCGTTAGCACTTTTGGCACGAGGTTCGCGCACACCTTCCTCATTCCTAAAGACTCGGACACAATTTCGTGAACAATGGTTTTCGTAATGTCTAATGTTTCGGAAATTAAACGGACACTTAGACGACGGTCAGTGTTCAACAAGTCACGCACACGTTTCACATTGTCGTCGGAACTGGAGGTTGATAGCCGTCCAGCGCGGTTCTCGTCGTTGACATCTTCCCGACCTTCTGCGAAGGCCTTGTGCCCTTGTGCCACCGGAAAATTTGCCTGTCCGAAAGACAATCGACGCCGAAAGCCTTCTTCAACATTGGAATGGTTGCCGCAGCACTGTTCTCCAGTTTCACACAAAACTTGATCGCCATCCGGTGCTCAAGCGAACGTTGCATTTTTTCTTGCACCGGGTCACTGTAACGACTCTCAAAGAACGAGTGAAGCGACCGCTACAACGACCGGTAGCCAACTGACGCTCGTTGGATCTTGTTGCCAGATCCCCCACCACAATCCCAGCACGTAAAGCGCGGGCTGGCGCGTATAGTCTCGGGAAAAAAAATTCACTGACATTACTTTCCGGACAAACCCTGTATACCTTTGTGAGGCAAAATCAAGGGCGATTTTTAACAATTTATTTAAATAAGACAAATCATACATGTTAATATAGGTCTTGACGTATAAAAAAAATTATAAATAACTTTAAAACAAAATGGCGGCGCAGTGATTGATAGAAAAACATACATTTTTTAAGGTCCTCCGTGAGCGACACAAAACAGGTCACAATTAACCTAGAACAAACGAAATATATTCTGAAAGTAGATATAAAAAACTAGTTGTCCGTTTTTTTTAATATTGATTTTTAAAAAAATGGCGTCAATATTACGAAAACAAATTTTTTTCGACCAAAAGATGGATCGAAGATCGATCATAAAATTTTTAAATCTCAACTAATCGAAAAAATCCGTACTTACAGTTAAAACTTCAAGTCAATTGGTTCAAAACTATAGGCGCTACGGTGTCGCCCGACTTCAAAAAGATGGTTTTGATAAAAACGCGTTTAAAGTTTAAAGTACCTACTGCACTTTATCTTGTTGCACTTTGATTGTTTACCTTATGTCCTTCCATATCAATGTTCTCTTGTTCTTCTTCTTTCCTAGCTGATGTAGCTTCTTTTCGAGCCAATTTTGTTTTTTCAGAGAGCATTCAAAAATTTTCTCGAAATACTGTAAATCAGCACTAAAACCTTCTTCGGAAAATCGAATTTTTGGATCACTTAAAATAATTTGCCTCTTCATAAAACCCTTTGGATATCATTTGTGGATAGTTAAGGGACCGTTTAACCCAAAAAAAAAAAACGACAGTTATGTAAGACTTGGGTCAATAAGACCCGGTGAAAATAAAATTGTATATTAATAACTCCAATTAGAGATCAATAAAATGTTATTAAAAAAAACCTTTCGGGTTTAGGGCGAGTTATTATCAATGCGTGAAAACGCATTTAGTTGTTTATTTAAGTATCGTAACCTACATCACTAGTATATAAAAAAAAATAAGATTTAATTTACGAATGTCTGAATGTTATACATTTTATTTTACAAGTCATATAATTGTATGCACAACCTGTTAGCGCTGAAGTAATTGCAAGGTAGCACAAGCTACGACAAGTACAAGCAAGTACTTGTTTATATTCCCGGCATACAAAACTCGTTGCAAGTTTGGTCCGTCAAGCAATGATAAACATTTTGTGCAATAATTTTAAGAGACATATTTGTAAGATATATTCATGTTACATATTTTGTCCAGATTGTATAAAATCATGAACTATTTTTTTTTTGCTTGGTATGCTGATGGATTCAGTTGTATTTAGTTGATTTAGGCTTTATTTACCTTTCTGTTTTTGTTTCTGTTTCTGTTTATGTTCTGCTTTATAGTCACTGAAATTAAACATGATTTTTGTTTCCTGTTTTATGACTGAAAAATGTAAAATGTAAAAAATAACGGTTGGGTTATATTGACTCAACAATACAACTGTATACCTACTACATTTGAGCAGAGCAGCGTGTTGCCTTATTAAGGGGGCAAAAGGGTAGGAAAAATCGTTTTTCTCTGATACTACAACTTATAAGAAATATTGACAGAAAATTTGAAGTCATAAAGAGCAAAACTTTTCGAGTTGTAGACAATTGAGTCTCCGGGCGCTCGCTCTCCCTTGACCGTCATTACGCTCGGCGCGGCAAGTGGTTTGTAGCAGCTGCTCTCTTCTGTTTCCCTCTTTGTAATTTCTATAGGCATGAATAGACTCGTTTGTTATATTTTTAAAACTATACCTGATTTTAAAAGGGTCTTTTTTGAAAGACTAAACAGAGTTAGTTTGGCATCGTTGGCATCATTATTCATGTATCAAACTTTAATCGCGTTTTTCTCAAAACTTTTGTTTTAAGTCGGTAGTCGAAATTTCTCGAAAACCTTTGGACCGATTTCGCCTAAACTTTGTACACTTCTTTTACATACTAAATACTCGGTTCTGAACGAAGGATTTCTTTTTTTTTTCAATTACAACTTATTTTTTTAATTAAACAAAAAGAGCAATTTTAGACAAAAAATCAGTTTTTTGATTATGTACTAAAGAAATCTTTTTGGTTTTTTAATTTCGGATGAAGCAATCATGAGTTATCCTGACTACCGCATGGAAACTTTTTTTTTTTGGTTCTCCCCGCTACCACTGGCTTATTTTTCAATATTTTTTTATGAAAATTTAGCAGAATATTTTTAGAATAATGCTTAATAATGTAAAAAATAAAACAAAATATAGCAAATATAATATATGCAGTGAAGCGCAAAGTTCTGCGAGATTCTGAATCGTCCAATTCTGATGTCGTTGTGAAGCATTTTCCGAAAGTAAACCAGGTGAAAAGTGGATACAATGCAGCAGCTGCAAGGATTGGGCACATAAAAAGTGTTCTCAAAACGGTGCATCACCTTTTTATATCTGTATTAATTGTAATAGCGACGATGATTAAGTTTTTTATGTTAATATATCTAAATATAATAATATCCCTTTAAGATTGACTGACTTACGTTAAATTATAATTATTAGTATCAGTATTTGTTTTCAGATTTCAAGTTATGTTGAGCTCAAAAGCTGGAACACTTCATGTCTTACATGTAAAAATATGTATGTTTGGCAACAAAAAAATATTTCTTTTTTATTTATCAGCAAATATATTGTTAAAAATTAGTTGTCACATTATGCCCCAAACGACTGTAACTTTATGCCCCCTCTGCGGGGCTAGAAGTGCCAAATGACTTTTTGTATAAAATGCTGTTATATCGCGTTATTAAATACTGTGGTATTATTAAAAATTATCCCAAGACAAAGTATAATAGTCATCGTGTACATACAACGTCATAAAAACATTGATTCAACTTTGTTTTATGTTTTATAAGGGTTTATAGACAAAAATGACCTTTTAGCCCCACCCTACCCCTAGGGTCCGGAAAGTGTGCTACACGGTAGGGTCGCCACTACACAATTCTATAATAATTAAAGTATCAACTGTATCATTTAAACGCCTTGTACATTACGTACGCGTGTATTTCTTGCCCGTGCATACGTACGCCACTAAGCGTAACACGCACTGGTAACACGCACTGGGACTCTCCCATGGCGGGATCGAGGAAAGGCTACATATATGCAATTTATCCATATAGCGTAACTAGTGTTCCGTTGGTCGATTAGTATTAGCACGACGCGCGACGGACGAACAGTAGAACGCCGAATTTAAAATCATTTTATGTGTCGTAAGTGATTAACTAATAAACGTGTGTATATACGTATTTTGCATAGTGTACCTGTTTCTTTTAGAGTTCGTGTAGTTACCTATTATCTGGTTTTGTGTTGATTTTTGAATAGACTGAAAAATATTGAATATTACGAGGATTTTACAATAGACGGATCACATATTTTATGTATAACTTGCAATCGTTGATATATATTTCATAGACGCCGATAGTGTGAAGGACATTTAAATTCGAATATCCATCAACAAAATATTACACGTACTGTTAAAAAAAGAGGAACTTTGGTTTGATTTGTGCACAATGTTTTGAGCATGTAGCCTTTCGTGGAAAGTGGTCGACAATATCCACTTTAGACGTTTTTTTGCCAAATATGTATCCGATATCCGATTTTCCACTGCCTATTAGCCATGCATTGCGTAAAACATGTTTACGGAAGGCATATCAACGTGTCATGGAAAATATTAAACGAAACAACAGATTTTCGCGATAATAAGGTCGTTAATGTTCTGATACAAATTTTAGGTGTTTCGGATATTTCGCTCCTGATATAGATAGCTAGTAAATGGGTTTTGCAAACAACGGCTAAAAGTTTCCTGTAGATGTAAATAATAATATTATAATGTATCGATGTTAGTGATAACCAACAACAGTTAATGATACAAACAACTGTGCGAAATTCATGAAAATAATCTGCGTGGTGTGTCGTCCTCTATCCATGTGAACTATTTTGAATTGCATCTTTAACTTCAGTAGATGTGGAATGATCATTTTCCTTTTAAAACCATACGTACATGCCAAATTACTCATGTTTAACGGGAAGAAATGCAGAAAGACTATTGGTTGTGGTAACGTACGTTCAAGCAATGCAGATAATCGGTGTGTCTGAATGACACAAGCGATAGGTATGTACATTATTAACACATTCCACTCCCGTGTTTTTGGTCTCTCATATGTCTTTATCTCAATAACATGACGGATTATGAGTCCGACTCTGCGTTATAGCACACTGTCCGGACCCCAGTCATAAGTTACAGATCCGGATTTCGTTAATGCGACATATTTGACGGACGAGTAACGCAGGAAGAACGAGCGTGTGGGTTATATCTTGACCAGGAGAGCACACCGTGGCGCTACCTTCATGGTATCGCCCTCCTATACCGGTATACAGAAATCCGCGAATTGTAGCCGGCAAAAATTACTTCTCGAAAAATGCACGTCCGCAACCGCGGGCGTAGGAGACATCATTAACATTCGCCATTGTTTAACCGAGAGCCGACGCAACCTGACCGCTTAATGATAAAATACGATTATTGCCGACGAGAACCGACCTTAGTTAATCATAATTTTCGGAATTTCAACAAGAGAGAATCGGGCGAGATTTACAACCTCGGAATAGCATAAAGGGCGCCGGCCTTTTTTTTCTCTTCGGTCCCCCCTCCCACCTCACTCCGCCTCTCCGCATAATAATCGCGGGGCCCGCTCTCTTGTCACGGTTCACGTTTCGGGGTTTCGGTAATAAGCCGCGGATCTGGATCTACGCGAGCTCCTCGTCGCATCCTCCTCCGGGATCCGGTTGGCGGCCGTTTAGCTTTTATACTTCGAGATTTACAGGAAGACGCTCTGCTAATATACCGTCGAGACTGGGTATTATAATAGTAATTTATAACGGCGAAAAGTTGGACGGCCAAACGGCACCGTGTATTATTACGTCTCATTGTTATTGTATTTATGTCGCCGGTACTGAGATCTCGAGCACTAGGCGTCCTCCCGGAGAGGTGACGGAGTAGCCGGGCCTTCCGACAGCGCGGCGGAACGGTGGTGGTGGGGGGGGGGGGGGGGGGGGAGCTTCAGGAACGCGGGGATTAGCCTTCCATAACGTCAAGAGGTTAGACCCCTCTGGAGTGCGAAAAATCAAGGCATTCTTTGGGAAATTTTTTTCTGCTCTACTAATAAAGCCATCAAAAATTCATTTTAGGACTTTATTAAGTACATAATAATAATAATAATAATAATGATAATAATTTCATGCTTTTCAAAAAGGGTGATGCTGCACAACCGAAGAACTACAGACCCATCACGTGTCTGTCCACAATATATAAGCTCTTGACGTCTATCATAAATGAAAAAATCTATCGTCACTGCTTGGAAAACAACATATTTGAGGAAGAACAAAAGGGATGCATCAGAGGCGCAGCGGGGTGTAAACATCAACTGACAATCGACGCTGTGGTACTGAAGCAAGCCCAAGTAAGAAGAAGAAACCTGCATATGTGTTACATCGACTACAGCAAGGCGTTCGACTCGTTACCTCACGACTGGCTACTTAAAGTCCTGGAAATTTACAAAGTCTGCCCTCGGATAAGAGCTCTTCTACAACATCTTATGCAGTCATGGAAAACAAACATTTGGGTCTCTGGAGGGAACACAGGTCAAGTTGAGATCAAGAAGGGAATCTTCCAAGGTGATTCACTCTCGCCGGTTTGGTTCTGTCTGGCACTCAATCCATTATCTACGCTACTCAATAAAACAACTGCTGGGTACAAGATCAACTTGAGAAGCCGAGCAACACTCACTCACCTGCTCTACATGGATGATCTAAAACTACTCAGTGGGTCCAAGGCAAATCTCCAGGCTCTCATTGAAACTACTAGGACCTTCAGCGACGACATCAAAATGTCCTTCGGCCTGGATAAATGCGCCACACTGAGTATTGTGAAGGGAGCACCTCATAACAACCCAGAGGTGTATGCCGACATTCATCAACTGCCACCGGAGGAGCAATACCGTTACCTGGGAATGTGTCAAGATAACAAGATTAACCACACACAACTGAAGAAAGAATTCCAAGAGAAATATAAGAATCGAGTGACAAAGTTGCTGAATACGCTTTTATCTGGAGGCAATCTTATCAAAGCCATCAACTCGTGGGCTGTCCCAGTGCTGACATACTCTTTCGGAATCGTCAAGTGGTCCGTTACTGATCTCGATGAGCTCGACCGACTTACCAGGCGGCTCCTAACTAAGTTCAGGCACTTGCACACTAACTCTTCCGTAATCAGACTCTACCTGCCTCGAAGACGAGGTGGGAGAGGTCTATTGAACATAAAAAATCAGTGCCTTAATCAAGAAGCTTCCTTAAGAAGAAAGCTGCTAACGAACAGGGACCCGCTAATAACAGCAGTAGCAAGAGAGGACGCTGGATACACGCCTTTGAGCCTCGGTTGTGAACTTATCCCGGTCGACGTACCAACAGAAGAGGAACTCCGGACCCAGTGGATGGAACATGCTTTGCAGGGCCGTTTTCCAAAAAATGCTACAGCCAGACCACATCGACAAAGAAAATTCATTAAAATGGCTTACCGACGGCTATCTGTACCCCGAGACCGAAGGCTTCTTGACTGCCATTCAGGACAGGGTTATAAAAACAAGAAATTACCAGAAGAATATCCTGAGAGACGACGTAGAAGACCTATGTAGAAAATGTGGATCTGCAGGCGAAACTATAGAACACATAATAGGAGGGTGTCCCGCGCTATCAGAGTCAGCATATCTCGGCAGGCACAACCAACTTGCGAAGATGGTTCACCAACAACTGGCGCTCAAGTATGGCCTGTTAGCGACGGCTCCGCCATACTACAAATATGTCCCGGAAGCTGTGCTGGAATCGGAAGTTGCCGTGATGTACTGGGATAGGCTAATCATCACCGATCGAACAGTGGACTTCAACCGACCAGATATTGTGCTGATCAACAAGGAACAACGAAGAGGGATCATCATAGACATTGCTGTACCACTTACCCACAACATTCAGAAGACTGAACGGGAGAAGATCGCGAAATACGAAAATTTGTCAATCGAGCTGAAGCGCCTATGGAAACTGGAGAAAGTGGAGACGTACGCCCTAGTAATATCGGCAGAGGGAGTGATGACGACGAGATTCGCCAAGAACATCGCGGCATTAGGACTATATTTTAATGTCATTAGAAATGGCCAGAAGGCAATATTGTTACAAACTTGCCACATTGTAAGAAAGGTTTTGGGATAGGATGAATTTCCTCCCCTCGCCTGAGCCTAATTTCTGCTGGAGGCGGGGATGAGATATCAAGCCATCACTGTCTGCAGCAGGAATGGGTGAATGTTTCCCAGCGTTTACGCTGAGAAGTGTGATAAAGTCGGCGAAATAATAATACTCACCCTATAATTACTCCGAAGAGTAACCCCTTAGGTCCTCTCAGGGACCTGTGCGGGAAGGAGTGGCTATTATTATTATTTGCCATGGCGCACTGGGAGCGACTTAAGATTATTTCGGTAACGCATTTGCTTTACAGTTCTGAGGAAACCCAGAAAACTCAGAACATTACCAAATCTAGGGCATGTGCGGTTGGATTGGCATCTATGCATCCACACCTATACACTAGTGTATTAGTGGTTGCATATCAAGCCCTGACGGAGAAAGCGAGACAATTAAAAATCGCTACCCCGGCCGGGACTTGAACAACGCACACAGAGGTATCGCGATTGGAAAGACGGCGCTTTAACCCACTCGGCTACCCGTGCCGAATAATGAGGGTAATTCTTTTTACAAACCGAACACCTTTCTGACCGATCCATTTTTATTTTGCCTGAATTTTTTTACGGGTTCTATATCGAAAAAAAAAAAGATATGCGTTCGAGGATTTTTTTTTTGAAAATAGAGGGGGTCGAAAATTTGAGATTTTCGTGATTTTTTGCCTTGGAGGCTCATTTTGAAAAAATCAAACTCCGGTTCTATTTGAGCTAGAAAAAAACGTTTTTTTTTTAATTAAAAGATAAAAGAGTGAATTTTAAGAAAAAAATTGTTCCGATAAAATTTTTGAAAAGTTTTACATTGTTATAAACAATTGAAATGTTTAAATCGATTTTTAACAATATTTCCCACCTCGTAGCACGTTTTAAGTATAACCATCGCATTCTACGTCAAATTTTCTATCGATAATGCTCTTTTTGTCTATGGAGAAATAATTATTACTATTTGAAAAAAATATTAAATAAACTAGAACTTTAATTATTATTTAATTAAATAATATTATTTATTAACAAATGAGACTTAATGAGAATGAAAAAAACAACTATAATGATCATATAACATCTGCCGTTTAATAAGTGCAGTTTTATAATGTAATTATTCTGTAATTATTTTTTAATTACATAATATTATTCATTAGCAGATGACAACTTAATGCAAATGAAAAAAACAATGATCATATAAAATCTGTCGTTCAATAAGGAAGAATCGAGTCCTTCAACTACATAAAATTTTCAGGCAAATAAAAAATGGGTCGGTCAAGTTGAAATCTGTACGGTTTGTAAAAGAATTACCCATATAGAGATATTTTTTTGTTCAATAAAAAATACAAAATTGCGTCATAAATACACATCGAACACATACGCTATTTTTTTGTTGACCATCAGTGGGCAACATAGCAATTTTTTAACAGGTACTAGAACAAACAGACTTTTTTTCATTATCTATATGAGTTTTCTAAAGCGGTACACAAGATTATTGTAAAATATTGATTTTTCGCAAAATGCCAGCAATTTAAGGAAAGAAAATCAAATTTTACGAAAAAAAAAGGAGATATTAATTTGTTTATAAAAGCAGTAATTTTTAACCGATCGGAAAAATCGTGTGTACCGCTTTAGATAATTTATCTAGGAAGCTACAGTAAAAATTTCAAGTCGATCGGATAAAAATTGCGCGAATTATATTGTCCATCAGTTTGAAAAACATGTTTTCGAAAAAAAGCGTTTAAAGTTTCAAGACCTGTTTACTTTATTTTGTAAAATGTATTTTGTAAATTTGTTAAACATTTTTCCCATCAATAACTCCTTTTGGATATCATTCTTGGGATATTTTTACATTTAAGCAAAAAAAAAAAATTCGAAAAAAATTTTTTCCAGAGGGGTATAACCCCTTAAACCAAATAGGGGCGTGATCACGATATTTTCTTTCACCCAAGTACATTTCAAACCTTAAAAATGCATCGTCAATACGCCAATAAATTGTAAAGAGAGAGATATACAGACAAGCGCTAACAGGGATTACTAAGAAAAAATAAAATTGTTTTTTCACTGTAATCCCCGTTGACCAAACTTGACCACTTTTCTGCGTTTCTAACTCATCAAGGAAAGGTCGATTAGGAAGTGGTTCCTGATAAAAGTTCGACTGGACAAGAGTGGCACATATGTACGATGTGTGGCTATTAAATAACCGAACTGCTGTCCTAACACTTTTTATTCGTGCAAATTACATTGGCAACTTTTTCGCCTTCAATGTACTTCCCTTGGCGATCTCTACACCGCTCCATACGACTTTTCCATTGATGAAAGCAGTGCTGGAAGTCCGCTTCTGTCAGCTGGTTTAGAAGTTCCGTCGCTTTAAAGGGTGAGCCATCTTAAAGAGTGGACCAAAGGGTGGGTTTCTTTTTTAAACTGAGTGTTATTTCTACACTCCAGTATGTGGTGTCTAACCTCCGCTGTAAGAAATGGATTGTTTTACGCTTGAACAACGTTGGGAAATTGCAAAATTATTTCCAAAGTGAATGCTGTGTTGCAGAAACAGTGAGAAAGTTGAGAACAATTTTTGGTCGAAATGAAGCTCTGTTAGCGCATGGTGTAAGAAAGTTCGTAAGGAAAGTTCGTGAAACTGGCATGCTTATGGATACCAGAAGTCGTCCACCTGCTTGTCCGATGCGCACAGCTGAAAGAATTGCTGCTGTTGCCCAAAGTGTGCGTGAAAACTCAAGAACCTCAACTTGTCATAGAGCACAACAACTTAATGTCAATCGCACTTCTCTGAGGAGAATATTGCATAAAGACCTCAAATTATTTGCTTAAAGTTGCAACTTACTCAAGAAGTAAAGGAAAGTGACCATCCACTTCGTTATCGCTTCTCCGTGTGGCTTTAAATGAGTTTGAAAATGATGCCGATTTCAATCGAAAAATTAATTTTTCGGACCGTTGCGTTGTTACTACTCCAACATCCACAAACAATTGACGCACTGAAGGAAAACATCAATCATATCTCACAAAAGTAGACATCTTAAGTTATTAAGTCAACAACTTGTAACGAAATAGATACAGATACAGACACTACAGCCACTCCTGCCTCGAAAGAAATTTCAATTGTCTCCACGTGAGACCTTTCAACGATATCGAATCAAGTTTTTGGCTTAGTTCATCTTATCGATAGACTGTTAACAAATCATCACGCATCTCATTACCATCCATGGTGTCACTGAAACACAGACAATATACGTAGATGGTCTACATAGTCTGATTCCCTGGATAGTCTAGATCAGGGGTCGGTAGGAGAGGTAAGTGATGAGTCATGAATGAAAACAAAGGAATTGTCGTATAGGTAATTACTGACGACTTATATAATCTGACCTATATGACACTGATGACCTATATGACAGTTCCCTTGTTTTCAATCATACGACTGAGCTGACATCCCTGATGTATGATCTGACATATATGAGACTGATGACCTATATGACAGTCCCCTCGTTACGATTGAGACATAGAAATTATACGCAGTTGTCGGTGGTGATAATTCATGAAAGGTATGTATTAGGCATGTGCGAGATCTCGAAAATCTCGAGATCTCGATCCTCGAGACGAGAAACAAAAATCGAGACGAGACGAGACGAGACTCTCGATCAGTCGAGATCTCAAGAATCTCTCGAGATCTCAAGAATCTCTCGAGATTTCTCGATATTCCGAGATTTTTGGGTAGCCCTGCTCGTAACAAATGCATTAACGCGGATATTGAAAAAAATAAATCCAAACTTGCCGTCTTTTCGGCACTCTTGGCTGACTAGGAAGAGGTCGATTAGGAAGTGGTTCCCAATAGCAGTTGAACCTGAGGTGGTATAATAGTCAACAGTACAGACTTATGATTGGATTCTCGACAATCGCTATTAAAGTCTATGTTATCTACAATTAATTATTTTACCGTTTTATACTACTAGCAAACTTGGTCATCCCATCTGTCCACTGTCACCGTATTGACGATGCATTTAGAAAGGCTGCAGCTCAGTAAGTTTTGCAGTTCTGCAACTGCAAAAGTTATTACGTATGAACATGTCATGGCCACTTTCACTTTGAAATTGGCCCATTTAACGCTTTCAATTTTCCCCAATGGAAACAGAGCTACAACGAATGTAGCTTTGATAAATACTCGATTCGCGTACAACAATGACCCCTTTTCTCTAACCCCTCGATTTCCGTTAACGGCCTCCATTCACCGATTACAGTCAAATCGACACTTCAAATCCAAGACGCCTGCGTATGACAAATGAATTCTTACCGCTGATTACGACGCCCCGACGCGGTTTCCCAATTGCTTTTCCACCCCCTCCCTCTCCTTAGCCATTATTCCGTATCCGAATAAAATTAATATAAACAATCGCTCGCGCAAAACGGATCCCCGGTCGCACCTGGAAAGGTGGCGGCCGGATGAATGGCATTGTTTTAATTCTGGGTGCCATTTTAATTAAAACCCCATGAAATTATCGTCGGCGCCCCAGCGGTGGCGGATCGTCGTTTAGCTAACGAGACTCCGCGACCGTCCATTGTCTCGGCCTGATGGAATTCGCTCGGTTGTTGCGATGTCGCGTTTTGTTTCGGCCGATTGTTGCCTTAATGATTCCGTGTTATCAGATACGGCGGAGATTACGCCACTAGATCGAACGCCAGGTGCCGATAGATCGTTCTTAGAGTCCACGCCAGAAATCGCCATTCCGATAGTGGGTATTTATCATTGTATTAGTGTACCATCCAAACATCACATGTATAAACTAAACGTAGTAAGAAATACGTGCCATCTTGGAGGATCAAGAAACTGCAGAACATGTGCACCTGCTCGGTTGCAGCAAGAAGGACACAAATGACAACTCTTACCTAAAGACCTGAACATGCCGTCTCCCAGTAGGCATTGTCAAAAAACTGAACCGATTGGGTGAAATATAAATAGATGAGCCACAATAATAAATCCGTAGAGGGGTCGTTGTAGTTCTACTTACATTTTCAAACTTAACCGTATTCACCCTATAGTTTCAATGGCGCACTAGGTTGTGAATATGGTGGCGGTTCTTTTTCCCTTTATGTGGATACCAGCTGTGGATTATCTGCTGACTATACGATCTCTATGGACCGGTGATATGGTTTTGAAGAGGTAATTAATATTTTTAAGAATGTTCGATACATTATGCTACTGATGTGAAAGGGGACGTATAACATCAGAAAGAGTCATTTTCAATGGTGCAAAAGTTGTCCAAAGGGCGGAGTCCTTTCCCTCATCCTGTGGTGATTACTTTTGGATTGATTGCCGATTATACCACCTGTGGAGGGTAAAGGTTCAAGCATATGCATGCGATCTGGTCATTACCGTCAGAGGTGGCTCTGATGAGGTAGTTATATTCCAAGAAGTATACCTTCGATATACTGTAAAACTGGTGTGAGAAGTAACAGATGGCTGTCAACACCTTCAACAGTAATAAATTTCACCAGGAGGAAATTGGAGAAACTGTAACGACAATGACATTTGCGGATGAGCAAGTTTAGGTATCATATTAGATAAAACACTAAGGCCCATTGAACCATTATTTAGACAGTGTGCAATGGAGGGTTCGACAGGGACCTGTTCACATTTTAATCTTAACGATAACCACTGACTACATCGACATCAGTATATGATCCATGAAGGCCAGTATATAATATAATCTATGTATATGGTTAGTGAAGACAAGATCATATGATGACGCAGCTCATGAAGGCAAGAAAGACGTATCGTCTAGTCAGTGAAGGCAAAATCAGATAATGATGATTCAGCTACTGAAGGCAAGTTGATCCAGATTGTGAAGGAAATGCCATTGCAATGGTGTGATGCCACCGTACGCAAGTTCAGATTAGGATGAGATCAGATTGATCACTCACCTATAACTATACAGTAAGAGTTACCATACTGCGTACATAGGTGGATATTAAATACATATTAAATGATACATTTTTATGTCAAAGTTAGGATAATTTACTTACGTACAACGTACAACACCCCCCTTCTTAGCGGAATTTAGACGTTGCCAGATCTAACTGTAACTCTGCATAATAGGTATTTATTTTAGTTTCGAAAATTAGCGAGATTAGAAAACAGACGGAATAGGTCTTTATAAAAACCCTATGTTTATAAAAATGCATTGATGTACGATCAATTAATATAAGTCAATTTCATTTTCAGACTGTGTTGCGTATAATAGTTTACTGTTATCTTTTTTCAACTTAATTACTGTGAAACAATTTTAAACAGCTAATATTACTTTAAACAGCTGAGCTGTGAAACAATTTTAAAATGTCTAATATGAATATTATGTTGATGTGACAACAGCGAAATAAGACAGAAACTATGCAGTCAAACTTCCGGCGTGTCGAAACAGAGTCGGATTCAGGACTATTATTCAACTCCGACAGTCGGACTATTATTGCAAAGCGATAGTTCACAGAAAATACATCATAATACAATAGTGAATATTCGAATAAACGTGCTATGGAGCTAACTATTATACGACGGAGTGGTATATATTTAGGTGTCGTAATGTCAGTGGTCACGAAAAATGAAACCTAAAAGATCTTACCCACAAAAACTCATAAAATGTTTAATACAAAAAGTAATATTACATTTTAACTGGCGTATGATCTCTTTTGTAACTTTATTCGTCTCTTGTTAAACAGTTGCAGTTTCGTTACAGCTGATTTTGTGTTACTGAATGAATTTTACCTTTAATCTGACGAAATATGTATTAGAATCTTACTTGTCTCAAAACAGGTATTATGGGAACATGTATTTGGAACAGGTATATCGAGGAAAAATGAGTCTTGCTGGCATATAACAGGAAGACATCATAGCTTATCGTAAAATTCTAGATACAGACGCTACGTAGAGGCATCCAGAATTTTATGATAACAATTTTATGATGTGTTCATATTCCAAGGGCAGACCTGTTGCAAATACCTGTTTGGCAGGTATAAAAATTTGGCAAGTAAGATTCGAATATTTCTTCGGTTAAAGGTAAAATTTATTAAGTAAATCCAAATCAATTGTAAAAAGTTCGATGAAATGATATGTATTTCGGAAACGATTCCGAGCCGGACCCGCTTCTAAAGACAGCAGGTGTTCCGACTCCTATAGTGGGTCAAACATGTTGTCGGTATTATCCACGTCAGCGCGAAGCCATATACCCAAGTGATCCGGCCGAAGCGAACACGAAAGCAAGATATCTGCCAAGTGAATAAAATAATAAAATGTTATTTCAAATTTCAACCCAAACAGCTCTACCGACCGGATGCCTGTCATACGCCTGCGCTAGCAACTGGATCGCGATTGGTTCCCACCTCATGTTTAGGCGGTGGTGACGTCTACTCAACAAAGAAGTTAACTTATCAATTCCCCTTCATTCTGCTATGTACGCATTAGGATGACGCGTACTGTATAACACCTGACGAGCTAAACAATTTATTTCGATCAGCGTTTTAGATTAAAATAACCGCAAAAAGACTCACCTCTGTTTCACTCATTCTAGTACTCTGTAATTGCTTTACACCAATTTCCGAATGTTCCTCCGCTACGCATCGAGGTAGGCGGTGGCGCGTGCGAGCCATTTTTTGCAACGATTCCGTTTCATTAGCCGACAAACGACCCTTATCGGCCGATACGAAACGCAGGCCATCGCGTATCGACGCTGAACTTTCCGATGAATTCCCGATGGCATTTCAGGGAGCGGCGAATGCGAAAAATTACCTCCACGTGTGACATTTCTCGGTTTGTCGAATCGGACGTGCGGTCGGCTTCTCGAATTATTTTTGACCTTTTTTTAGATGACGAAATCAACTTTTTATCGAGAGCTCAACGAATCGATTCCACAGATTTATTAGTTTACGTTTTACATGTGTTAGCATATTGGAATAAAAAAAATGTTCCCACTTTTAAAAGTAACTCGTACACTTATAAAAATGTTCCTTTGTGTGCCGTACCAAATTGAAAATTTGACAACGTCGTGCCAGTATTTGAAAGAAGTTTCTGCACTCTTAGGAATTAGCAATTTCGAAGTAGTTATTATTATAAGGGAAGTTTTGACTAAGTGGGGTTGAAATATAAATATTTCTTCAATTTTAGTGCCGGTCTGAAAAGTGAAAAATGATTATGTGAATATTTGTAATAGTGAAAATTTTTAACTGATGAATGAATGATTCCACTATATGGTGAGGTCTGCAAACAAGAATAAGTCTAGTACATAACATTGTACTAGACTTATTCTTATTATATGAACGTGGTTGCAATTACACTGTTGATTTACGAAGATTTCGTATGAGAATGGGTTTGAAAACAGGCCCCTGCAAAATGTAATGTAAATGTAATGTAAGCCCCAAAAAGCAACCCCATGTTCAAATTTGAATTCGCAAGATTTGACGCCAATTTCAGAGACCTACAGGCTAAGAAGGACGCAGTCGGGTAAAAACTACGGGTAGAAACTAAGACAGACCAATCATGGCAGACACTAAGACCTCCTCAATAAGTTCTGTGTATTTGGTCGCTGTCCCATCTCTTCAACCCATTTCCAGAAATCGTCCTTTGCATTTGCGTGAATCGATAATCGCGAAATTCGCGAGAGATGCTTGATACGCGTGACAAGTGTTCACTGTGACTTGGCTCATGAACCCTCGACTGGACTAGCACCTACGAGGCAGACCACCCAAATAGTACTTGTTTCCACTAATTTTACGAGCGAGAGCATGTTTGGGTGCCTACTTCGCAAGCGTTAACGCAGTCGAGGTTGGAGATAGAATATCACATTTGGCGCTCTACCGGCCGTTCACAGTGGATCCCGTCAACTTCAAGAGCTTTCAAGTAATGCCATGACATGAATTCGAGACAAACAGACATCTCACGCAGCCTTCTACAGGGGCCAGAGGGAGTGAGTTCTTTCAGTAACTTCTTGGGTTGTCAAAGGGAGAAAGCGAGTTGCGGCACCTCACACCAATGTATTAGGCAGTATTAACCCATTAACGCCCAAACAGACACAATTTTTCGTCCTTTTTGGAGCGTCAATCTCGAAGGGAAATTAATGAATTCGCTCAATAAAAACCACTTATCCTAATGTTTTCGGATGTGATCTTTCGATTTCAGAATTGTGGTTAAAGGCTCCAGAAAAAAATATGGCTGACTTTATGGAGAAAAGTACTGCAAATTTGGGGATTCTTTTTTTTTTTAATATTTTTTTTTTCAGTCCAAAAAGTACTCTAACCTACTCCGGATAGTGGAGGGAGGTGGAGGCAATAGTTGGAGTTGATGATAGGATTTTTTTTGCCGACTTCAACTGACTCTAATCTTTTCAAAATGGCGGACATGCATAAAATCTCATGAAATATGAATTTTTCTCTAGTATTAATGTTATTGTGAATCTTTCTTGATCCACAGTCATTTTCCTCAATCAAAACAATACTACAGAATATATTTGTCTAAATTTTCAATTTTCAATGATGGCGGATTCAAAATGGCGGCCGGATTTCTCAAGAAATGGCGCGTTTTTCATTATAAAAAGTAAATAGGAGTTTGGAATTATACTTTTCCTATGTCATTTCATGTTTTAGTAATATTTTGCGTTATTCCTGGTGAAAAAAGTCTGAAATCCAAGATGGCGGACATCATTCTTGAAAATTCAAAATTTGAAAGCGGAAATATTACATAGAATTCTGATGGAAAATGTCCTCTCAATCTTTTTCATAAAAATGCGTTCTATTTGAGTAAAAAATTATTTGTCCTTCGAACCTCAAAACGAGGTTTTTTTTCCGGTGTTGCCGTTCTCATGATGAAATCATGAGAATTATATATTATGCACTTAGGGATGCTCGGGCGCAAACTACTCGCCGGAAGTACACAGCCTACTTGTTTCTCGTGGTGCATATACGATTTTTTTCTCACACCCACCAGAAAGTACGTTCTACGTACTATTCTTTGAATAAATATGCATAGAATTGAATAAATATAGGAAGTTCCGGAAAAAAAAATCGTCAATGTGCCCGAATTCAAAATATATATTTTCTATTTATATGCGGAGAAGTTCCAAAAAAAAATTCTTCAATGCGCCTACATCTCTAAGTGCATAATATATCATTCTCATGATTTCATCATGAGAACCTCAACACCGGAAAAAAACCTCGTTTTTAGGTTAGAATGACAAATAATTTTTTACTCAGGTAGAACGCATTTTTATGAAAAAGATGGAAAGGACATTTTCCATCAGAATTCTACGTAAAATATGACCGTAAGATATTCTACGTAAGATATTTCCGTTTTCAAATTTTGAATTTTCAAGAATGATGTCCGCCATATTGAATCCGCCATCTTGGATTTCAGACTTTTTTCACCAGGAATAACTCAAAATGTTACTAAAACATGAAATGACATAGGAAAAGTATAATTACAAACTCCTATTTACTTTTTATTTATAATGAAAAACGCGCTATTTCTTGAGAAATCCGGCCGCCATTTTGAATCCGCCATCAATGAAAATTGAAAATTTAGTCAAATATATTCTGTAGTATTGTTTTGATTGAGGAAAATGACTGTGGATCACGAAAGACTCACAATAACATTAATACTAGAGAAAAATTCATATTTCATGAAATTTTATGCAATGTCCACCATTTTGAAAAGATTAGAGTCTGTTGAGGTCGGCAAAAAAAATCCTATCATCAACCCCAACTATTGCCTCCACCTACATCCACAATCCGGAGTAGGTTAGATTACTTTTTGGACTAAAAAAAATATATAAAAAAAAATCCCCAAATTCTCAGTACTTTTCTCCATAAACTCAGCCATATTTTTTTTCTGGAGCATTTAATCGCAATTCTGACCCCGGAAATCGAAAGATCACATCCGAAAGCATTGGGATAAGTGGTTTTTATTGAGTGAATTCATTAATTTCCCTTCGAGATTGACGCTCCAAAAAAGAACGAAAAATTGTATCTGTTTGGGCGTTAATGGGTTAAGATAAATGGATTCGCCCAACAGAGGTCAAACCACGCAAAACCCTGCGTAAATGCAAAGGGGTGGCTTAGGGGGTCTAGAAATGGATTGAAGAAATGGGACAGCGACCAATGTATATCTCTGAAATTGCAGTCAAAATCTTGCGAACTCAAATTTCAACATGGGGTTGGTTTTTGGGGTGTGGACGGTGAACCGTTTAAGTTACTGCGTAGAGAGGAATTAAAACCAACCCTATAGGCTACCGAAAATTAAAAACCACTAGTTTCTAACTCGAATAGAACGCAAGTGGCGCTATTCTAAAAAGTGTTACGCTAATTTTGATGAGCAGTTTATATCAGTTAGCTTTATAATAACCTTGTATGTACAAGCCCATTTCCGACACATCCCATTCTACACGGTGGAGACTTTAACTGGAATATATTCGCTAGCGGGGTGGTGAATGATTTTTCAAAAAATTCCCGAGACACGTCAACTTTTAAATGTATTTACCTACATTTTGCAAGTAATATGAAAAATGTAGCCCTTCAGGGGTGGCTGAAACCACCCTCGACATGATTTTTTCAAATGCAACCCTATGGCTTGTGACCCCTCATTGTAAAGCTGGTGGAAAGAGGAATCCAACGCACTGATCAAATTTTAATTTTTAGTATGTTTGTAGGGTTGCATACAATTAAAACAATTTAAAAATTAAATTTATTTTCAACGTAACAATTATTCAAAATGTGCACCATTCACTTGTTGGCAGCATCCCAGTCTGTGGTAAGTTTCGTCCCTTACATTATGGAACATTTGCGGTGTTATTTTTCCGATTTCCTCTCTTATCCTTTCCTGCAGATCTGCTATGTTGTTGGGTTCCTGAATGTAAACCCTACTTTTAAGATGTCCCCACAAAAAGAAATCCAGTGGTATAAGATCTGGAGATCTTGCTGGCCACTCAATATTACCTCGCCTCCCAATCCACCTACCGGGAAAAATTCTGTCCAGATATTGACGAACAATGGCAGCATAGTGTGGTGGGGCCCCATCTTGCTGAAACCATAACCTCTCGTTGGTCAAGTTCGGGTTTAAGGGGTTTGGAAATAAATGACATAACACTGGCATTAGTTCGTGCTGGAGTAAACGCAAGTATCTTGCTCCATTAAGAGTGTCATCAAAGAAAAATGGTCCTACAATTCTATCTTGTATTATTCCGGTCCACATATTAGTTTTCTGTGGGCGCTGAGTATGAAGTTCCCTCATCCAATGAGGGTTCTCTTCAGCCCAGTAACGACAATTTTGGCGATTTACGTGCCCATTTAATGTAAAAGTAGCCTCAGAGTCAGAGAAAACTATCCACTCTAAAGATAACTGGTTTTGATCAATACAAGTCATCAATAAATCGCAAAATTCCACTCGTCGATCTGGATCATCTTCAAGTAGCTCTTGAACAGCTTGCATTTTATATGGGCGTTTTTTCTCATATTTAAGTATTTTTAAAACTGTTTTGTGATTAAGATTACTATCACGGGCCAGTTGACGGGCTCGAGTGATTGGATTTTCTTCTAGAGCAAGCAACAAATTCAACTTCGTGTCGTCATCAACAACAGCCTGCCTCTTACTCGGTACTTTCCTGACATGACCCATCTCTCGATATTGTGCCTCAATTTTACTAATGGTACCTTGATTTAGTGGTGGCAAGTCAGGATGCGTTTCTCGAAACAAGCGAACAACTTCGCATTGAGTTCGCGCCCTATCACCATATCCAATCATCATCAAAATTTCGATTTTTAGTGATTCAGTTAAATAAGACATTTTCACCAATTTGAAATAACACTTCGTTTCAAACTCTGAATACAGCATACAAACTAAATTACTCTTTGCGGCCGTGTAAAAACACTAGCAAAAAATAACAAATATCAGTTGTGGCAAAAAATTGCTTGGAATTTTTTGCGGGGACATATGAAAAGTAAGGTTTACATTCCAAAACTAAACAACACACATTTTGAGTACGAAATTGTTGCGTTAAAAATAAATTAAACTATAAAATTACGTTTTAATTGTATGCAACCCTACAAACATACTAAAAATTAAAATTTGATCAGTGCGTTGGATTCCTCTTTCCACCAGCTTTACAATGAGGGGTCACAAGCCATAGGTTTGCATTTGAAAAAATCATGTCGAGGGTGGTTTCAGCCACCCCTGAAGGGCTATATTTTTCACATTACTTGCAAAATATAGGTAAATACATTTAAAAGTTGACGTGTCTCGGGAATTTTTTGAAAAATCATTCACCCCGCTAGCCCGCTAGCGAATATATTCCAGTTAAAGTCTCCACCGTGTATATCTTTATGAAGACAGTAATTACGCGGTCGGATCTTGGACTATCAATCAGCTTAGGAAGCATTTAACAGAAAATCTTTAAGGTATTCGACATAATTTCATTTGCTGCATACGCCTTATAATTTTACCCATTTTACAAACATCCTGTATAACTCACTAACAGGTCCGCGAACCATCCAAGAATAATACGCACGATTCTCTCCGTCCTCCGTTATTTATCTGCGACGACGAAATTAACTTCTGGAGCATCCATCGCCGAATGGGAAAAACGGGAGAAAAGTCATCCGGCATCATTAACTATCTTTGGCCAATAAAGGAGCTCGCGCTAAATTGCCGGCGTCCGCATAGGAGCGCCGCGGCGGCCGGCCGAGCGTATTTATTTATTTTCCGTCTTAATCTGGCCATACGGCGAGATAGCGGCCGATGTATCTTGCCTTTCGTCTCTTAATTAAATATATATCTAATCGCGTCGCGATGCCAGGATGATTGATAATAAAGATAAAGCTGAACCAATAAAGGCGGACGCAGCGCCGTCGATCTTGCTGTTTGTCTTGGTCAGGGGGAGGAAGGGGGAAGAGCGATCGGAAGAAAAAATACCAGACGAAAAACCACCCGAAAAAAAGTTTCCGCTCTGGTTAGTTGCAGAGAACGAGTTAAGGGGTAACACAACTGTAACAGTCTAAAAAAAAACGCTTTATTGATTTTTATATTGTTGATTGATAATTGATAATTATATTAATTATTTATTTTTTTAGTACTGAAAATTTCTGGGCGCGTATAATGGGAGCTGTCTTGCGAAATATTAACGCGAGCGACATGCAGCGACCTCGACATGGTCACGTAACGACCTAGCTGTTTGTCTATGTTTATGTTTGGGTTACATGTGTAGTCATCCACAATTTGATGATTGTTCAAGAGGACCAAGGCCACCGTCGGATGCCCGAGATTTGGTGATTTGCTGAAATGGCAAAACGACATCCGAGATGCAGGGCGCTTATATATAATTCGAGTACGTTGAATAAAAAACTCCCCAGCAGTACACCATTTAATGAAAATTTGCCTGCGTATTTTATGAACAGATGTTGAATGTAAAATAAACATTTGATATTTACTGATCGTTGTAATAGGATGAGCAGATTTGTTATTTTATTAATTTACACTAACATATATACAGGGTGATTAATTAAGAATAAGTAATCTCTAAACTGGAAGATTTATATAATTTTCTAGATACATCAAATGAAAGGTTTTGGTATCACACTCTGTATAAATATAATGTACTATGAAATGTGTAAGTTAATAAGTGCGTAACAAAAATAGTTTTAGGCTGACGCAACCTGCATTTGGGAAATTATGGAGGAAATAATGTTGCCATTAAAGAAACGAAAATGCAATGTTTTAGAAAACGAACAGGAAGCTATTCATCTCACGTTAATTGTTTACATTGTAAACACTTTTGAAATCATCTGGCTCACGTTCGAATTCAAGGTTGCTGAGTGGATGGATTCTTAGAATCCAAGCCTAATTATTATTATTATTATTAATATTTACTTGAATTTTGACAAGGTCCATTAAAGTTTTGTTAAAGCAGTTGGATTATTGTTTACAACATGGTAGATACACACTTCTGCAGTTCCTAACAAATTAAATTAAACATTGACTTGTTTTCGAATTTTGCATGAAAACGAGGCTGAAAATTAATTTATGCGTTACGTTATGTAAGCCCTATATTAAACAATTGACAAGAAATTGTCCACAGGTCAACAAGGCATTGAATATCTGACTTCTTAAGAGTTAGACTGGCTGGTAGAGGCGGCTTCTCTTACGAATGCCCCATTGAACGAAGTTGAGCATTGACAATGCTGTGAGGAGTCTATTGCGAACAGTCCTCTTCTCTGCCTCGGGACTTTTTGGCATCTACAGTTCACCAAAATTTGTATTTGTATAAACTGCCGATTAGGACTGTCAGACACCAATACTTGTGAAATATCACATCCTGGTGGACAATGTTGCTTAATCGCCGATCTCACATCTACAAGATATTCACAATCTTGTCGGTATATGTTATCCACACGCCGATATTCTGCTATCCATTGGTATGGATTTCTGCTTGTTTGTGAAACTAAGTAATAGAAAAGTTTACAGAATATTATTCTGTAAACTTTGGTAATAGTCTCTTAGAGCATATCCCTGCCCCAAATGGTTTTCAAGAATACGACGGGCCAAATTCATCGCAACTGCATCTACATTCTCGGTACACTGCAGGTAGTCCACGGCAGCAAGGCCATTGTAAAGGCGCATGATGACGATCAACTTACTAATCGAAAACATTTTTGTTAGAATATGCACGGCAAAGAAATCGCAAACCTGACTGAATATCACATGCAAGATAACCCGTTTAAAACGATAAGATCTTCAGGATCAAACCGCCAAAAATCGTAACAACAAAACTGTGTTTTATTTTTATTATAATTTACTTTAGAAATTTCTACCAGCTGTGTCTGGTATTTTCAATACCCCTACGATACTTGCGTAAGATGCAATATCTCTGAATTTTTGAATTGAAGGAAAGGTAGTAGGTAAGAAAAAACGCTTTAATTGTGTTATATATTGATGTACAAAAAAATTTTTTTTTCATCCATAAATATTGCAAAATTGCGGCGCTAAAGTTATTCTCCGCAGACATGTTGTCATCGAGCGCTTCGCGGCACGCGGAGTAGAACTGATGCAATTGTTAGATTTGTAATTTTTACATCTTTTTATTTTAATGAAATTATTTTTTAAATAAAAAAAAAAATTTTATAAATATTATTTATATTCTTTAATTTTTATGCATGTAGTGAAACTCGTTTTAACCCCAGAAGTAAAAGGGGGGGGGGGGGGGGGGGGGGGGGGGGCAAAAAAAAAGGGGATTTTTGGGGGGAATTTTTCCATGGAACATATGTTCAAACTATTAGAAAATATTGATATTTGCGTAATTGGCATGTCTTTTGAAGACAAATATCGTTCTAATTTCTCGGTCATTGATGTAGTAAAGGCAATTATATTGTGAGACTTTATTAAAATTTGGATTATATTCAACTCACCAACGACAATTTGTAAGTGTTTCACGTTGTTCATCGAAAATCGTCTGTAAACGGTCCTCTTCTAACTCTCCTTGGATGAGACAACATAAAAAAAACCCCCATTTATATTTTTTTTTTTTTAATTTGGGGGAAGGATTTTGGTTTGAATGGTTTGTATTTATAGTTTTAAAATCTTGCCACTGTATATTTCCTTTGATAACATTTTTTTTGCGCTAAGACAGTTTTGGATTTTCTACCACGACAGATTACTTCAAACTGCGTAGTTGTCCCTGTTTGTTTTTATACCTATCTAAATTTATGAGGTTACGTTTTCGTAAAAATTTTGGAAATTTTTTAAAAAAAAAAAAAGCGTTTTATATTTTCTCCACAACTTTCATAATTCTGCTTCCTTTTTTTGTTTTAAATTTTAACGCGTTTTCAAACTCACTGTCAAATATTTCTTGATATCCACGAATCTTCAGTGCACTTAGAAAAATTGGATTAGCCTGTTTAACTTTTCTTTGTACATCCGTTTGCAAATATGTTTTTGGGGGCCCGGAATACTTATATTCTGGAAATTCTTGTCAAATTTACTTGAATAAAATAATAATTGCGTCATCTATAGTAACGTTTTTTTTATTTTTACTACTGACTTTTGTAGGTTTTGATTTACTGAATCGATAGTTGAGTCGATTTTACCCAATCTCGTTTCGTTGCTGAGCTTTGAGGGACTCGATATAGGCCAATAAAGCTTTTTTTGCAGTTTTAGGTTAGGTTTTCTGAAAATTGTGACGTGATTGGGTAAATTGGACAGCGGTATTATGTTCAGCATGTCAAAAACCTTCAGAATCACCTAATACGGTTCAAAAAAATCCTTGCAGGTCTGTGTAATCAATTAATCAGGAAATAATTAACGTAAAGCAAATTCAAGTAGGGTTTTGAAAACTGCAAAGTACCCCTTACAAGTAGTAGTGATTTGTTTTTCAAAAAAAAAAAAAATCGAAACGAAATTGTTAACTGAAAAAGAGGCAAAAAAATTGCATAATTAGGGATATTTGCATAACTTGGCATAACTTTGCAAATAATTGATAGACTAAGGACATTGACTGAAACTTTTCAACTTTAAAGTACCCCAAAGAACCCCTGACAATTTCAAAGCGCTGCGGTTTTTCTTTCATAGTGCTCAGAATGATTGAAATTGTCGTTTGTGCTGGAAATCAATGTAAGGATTGATTTTTGACTGTTTGTTAATTTTTTTTAAGTTGAAAAGGTTTTTTTAACCAGTTGTAAATACCTGGATTCAAGACAGCAATTTAAAATATGAGTGATATTGTCACAGAGCAAAGTTGAAACATATTTACTTTAAATGATAAAGTAATGTTGTAAAACCAATAACAGATCTCTTATGGACCTCCAAAATGGAAAGTCCCATATTACAAAAAAGTTTATAAATGGGGGGAGGTTGTCACGAACATTACAATATCACCACGTCGCCGTCGCCGTCGCTACTGACGTCATCGGCCGCCTTCCGGAAATAATTATTAGTTATACGACTTCTGATACTTATCCGACTTTATTTTATGTCCAAACTTAGAGATACTAATTCTCCTCCTTAGGTGTATCTTATGAATGTTATTGTTGGGAGATTTTAATGGACCCCTTTTGCTATTGTGCTCGTCGCGCGAAGATGCGGTCTTATTTGAATATATATGCGCGCCGCCCCGCCGCCGCCCCCACGTCCCCGTCGCCGCCTCCGCCTACCTATATCTTCGCACAGCCGGAGATATGGCTCGTAAACTCTAACTTTGATAAACTTGTCAAAAAACGACAGTTGCGGTTCGTGGTTTACGATAAAGGGTGTTAACGAGATCCTGGGGATTTGCGGAGGAGAGGGGGGCCCATGGAGGGGGGATGTGCATTGCTCGGGGAAGGGAATGGTCGACCTTTAATATTTTATTAATGCCGCCGCTGCTGGAGAATACGAGGTGTGGATATTAAATAAGCGATCTGCTGTCATAACACTTTTTATTCGTTACCAATTACAGTAGCAACTTTTTCGCCTTCATCCCCTTGGCGATCTCTACACCGCTCCATACGACTTGGAAAGCAGTACTGAAGTCCGCTTCTGTCAGCTGGTTCAGAACCTCCGTTGTTTTTGCTTTAACCGCTTCCAAACTTTCCAATCTTGTCCCTTTGTCTAATGTCACCGTGTCTAACAAGCCTGGATTAGTGTCAATGTCGTTTAGAATGTCAGCACAAATGTTCATTCTTGATTCTTTTTTGCACGGGAGTGAGGAGTTTTGGCACCATTTTTGCGCAAACTTTGCGCATATTGAACGATTCATGCAAAATCTGGCGAACACATTCTTTGTCGATTCCTGTTATTTCAGCAAGCCCTCGGATGCTGAGACGACGATCTTCGCAGATTAATTTACCAGTTTTTTTCAGTGTTTTTGTCCGTTTTTGACGTTGAGGGTCGTCCGCGGCGCGGATCGTCTTCGGTCGTTTCACGCCCATCTTAAAACCGTTTAAAACATTCAAAAACTTGTGTGCGGGATAAAAATTCATTTCCGTACACTTCTTTGATCGATTGTTCTGAGCGATCCACTGGCTTGTCCAGCGAGATCAGGGTGGGGAAAATATCACCAGACACAGTTCTGTTCAAACTTGTCGCGACACGCTCGCAGTGCGCTGGTAGCAGCTTCACCTTAATAGGCACACCTCGTATGGGACAACAAACGATTTAAATTAGAACATACAGGGTAATTAATTGAAGATTGCCCTTCCCCAACACCGTCAATATTTGTAATAAATATTTGTGGAAAAACCGAAGGTACTGTATTTCTTATATATATTTTTTAAATATGGTATTACTTATTACAGGTTTGTCCCCAAACTCTCCTGTGAAATGGTAACTCCAGATACTACTTCATGGTCAACCGACACAGTGATCTGCCCGAAAATCAGCGCGGCGGAAAAATGTTTTTTAAGCTCTCAAAATGTTCGTATGCTCAAGTGATTTCGAATGAAAACTGGTCGTATTCGAGTTTTTTTTTTTATTTAATAGGGTCAAAATTTAAACATTTTTTGACCATAATTTTTAGTCTAAAAGGATTTTTTGTCTCAATAACTATTTTTATGTTTATCGACATGTCAAATATGATTTTTTGGTTCTTGAAATTAAAAAGTGAATGCTATAGGACCAATATTTGGCCATTTTTTGGCATTATTGGCATTTAAAAAAAATTCTTTGTAATTGAAAATTATGAGATCAATTGCTTCCAGATCAATTGCTTCGGTCTCTACAGCATATGCTATGCTAATAATATAAAAATCGCATGTACCTTCATTAGAAATTTCAAAAGAGGATACCTACTTTAGATAAATTAAACGCAGATTGGCAAGTAGTAACAAGATATTTGGTTAATGACAAGACATCTAAAAAAATTAAAAACATGAGAATATAAATTAAATAGAAAACTCATTTAAACAGAACTAACAAAAAAAATAGTCTAAAATATGAAAAATTGTAGATCATGGCAATGAAGATATAGCTAATTTTTAACATTAATTGTCAATATTGAATTGAAAAAATTACAATATGTTCGAGTGATTTTTGTAGGTAGGTATAACCTGTTATTATATTTTTTAAATGGTAAAACCACATTTGTTCTTGCATGCTTTTCTGCCACACCCTATATACGTTTAAACTATCACATAAAAAACTTAACATTGTACCCTACAACTTTTGTATTTAAAATTTTTTGTATAAAGCAAAATAAAAAAGTGAAGGGGAGGGGGGTCCATTTATAGTGAAACACCCGGTACCTAGGATATTTTACCTGAAATGTCTTTCAGTACTTTTTGAAAATACTGAAAACCCTTGAATGTTCCAGGTGTTCCAGAATTATTGATTTGGATTTTTTTTAGTTCTTATGAAACTTACAGAACTTTATTACATGCTTAGAAGTTACCGATGTAATCTATTGAACAAGCGGAACACCCTGTGTACCTCGCAAAATAAACTCGGACGATTATCGCCGGTCGAAAGTTAATAAAACCGCGCGAAAGGGTGTTATTTACACGTTTTATCGCCCGCCGCTGATTCACATTTGCATTCGGCGCCGATACCACCCGGCTTCGGTCCGTCCGTCCGTACCCATGTTAATGAAGGCGATAAATTTTTACTCCCGTTTCCGATTCGGAATAATACGCGGGCCGCGCGAGGACGGCCCCGAAATCGAGTCACCACCGTAACGCCGCCCGAAACAAAAGACTAACGGCATAAAACAAAAGATATCCCTTAATACAATTCTTCGGGAACAAAAAAAAATAAATAAAAAACGGCTCGGCGCTACACTCGGTTTTAAGTAACAATCGGAAAGAACCGGCCGGGCACAATGCCTGATTTGCATTCATCCCTTAATTTAAAACAATCGAATGGCGGGAGCGGCGGCCGCCCCTTTATTGCCCGCCGCTACGTGATTTTTTTCTTTTGACCGGAAGTTGTTTTAATGAAATTTTCGCGGCGGCAACGGCCGGGGGGAATTAATTAAAGATTTTTATTTCTTCATTTCCGGTTTCGGAAAATCGCGGTTATTGTTTTCGGATTTCGGAGCGGAACGCTGCTGGGACGCCGCCCCCCGCGGCGCGCCCTCCGGCCCGAACCGTCTTCTAAAGGGACCGCCGCTTGTTCGTACACAAATACCGACTCTCGCCACTATACAACCCTGATATTAATCGGATTAATGGACGCAACTTTTGATCACATGAAGCCGGGAATTTATGAAGCTATAAATATTGTAAGCCATGATATATTGGGCAAACAATTACATCAATATCAACTAGATTTAAGGAACACAGAGCTCATTTAAAGGACAGCAAAACAGAGAAATGTTGCGTAGTCCGACACGATCTTGACAGTAACCATTACATGGACTTTAGCCGTTTAAACACCGCTAGATCTGTATGACGTTCATGACCAATATGACCTTTATGATTTTTATCACTAATATCTAAGTGACTAAAAATCAGAATACAGGCTTATTAAGGGGGTATTCTAGTCTACAAATTTGAAAAAATCCGAATTTTTTTTTCAGATTTCCAAAGTTTAGACATTCAAGAATATGCCCTTAAAAGGATGTTTCAAAATTCTATGAGTTATAGTCATTTTTGTGACGCGGCATCGGCTCCGGTCCGACCGGAACAAATGAACAATAGACGGTAGACGCTGCCCGAGTACTTACGAAACACGAAACGTATTTAGTCGGAATCTCTTCGTCTTAGTATTTATTTCAAATTAGTTTTGAGACAACCTTCAAGCAACGTGGACGTGCTAACTGAGTAAAATTGCCAGAAACTTGTCTCAAAACTTTAAACGCGTTTTTCTCAAAACTACTTTTTTTCGAGTTGGCGTGCACGATATCTCAAGTTCTAATGAACCGATTTATTTGAAATTTGGTGTGAATGTTCTTTATACATTCCTCTATCGCCTCAAGCACGCTCAGATCAAAATTTTTAATTTTACTATTTTTAAAAAAATCGGAATTGTTAAAAAACATGCAAAAAAACATTTTTTTTTTCAAACGGCCGCCATTTGTGAAAAAAAAATTGTTTTGACTTTTCCAAGGTTCGGGCTATAGGGGCATCTACACTAATTAAGAATCCGTTCAGCTTTTTTGTTTCAGATGACCAGAAGGGTTTAAATCATGCACGACGGGACACCCTTTTTTTTGGACCCCCCACTTTGTCAGCTCATAACTTTGCCAATTTTGAGTCTTTTTTTTTCAGTTAATTTTTTATGTTATTTTAAAATATCAATAAACAAATGATAAAAAAATGGATAGTAAAAATATTTTTTGTTTCGTTGTTACAGAGCTTCAAAAACCGCCCGAAATTCATGCCTCTAGACTAGAATATCCTCTTCATGTGACATTTGCAATTTTCTACTCCAAAAACTTGATAAAATGACATGTCACATAAATGTCTTTCTTAACTCACATTAAAATGTAAAATAGTATAACAAATGTATTTCTTTATAATTAAATATACTGCTATTACAACTGAAAAGGAGCTTTTGCTACCGAAAAGCTGATTTTTTTTTTCAAAATCAGCTCAATACCTGATTTGGATGAAGACAGTATGTACAAAACACTTTATTTTTATTAAAAAAACACCCTTGTTCCTAGAAAAACTTGCCGACGTTGGGGCTACTTGTTTAATTAACCCTTTAACGCCCAAATGCAGTGTCAAGAGACATGAACTTAGAGGTCATATTACTGATTGAAAAAGTAAAGAAAAAACAACTAAAATCATGTTTTCCTTTGTTTTCGAGGTCGCTCTTTCGAATGGAATCGTTAAAATTTGCAAAAAATTGATGTAACCTTCAATTTTCAACAAAAACTATTAAAAAACGCGATTTTTCAAGATTATTTTTTTTTAAATCGCAATTTCAGCTATGTTACCGTCCTTTATACCACTCAAAAACAAATAGAAACGTGCCCTCGAGACGTGTACTTGAAGGAAACGCAATGAGACCAATTTAATTTTCTCATTTTTGAGGTTAGAATAACTAGATAAGGCAAAATTCAAAGGATGATATTTCTCGTTTTTTACCAGTTGCGGGATCATTGACGCAAAAGAAGAATTTTGAAAAATTATTAGTACTTTGGGGGTTTTTGGGGTCGCTGATCACGATCCTGATGTCAGAATTTCAAAATTCAAGATGGCGGATCCAATATGGCCACCATCCCGAATCAAATTTCAAATTTTTCGATTATTTTGCCTCAAACTTTGTAAACTAGGGGTTTTCGATGTCGCTAAACACGATCCCGATGTCAGAATTTCAAAATTCAGGATGGTAGATATGACGGCGACCATTTTGAAGTAAATTTCGATATCCTGAATTTTGAAATTCTGTGTTTTGTACTACTTTGTACTAATTGTACTACAAACTGACCTCTAGAAGATAGACGGTCACAGTTTTTATCTATACCGATCGATTCCAGAATCTGGCTGACCCAATCCGAAATAAAGATGCGCAAATGTTCACCTCCTCATAATGTCCTGTGACATTATGAGCGCAGGACATCAGTGATCTGCCCACTACGTAGGCGAAGGTGATATACAAGGTGTGTAAATTAAGTAATGAGACTGGCAACATAGCGCCCGATCTAGCAAAACTGCGGAGACGGGACTTGGAAGGGAGGTAGGTTAACATGTAGTGCACCTTCAGTAAAAGTTTGAACTTGTTAGAGCCATTTGTTTGTTCTTTATGATTGTTTCCGTAACCTGTTTTTGTCTAGTGCGTTTTAAAAATGAGTGACATTAATTTTGAGCAACGGTGTGCCATTAGGTTTTGCTGCAGACTTGGACACAGCGCAATGGATATTTTGCAAAACTTCAATTCATTCTCAGAAGGAAGAGTCGATTGAAGATAAACCACGCAGCGGAAGGCCTTCATCAAGAACCGATGGAAAAGTTGGTAGTTGTCGATGTAGATACGCACAAAATGGTTCCAAAAAACCTTTCGCAGGAACAAAAGGACGTCAGGAGAGAAAAATGTTTTGACTTTTTGGAATCGATTGAAAATTATCCCCATTTTATGGAACGTGTCATTACTGGTGATGAGTCTTGGGTGTTTGAGTACGATCCGCAAACCAAGGGCCAAAGCATGGAATGACACTTCGAGCTCTCCAAGACCCAAAAAAGCAAGAATGTGCAAGTCGAAGAAACTGCATGTTGATTTGCTTTTTTGATAGCCAGGGAATTGTCCACAAATAGTTTGTGCCTCCAGGCCAAACAGTAAATCAACACTTTTACAAGAGAGGTTCTTGAAAAACTTCGAAAAAAAGGTCAGTGCGTGTGAGTCAAACACGCCAGCTTGTCCTTGCGCCTTCTTTTTTTTACCGAGATTGAGAAATCACCAAAGGCGTATTTTGGGACCTTAGAAAACATTCAATGGCTGTACCGTCGCTGAAGGCTATTGCGACCAATGCTATAGGAATGGAAGAACCGTCTCCAGCGCCTATGTGGCTCCCCAATGAAGTTATTTTGAGGGATACAATATTAAATTGCAATTATATTGGAAAAAAAAATCTAAAAAAAATTACTTAATTTACGTACCTCGTACTTGTATCTAGTGACTCCATTGCCGATGGATTGCTGTAGATATCAAAGTTGTCAATAAAGTTATGATAAACTTTTGACTTACAACTAGGATATTTCTACAGCCCAATACACATCTTAAAGCTGAGTGGGACGAAAATTTGACATTTGGCTTTCTCCCAATTATCTCTACTGCCCGACTTCTGTTGTTAACTCCCGGCAGCGCAAACCCACAATATTTTGTAGCCCCCAAGGAGTCCCCACCATTAACCAGAACCAACATCGTAAGTAACCAGCTCGCCTTCCCGATACGGCTCACAGTCGCCCCATCAGTCACCCGTTGCTCCTCTGTAAAATACGCTTGTAAAACCCGAACGAATTAATCCGGAGGTTAATAAGGCCGCCGGCGATCGCAACAGCGGCCCCAGGGCGACCCTGCGGGCCGAAAGAAGTGTCCACTAAACGTTGTTTAAGATGATTGGATAAGGGGGCGACCGGTATCCCATCGGTATAGCGGCGGACGTATCGTAAACTAATTTGGCGCGGCAAACTAGCGGAGAAGATAATTGGCGGGGTTTTCGGTTTCGGGGTTGTTAGACCGCTGGCGCCGTCCCTCAAGCGGACTCGCGGTATTTAATCGGGTATTCCATGGTTTCTCGGATACGCCAGAGAGATCTATTGGAAAACATTCAAACATCAGGTTGTTGCAGAAGAAATGCTCATTTTTTCAACTAGAAAATTTTCATTAAGGGCATTCAAGAATATGCCCTTAAAAGGATTTTTCAAAATTTCAATTATTTTATGACTTACAGCCACTTTTGTGACGCGGCATCGGTTCCGGTCCGACCGGAACAAATGAACAATAGACGGTAGACGCTGCCCGAGTACTTACGAAACACGAAACGTATTTAGTCGGAATCTTTTCGTCTTACTATTTATTTCAAATTAGTTTTGAGCCAGCCTTCAAGCAACGTGGACGTGCTAACTGAGTAAAATTGCCGGAAACTTGTCTCAAAACTTTAAACGCGTTTTCGAGCAACTTTTTTCGAGTTGGCGTGCACGATATCTCAAGTTCTAATGAACCGATTTATTTGAAATTTGGTATGAATGTTCTTTATACATTCCTCTATCGCATCAAGCAGGGTTTGTATAGGGCATTAGTATAGGGGCATCTATACTAATTAAGAATCCGGTCGGCTTTTTTGTTTCAGATGACCAAAAGGGTTGAATATGCATGCTAGGACACCCTTTTTTTTGGACCCCCCACTTTGCCAGCTCACAACTTTGTTAGTTTTGAATCTTTTTTTTCAGTTAATTTTTTTGTGTTATTTTAAAATATCAATAAACAAATAATACAAAAATGGATAGTAAAAATATTTTTTGTTTCGTTTGTACAGAGCTTCAAAAACCGCCCGAAATTCATGCCTCTAGACTAGAATACCCCCCTTAAGACACGTTACTAATCAAAATAAAAGAGACATCTCTTCAACGCCCTCTGTTAATACAAACTGTCACCGGAGTTACTTATTTTTTTAACCTTTAGAGGGCCGGAAAACCAATATTTTGGCGCAACAGAAAAATTTTTTTTATAGATTAAAATATTCATTTTTACATTATTACTTTTTTTTAAATACAATTAAAGGTAAATGTTCCCCTCCCCACTCCTTTTTACCTACCCTATATCGCTTAAATTTGTAATTTCTACCTTATAAAAGCGGTACATTGTTTTGTTTGCATGAGGCTATAATTACAAACAAATAAGTATATTTTATAGAAGGTTTTTGATCATTTAATCCCCTCACCCCCCCTTTTTCCCCCACTCATACCCCTTATGCTTTTCTATTAGACTTTTTTGAAAAAATACATTGCTTTATTTGCATGTGGCTGTAATTAAAAAAAATAATATTTTCATGGCGGTGATTTCGATGAAAAATTTAGATAGCGGCTTAGAAATATTCATGAATCATTTTTTCGTATTAGATACTGTAAATTTTTCAATACTTCAAATGTAAATAAATGAACATCTAAACGTAAATTTAGTATATATACATTAAACTTTCTATTGAGAAATTTTATATGTAAATACACATGTCTTTGTCGTTCTGTATTATTTTCACAAACAATTTTTCGATTGAGCGTAGTAAGAGAAATTTTGAAATTAGATTCTCAAGAGGTTTCAACATCTCTTACGCCAGATATTACACAGACTAAGTGATCGTCATTTTCCCAGTAAAATTCAATCTGAAAACAATGATAAAAAGCTATCACGCAATGTAATTTATGCTTTACGCTCAATAAGAGAAGCCGATCTAGATAAGACTGTAAAGTATGTAGTAAAACCCTGCTTTGAAATTTAGCACACCAAAAAATTGTTACCGTGATTTATAAAAAAAATTAATAACAAATTAAAAACGAAAATACAAAAAAAAACAAAAAAAGAAACGTAACTCTGCCACAGTCGGTCTCAAGCCCGTGTTCGAAAGAGGAGGGTGTTTCAAAATCGTTCATGCGAGGCAAAGGGGTAGTTTTTACCCTATTATAGGGGTTGTTTTTGGGTTTATTATTTTTTTGACGTCAGATTTGGATTCAGCGTCGAAAAATACATCGAAAGCTAGTATTTTTTTCGAATTTGAAATTTTTAACACGGGCTGTTCCCTTCCGGGCCGGAACCCCGGATCGGATTGGCTCACCCCGTGATCGACACTGCCTATGATCAATCAATGATATAAGATACTTTTTATACCAGTTTTCTGAGGGCGATATGCCCCCCGAAATCCCCGCCCTCTAAAGGTTAATGGCATGAAATATCTTGGGGATATTTTGAGTACAAAAAATAAAGTTGACTCCGTTTAAGGCGGCATTATTGCTTTTCTTATTATAGGAATTACTTACAAGATTGATTAAATTAGGAAACTAGTAGATTTTTTTCCGCTGATCAGAATGATATAACAAAAAAATAACATAACGTTCTCATTATTTTTAAAAATATACTATTTTCAAAATATACTATTTTTAAATGGACACCTTGTAATAATTTTAGGAATAAAAGAGTTCTTATGCATTTTTGCTCTAAAATTATAAATTACGAATTTTAATGGATAACTAAGTTTTTTATAGAAAATATCTATTTTTTTCCATAATTTGTTGAGAGAAAACATGTACCCTTTAAGTGTCGTTCCGATTGACCAGTTTATAAATATTTTTGTTTAAAGTGTTCAGTGTAACAACAAAGTTCTTTGATTTACAAAAAAAAAAATGACCAGAGTAAGAAAAACATCATAAGTCGAGTTAATTAAATAAAGCTAGTTGTATATTACCGGGTGTCCTATCTTATGACAGAGCGAACTTAGAAGGATGCGATTTTCGCCAGTCAATTTACTATGTCAAAAAGTTTTTTTTCATAGTAGGTAAAAGCTTGTTACTTGTCCTACAGGGTGTTTTTGAAATATGATCAACTTTAACGTTAAAATTCGCTACTATTTTAAATGCAACACCCTATATCTGTTTACACCAAACAAAAGCTACAATCTTCCACTTTCAAAAAATGTATAATTTGTTACCCTTTACTTTCAAAATGGGTTAGTATTTTAATTTTTACAAACATCGTGTTTTGGACGTTCCAGAAAGTTTTGACCCTTTCTAATTGAGTTTTGATGATGATGTGGTTTTCGCCAGTCGATTTACTATTTCAAAAAGTTTTTTTTCGCGATATTGTTCAACTTTGTTACTTCTCCTACAGGATGTTTATAAAATATGGTCAATTTCAACGTTGAAATTAGCTACTATTTTGAATACAACACCCTGTATATGTTTCGCCAAACAAAAGCTGCATTCTTCCCCTTTCCAAAAATGTATAGTTCGTTACACTTTACTTGCAAAATGTAAATTTAATTTAATTTTTAAAAACATTGTGTTTGGACGTCCCGGAAAATTCTGAACCATTTTGACTGTAAATATCTCTTACAGAGTGCACTTACTAGGATGTGGTTTTCGCCAGTATACTTACATTATCAATAAGTTTTTTACATGTTTATTAAATATTTGTTATATACCATACAGGAAGATTTGAGTATGATTAATTCAAACATAAAAGTACAGTTGGCTGGAATACTCGTATTAAGCTTAACACGAATAAACTATGTATTTTTGTACTTTTTAAAAAATATATAATTTATTTCATGTTACCTTAAAAGGGCCTACAACTAAAATTTTAAAACTAACAAGGTGGAATTAAAAAGGATTAATTTTGTTAAATAAAAAAGTAAAAACATACGAATGAACAAAAATAAAACAGCTTAAATGTTTCATGTATAATATGTTCCAAGTACATTCAAGTGTCTACCATACACATCTATACATATACACTTCTGAAATCTAAATACCAAAATAATACATGAATTACTTAATTTCTGGTGTAATCCCTTGAACATTGCTGAAAATGTTTCGGCGCAACTTTTCAGGAGTTTGCGGAATGAGATTGTAGCATATATTCTTAATATACCTCATACAAGAAAATCTGGTACGATGAGTGTGCGATTTCCACTCAATTGGACAGCACATCCTATCCACCTCTTCCCAAGCCCATTCTCAAAGCTTTCTGTTACAAAATTCCTTACAAGAAACGAATAATGAGATGGAGCACCATGTTACTGAAAAAATATCATATAGCTGTTTTGATTTTGTTCCAACTGAGGGTAGAAATAAATCTGCAACATAATCGTATAAATGTTACCAGTAATTTTTCTCTCATTGAAAAAGAAAACACTCTACACGTTTAATTTTGGAAAGTCTCTTAGCAATAATGAAATGACAATTCCAGACACTTCTCAATCATTAATCATTAATGAAGGTAGGTAATTTTTTCTTTAATGTTGTTCTATTAATTTCAATTACTAGCTCATTTTGAAAATAAAGTGTAACAAACCATTCTTGGAAAGAGGAAGAATGCAACTTCTGTTTGATATATCGAGTGTTGTGTTCAAAGTAATGGCGATTTTTTACATTGAAATTGATCATATTTCTAAAACTTCCTGTCAGGCAAATAACAAGTTTTACAACCGCGTCCTTCGAAGTCCTCTCCGTGAAAAGATATTTACAATCAAAATGGGGCACAACGTCCAAAACACGATGATTTTAAAAATCAAATTACCAACCCGTTTTTAAAATAAAGTGTAATATACCATACATTTTTGGAACGCGGAAGATTACAGCGAGTGATTTTGTTTGGTGTAAACAGCTATAGGATGTTGCATTTAAAATAGTAGCGAATGTTAACGTTGAATTTGATCATATTTCAAAAACACTCTGTAGGACAAATAACAAGTATTGAATGTACGACAAAAAACTTTTTGGAATACTAAATCGACTGGTGAAAAGCGCATCTTTCTAAGGTCACTGTGTCAAAAGATATTTACGCTCAAAATGGGGCAGAATTCTCTGGGACACCCGGTAATAGTAGAAAAATTGTAAAAAAGCTCTATGTATTCATTCAAAAGCTTCATGTATTCAGAATGCTGCAGAGAGCGCCCTCTACAATGCACATCAAAATAATTGACAAATTAAAATTCCTTTCTTAAAAAAAAAAACAATTATTATATTTTGTAATTTAAAAAAAAAGGATGAAAACCCTTTACGAACCTATAACTTGGAATTTACACAATAACTTTTGGACTAAGGTAAGTTTGGTTGAAGCGTAATATTTTTACCCAAAGAATCTGTAGTTTCGCTGTGGCCTCTTAATAACAGGACACCCTGTATAAGTGCTTAAAAAATGAAGTGTTAACAAAAACAACATAAATCAATTTTTCTTCGTCAATTTGACTCTAATTTAGTTTAACGTTTTAATAAACTCAAAAGCAGTTTAAATCAAAATATGAAAATACAAAAATAAATGACATTATCTGTAAAATAAATATTACATGCAATTAAAAATTCGGACGTAATGCCCATTTCCGATTAAATAAAAAAAAAGTGGATAAAAAATGATGACTATTTTAATCTATTTTAATAAATGCATATTTATGTCTAATATCCAGTTCTAAGATCTGATTATTTTATTTTTGGTTATGAATGAAAGTATATTTATTATTATAAAGAAAATAAAGTTGACTCTTGTGAATTCATATGTGTAAGAAACTTATTTAAATATTAAAGTGTGCTCGTAAACTGAAAATACCTACATACAATCAAAATAACCAAAAACGATCGGCAAAACAAACATTCAATACTGTCATATTTCGCGGGCCTGTTTGTTAAAACTATTAGATAAATTTAAAACTGGCAATAAGGGCCCTATACTCTCTAACGTTTACAAAATCCAAACCTGCCACATGACTACAAAAAATTAAAATGACCAAACATCCAAAATAAAATGAAAAAACGAATATAAAAAAAATCGTCCACCTGAAAAAAAAAACTGCCCGACCAGTAGCCCTGCCGAAGAGGCTAACCCTTGTACCGGAGGCGGCGCGACTCAATTGTTTGTGCCCGCCTTCGGGGGGCGCAGATATGCGCACCGCGACGTCTACGACGACGGGCCACAACAACAAACCCTCACATCTCACACCTGGGATTGATTTTTATAATTCTCCCTGCTCGAATTAAGTAATTAAACGTTTAAGGTGGTGGGGGCAGCAGGAGGGGGGCGGAGGCGGCGGCGTTGTCGTCGCCGACGGTCCACCAAGAATCCGGTAATCGCCGCTCCGGAGGAGTATTGCGACAGTCGCAGTAGACGGGTTCATAAGCAGCATGTTATTGCCTGTAGCTCTCGATATGAGCTTCTTAATTGGTTTGTGGAGAGTAGAGCTAGGTAACAATGTGACTTTTCTCACTTATTTTGTAGTCCAGTAAAATAATACCTGCATTGATCATGGAAAATTACAAATTGCCCTTGAAAACTCACAAATTTTCCAGTACCCGAGCGTCTGATTTTTTTTTAAAGCAGACCGCAAGAATTCACTCTGTTCATTTCAAAACTTACCGCCCCCCTGATAAGCTGAGAACCGCAAAACATTTTTGAATTCGTCGAGACACCGACATATTTTTGTTTTCGTGGGGAACGTTGTTGGTACTCCAGTCGTCTTGATATATCCATGCCCGTAACCTAAAGCAACCCCAACTTTAAAATCTTGAATGGAACTACCCCACTTGTGATACATCGTTTAAAAGTCCTTTTCATTATGAATACATCAATGTGTCGTTTTTGGAAATCGGTCTAGGTTTGACAAATTTATTGGCAAGAAACGACAGAGTAGAGAACAATTTATTTATTGTCCTTTTTATCGTAAACAAAGTGACGCCTGTTTGAAAGAAAAAATTAATACAAGTAAAGAAAATCATTTTATTTTATTACTTGTTCAAAATATTCACTATATATTTCCATACAGTAATAAAGACGGTGTTCAAATTCCTTGCGAACTTTTTGAAAACCTTTCTCCTAATAGCCCTACAAGCAGCTGTTATACGACTTTGTTGATCTTAGATGTAGATTTCAGATAACCCCATAAAGAAAAATTATTGCGACTGAGATCAGGGGATCTTGCAGCCTATTCTATCGGTATTCTTCTTCGTATCCACTGTCAAGGAATGTGACATTCAATAAATACCGTATAATAAATATAAATACTACATATTTCCATACAGTAATAAAGACGGTGTTCAAATTTCTTGTGAACTTTTTGAAAATGTCCCTCCTAATAGCCCTATGCAGCTGTTATACGATTTTCTTCTTCCTATCCATCTGTCAAGGAATGTGACATTCAATCAATACTATACAGGTCCATCGTAGTGCGCAGGTGCACCATTTTCTTGAAAGTAGAGTACACTCAACATCCACATATCCAACTCACGATATTTGCTTTTAGATATTAACACTTAACTTCTGGTTGACCCTTAAATTAGAGCACTACAAGAGTCCTTCTTTGTACAAACCAGTGGAGGAAACCTTATTTCAAATGGCGTATCTAAGTACAGGTGCACTTTTTCTCTTCTTTTACTTAAAAAATTTTTTTCCAAAATCTATATTCTTTAAAAACATTTTTGCTTATAATCCACTTTTAAGGTTCTTTCTCTTTTTAAAAAACAATATTTAGGTTTCTTAAATTCTTCAAATTTTCATTTGTTTTAAATTATTAAGTTACTCAAAAAATTTCAAAAAACTTTACTTTAATTAAAAAATACCTATAACTCTTTCTCATAACATTCCTCAATATCTACTTTCCGCTTTTTTACCGTTTTTCCGCTTTCCTTCTTCAAAAAAAAGATTAATTATTTAACGAAAATCGATATTTAGTATGGCGTCCTGAAGGATTGCCGGGTGGATCAATTTGATTTTCTAATTTATCTGATTGAAGTACATAGTTGGATCTGCCACAAAATGTCCAAGCGCTTCAATTTGGGCTACCTCGTCTAAAACTCCATTAGCCGTCTAAGACTCCATAAAAACGCATACATTGCGCCTGGCATTGCCCACAGAACAAGTTACCCTAAATTTTTGCAAGAGTTGTAGAATGTAAACATGCGAACCATTTCTATCTCGATGTCCCTCGTTAAATATTTGAGCTGTTCTTCGTGCTCATTCATTACTGGCTAACTACCGTAAATTAAAAGGTTTCAACTCTTTCTTCCAAGGTATTAACTATTGTGCAAACTATCAAAAAGCCAGCTAATGTACGACGATATCAACATAACTAGGGTCCGGAAAAGTATGCTGTCACGCAGAGCCGGCACTATAAAACTCCATGACAATTGAAGTATAAATCGTATTTTTAAGCGCATATTTCTTGCCCCTTTATACCCACGCCACTGACCGTACATACAATGCACATGTACGTGCACGTATGCACGTATCCACGTGCACGTGGACTATTGTCTAGCGATCTCTGTGCGGGAACCTAGGACGCCGTAATACAATTTCTCCGTAAGACAGCAAGCTATTCCGATGTTGACAGGTGTCCATTTACTTTACTACCAGCCATCGGTGTAAAACGGTCGGCTGCATTGAAGACAATTTTTTGTTACGAGTAACTCACCCGTGAGTTCGTGTACTGTATTTATATATTACCTGATTTTGTGTGGATTTCTGCAATAATGGCACAGTCGTTACCATTTGTGAATAGACTTAAACGTTGAAAATCACAACAATTTTACAATAGACGGATCATATATTTTCTGTACTCCTTGCAATCGTTGATATATATTTTGTAATCGCCGAGGGTGTAAAAGACATGTATATTCGAATCAAAAAAATATACATGGCCCTGTTACAAAAGAATTTTGGTTTGATTTGTGCCTAATGTTTTGCGCATGTAGCCTTTCGTGGAACGTGGTCGACAATATTTATTTTAGATGGTTTTTTGTCAAATATGTATCCGATTTTGCATTGCCTTTTAAACCTACTACACAAGCAATAGGTATGTACATACATTATTAACATATGTTTAATCCTGTATTTTTTTTCTTTTTTCTTTTTTTCTCTCTCTCACATGTCGTCTTCCGTCAATAACATGAAGGAGTCCGGCCCTGCGTTACAGCACACGTTCCGAACCTTAAACATAACACTGGACAACCTGCTAATTTTGGCATTAAAAAAAAACACAAAATCACCTAAAAAATGTCACAAAATATCTATGTGCTATTTTTTCTGCATTCCATTATTAAAAAAACAGTTTGTTTTTTTGCAATAATCAAATGGTAAATAAATAAGGTTTTGTTAGTTTCTTGCTAATGAATTTGTTTTATTGTTATTGTTAGCTTTTGGGCTATTGGGATTTGGATAAATCGTTCTACTTTTACCTAAAAAATCTGAAATTTTGCTGTGTACCATTAGTTATGGGACACCCTGTATGTCGATATCGATGGTTTAAAATTGAGTTATGAAAAAGAAATAAACTTAGGACCAACCAATGACGAATGCCTCAGTTGAAAAGCACACTATAATAGTATATTATCTGTCATTTAAACAATGGCGTAGCCAGGGGGGGGCGATGGGGGCGATCGCCCCCCCCCCCCTCAAAGGGTCAAGTAAAAACCGAAATACTCGGGGGAATGCGGTTGCCGTTGGCTGTAGTGACCTTTTTTTTTTTTTGGCTTTTTTTGTTTTATCTGCAGCGATCGCCCCCCCCCAAAGGGTCAAGTAAACACCAACATACTCAGAGGCTTTCTGTTGCCGTTGCCTCTACTGACCTTTTTTTTGGCTTTTTTGTTTCATCTGCATTGAGCGCCCCCCCCTAAAGATAACTACTGGCTACGCCCTTAAATAGCATTTAAAACACAAATCTTAAAATACTTTTTATAAGGCATAATTATTCATATCTAAGGTATTTAGTCTTTAGTATTTAATGTTTTAGTAAGTTACCACTTCGGTTACCACTAACAATAAAACAACCTACATATGGATTAAAAAATCGTTTTAATCAAATTTGGGGCAATGCATTTTTTATAATTCGAGACTATTGTTTTGTCTAGCATGTATTAGGTAAGTTGCTTTGTGTGACTATTTCTATGCAAAACTATCGGCTAAAAAAGAAACATATAAGTTAGTTATTATTATTAGAGACATCCAAAAAAAACGTCCTCAAAGTTGGCCGAGAAAAAAAAGACGTATTTCTATTCTTAAAAACCTTATTTACTTGTCAAGACTGTCACATCATATGACAGACATTGTTTATTTTACAAATTGTGACAGTCACTTGTCAAAAGTTTGACATAAGCGAAAAGCTTAGACATGACCGCTATTTCGACCTCTCTCGTTCATAGCCAGAGTTGATGACGTTTTTTTTGGATGTCTCTATATTATTATTACGAAACTGTTTTGGAATGAATCTGGATAGTTGGCATATGAATATATTGTGGTGAAAAAAAAAACAAGGAAAACTAATATACACCTTCTCCTGTACTAAATACAATCAATGTGTTTTTGGACAACAAATTATTTAAGTACATTCTCAGTAACAATCTAGACCTGTTTATATTAAAAGAAAATATTACACAGCTCCACAAAAAAAAATGAAAGAATGAATGATTAGGTCTGACTATGTTTATATTTTTGAGGTCGCTGAATCCAAATCTGAGGTACATTTAACCCCATGTCGTCAAGATTTTCCATAATCTCAAAATTTAGACCAAAAACCCTTATTATCCCTTGAATTTTAAACTGCATAGCCCTCCTCCCTGCTGAAAATCATCTATAGAAATCAATAAAAGTATATTTAAAATCAAACTATAAAAAAACACCCCGAATAGTGTGAGGCAAGGGAAACACACTCTAAAAAAGCACTCCAAAGGGAACGAAGCCTACTACGTCCCCGCCGTCGTTCCTGGGTTCGCCTAAACGTAGCACATTATCCAAAAAAAGATCCCCGACCTTATATATCATGAGATCATAGCAGTTATGGTCAAAAAACCTAAGAGAATATTTTGTTACTCAGCTAGATCATCGACCAGGATTTCTTTTTTGGAGCTGTGTTATTCGCTGTCAAAGAACTTATTTAGCCCAAATTTCGGAAATAAAAAGCGTATTGTGAACTTTGCCACGTTTATCTTGAGGTTGTGGGGTTATTGGGTTACTGGGTTGAGGGGTTGGGGGTTCAGGGCTTAGGGTTTATTTAGGTTTTTTTATTTAGGGAGTTTTATTTAATTGCATTTTATTATGTACTGTCGACTACCCATGTAACCCTAACCTCGGAAATAACAAACGTATCGTGGACTTTGCCGCTTTCATTTTGAGGTTATGGGGTTATTGGTTTATTAAATTATTGGGTTAAGGGGTTGGGGGTTAAGGGCTTAGATTTTTTTAGGGATTTTGGTACGATGGAGCTATGTGGTTTAAAATTCAAGGGGTAATAAGGGTTTATGGTCTAAATTTTGAGGTTATGGAAAATCTTGACGACGTGGGGTTAAATTGACCTCGGATTCGGATTCAGCGACCTCAAAAACATATAGTAAACTAGTCAGACCTCATCATTAATTTTTTAATTTTTTTTTTTTGTGGAGTTATTAAGTGACTTGGTTCAGATGTTTTTCCTCTTGTAAAATAATGATTAGAATAGTAGTTTAGCGAATACAAATATTTTTTAAATAACGTGCTGAGACAGCTAACCAGACATAGTAAGAGCTTTACTTTTGTTAATTAATGGAGTTGTAGTTAAAAATTGAAAATTTATTTTCTACCATGAAAATTTCCTGTGATAATCTAACGTCCTCTATCCGCTAAACGAAGAAACTCCGGATGTGTACAAATTGGCCTCAATCGTCAAGGAATTTCTGGTATTACGTGCATACTTCATCTGTGTGTTAACCTTGACTACAAACGGCATAAAATTGGCCAAAAAGTTTTTGAATTAAATTTCCAACTGATCGTATCTCAATTCTCGAGCGCTTCGTTATTGAAAACCTCGTTGAAAACACAAAACACAATGAAACTATAAAAATCCCACGAGCGGAAGTCGATTGTCACTTGTCGACGGCATCTCGACATTTTCCTCCTCATTTCGAGGCAAACATTCAAATTTAAATTCGCAGTGAATCAAACATACGAACTCCACGCCTCGAAGCACTACAAACTAATATTTAGCACGGGTGATTGGTAAGAAAATTGCAGTATTTATTCACCTTTAAGTATATAACATTTTTTTTATAAAAACCTACTACTAGAGTTTCTAATAAACAAATTATTATGCGGATGAACCAAACCCATAAATTTTAAAAACAGTATTTTGGATCATTCTGTAAAATAATGAAAATAATGATTTTAATACTAAACTCGTAATACTAATAACGAATCATATTATAATTACATAAAGAAGCATATCTTTTTAATATTCACTCCTGGTATGTTTTATTACTGACACTGATGATGACTAAAAGACCATAGATACAGGGTGATTCACCGTGAGTGGTCCATTAAACATTTGGAAGATCTTTATGCCATATTCGGTTTCTACTCATTAATTTAAAGTCACTTTAACCATTGTATTCTATCTTTAAAATGAACAGTTTTCGAGATATATCAATTTTAAGAAAAAAAAAACAATAAATTTCATCGAGCCATTGCCTCGAAGTGCCTGGAGTTTTCTAGACAAGTCCGGAGAGTGGTGGGGTACAGATTATATAAAGCGACAACGCCCCTAGTTTAGCAACATGCAAAAGACGATTTGCACGCTCCCGATCTGGCGACCACAGCATCGACGATAAACCACGATCTGGTAGGCCACCTTGTACACTCGAACCCCTCTTATTTCACCTTTGCTTAATTCACATCCTCTGTTATTTCATCACGTTTCCCCCTATTAGGTCGCGAAACCGTCCCGGTTAAGTCGCCGCCTGTAAAAGTTTTAGAACTACGTTTGGAAATTGGATTCTCGCATAAATATGTACAATTTTTATTGAAAAAAAATGATTGTGTAATACATTAAATATAGATACCTAACCTTTAAAATAGGTAAGGTGTCTTTTAAAATATTTTACCTTCAAAATATTCACTGAAGCGGAATGAAAACATTTTTTTTGGTTTCTTGTTTTACTATTTGCATATATTATAGGGGTATATCCACTCTCAAAAGCAATAAAACTATTATTATTAATTTACAAAATATTTATTTTCAATTGCACCATCTTCTCCATCAAACTGTCAAGACTACGATTTTCTTCGACTGTGACTATTTTGTTTCCACGACTCCAACGGCGAATCTGCAAAATCGATGGCAATACTTCATCTAGAGATGGAGGAGGAAAGTTCGGTGACTCTTCATCTGAATCCTTATTGTTATTGAAATTCAGTAATTCTTCTTCGGAGTCACTTTCTTCTGTCCCCCCCTTTGGCAATTTCAATCAATTACGAATCGTTAAAAACTTTATACGGCGGTTCATTTGGCGGTTCATACGGGTGGTCTTTATCTATCCAATTCTCGACTTCCTTGAGAAACATTTCACCGCAGCCGGGAATACGTCGTATCACTTCAAGTAGTCCTGCGACGGTTTGCGTTTGTACAAGACCAGCAAGATGAAGCTGTAGTAGATTTTTCCACGAATTCTTGAGACTATCTATTGTAATACTGTCCCAGGCATTTTGTAACAAATGGAAACAGTCTCGTAGATTCCATTTTTTGATGAATTCGTCTACACTTCCTTTCTCTTCAAATTCCTTGGCTAAGAGTTCATTTAAAAACATGGTCTTATAGCGTCGTTTTAAAGCCAAAATTACGCCCTGATCCATCGGCTGAATAAGTGACGTCACATTAGGTGCTAAGTATACGACGAAAAACTGGGGATCGATTTCGTTCAACTCTGTAGACGAAGGATGTGCTGGTGCATTGTCTACGATTAAGATGAATTTAAAAAAAGAGCAAATATGTCAAAAATTTTCAACTTTCTTTGTTTCTGATGTATTTAATAGTGCATTACATTGACATATTATATATACACTGACATATTTCACTCGTGTGGCATCATCCCTCGCCTTCGGCTCGGGCTGATAATGCCACACTCGTAGAAAATTGTTTTTTCTCCCTTGTAATGTACAATATTTTTCATTATTTTCATACGTTTTCCGCCTTCCCATACACATATGATGAAAATAAAGTTGTGTACTTACTTTGCTTCGGGGTCAGGATTTCTTTTCATTACGCTGGGTATGAACACATTCTTGTACCAATCAGTGAAAACGTTGCGATCCACCCAACTTTTTGTTGTGCCCTGTACACAATTAACGTGCACATTTTTCAAACATCGAGGACGTTCTGACTTCCCAATGACGGTCAATGGAATTTTATGTGTGCCTGATGCATTCGAACAAACTTGTATGGTAACACGATCTTTGGAAGCTTTTCGACCTGGTGCTTCAGTTTCGTTTCGACACACAAAAGTTTTGGTGGGAAAATGTTGCCAAAATAATGAGGTCTCGTCGCCATTGTATATTTATGTTATCAAGCTTATATCCATGGTTTTCAAGGAAAGCCTTTAACCCCTCTCGAAACGCATTGGCGTCGTCTTCATTTGCTGAAAGTTTTTCTCCTTTGATATTTAAACATCTTATCTCTTAAATCTGGCAAGCCAGCCATTACTCGCCGAAAAATTGGAGTCCACATTAAGACTTGCATGAAATTGCTTGGCTTTGCTTGTAGAACAGGCCCAGTCACAGGTTCGCCGAGTGCTCTCTTCTGACAGAACCACAAAAATGTACATTTCTCAAAAAGACTATCGTGAACTGATGTATATATCTGAGTATCATTTTTATTTGCGCCGTATTTTTCCATAGTTTCCGTGTGTTGTAGTATTTTGTCTTTGTTGTGAATGATTTTTGAGATGGCCGAGTGGTGCACTTTGTACTTTTCTGACAGATCCTTGTTTTTCATCCCATTTTTAAAATATTCGATGAATTTGTGTTATTTCTCTGCAAATGACAATCTTTTAATAAATCTTCTTTCCTGAAAATTGAATTATTTCACCACGGACTCAAGGAAAAAAAGATTGAATCAACAAAAAAACAATCAAATTGAACTTTGTCACGCACGACTGGGTATACGTACGTTGACTTTTTCGTTGAGTTGGCTCATTTTTCGTAATAACAAGTGCTGTGGTATATCTCTAAATATTCTTTTCGCAGCTAAAACACGAAACAGTTGACGTTTTGATCGCTACTTAAGCGAGACTAAATTTCGCTACTTAAGCGAGGTAATGATGCACGGATTTGGTGAATTAAGAGGGGTTCGAGTGTAATTCGAGCGCTTGCGTACGATTGTCAAAGCAAACCTGTATGGAACCACATGGAAGGCACGAGAGCACGGCTGTAGCCAGACCATGGTAGTACGTGAACTCGAAACGCTAGGCAAAGTCCAAAAGTTGGAAAAGTGGATACCACGTTTATTTAACAAAGCCGATCGCCAGCATTGGGGTAACATTTGCACACAACTTTTCTCCCGCAATCGTCGTTTTGACTCGTTGAATAATCTTGTTACAGGGGATGAAAAGTGGATGCTTTATGTAAATGTAAGCCCAGTAAATGTAAAATGTAAGCCCAGTGGCTAGACGTAGATGCTCCAGCACAATCTGTACCTAAACCTGACGTCCACCCGAGAAAGGTGATTTTTAGACTTTTATTTTAAATTAAAATAAATGCCTCCTGCTTATAAAATAAATAATCATATTTGAATATATCTGCAAGGCTCAATACTTTTGCATCAACCGGATACCACGGACAAATGTATTATAACAAAATTGTTTTATGTTAAATTATTGTAACTGCCTGCCGTTCATTATAATTTAACACTAAAGTTTGTTTGAAATAATGATGGCACGTTTTAATTGTGCATTTTTGTTTACACAATATTTTTTTCAACGGATGAATATGCGATCGGATGCCTATAGTAATGCGCGGACGAATATAGCCTCAGCATCGGCTATTAATAACATTACTATACCTTCATTGTCGGTAACTCTATTGGTATTTACGATTAGTTTGCTAGTAGTTACTCGTCTATTTTTTTGGTTTGCTCGTAAGTGTTTATGTGAGATGCAGAAAGGGCAGCCCTCTTTCCATTTATTTTTTCCATATTTGTGGGGCAAATTTTCCATTAGTAAATGGGGGGGGATGGTAAATTTTGAACCCCCTTTCTATATCGCACATAGATAATTACGAGCAAACGCTCCACATACGTTGAAAATACAGCTAATTTCAAAAACAGAGAGGGAGGGGTCCTAAATTCGGGGAGGTACCTACTCATTCCTCAACCACTGAACCGATTAAGCTCAAAATCTAATCAACTTCAGTTTCGTTTCAATATGAAGAATCATTTTAATATGTATGATGTATTAGTTCGAGTATCGAGTAGGTATACAAAAACAGACAGACATACAGACCAACAGACAAAAAACTTCCATTCGTCCGAAATTAAAATCTGAAGGTTTCGGAAACTTAGTCCATTTAAAGCGTCCAATTTAAGTGTTTACAATTTTTTTTCAGTATGTGGACGTGGAAGTACAACGATACCTTTTTAGTCTGCCATTACTTCGCAAGAAGCGCTCGATCTACAGATGTAGTCGAAGCTTGAGAAAAGAAAAAGGAACAACGCGAAACAACGGGCGTCTCCCCAATTCCGAACAATATAGCACTCAAACGGTGTATTTGTCACCTTTTCACATGCAAAGACCGAGCAAGTGGGGGGGGGGCGTCGAGGGGGCGGCCCCCCTACGATATTCCTCGCTCGCGTATGCCCGTCGCGGGTACAATTCCGCGTAATTTATTGCGAAATAATGTCAATTTTTCGACACCTAAGCAGCAGCGCGCTGCGAATGTATTTCGAATATATCCGGGACCTCTGCTCGCTACATTTGATCCCGTCGAGGCGAGGATCTCATATTTTACAAGGGAAAATAAATATATCTGGGTTATTTCTGGGGAAACGTCCTCGATTTGTGCGTAAATTCGATTTCCGAAACGTTAAGCAAAGTCATAGTTTATATTCGTTTTGGTGTCCCACAAGGCTTGAAATTAGGCCCATTACTGTTTTCGTGGCTTACTAAAGAATTACAAATTTCTAAAAACGGCTTTAACACACGGCTTTAATTTAAGTCAATTACTATTTTTACTAATGCTGTAATAATTTCTTAAAATTCGATTTTTTTACCGATTATATTGCTTTTCAACATTCGGTCCTGTGTTCCACAGGGCTCCAAATTAAATCCATTTATACTTATGATTTGCACGAAATATTAAACAGTGCATAATGGAAATTCGTTTCAATATCTGGTGTTCCACAAATTAGGTTAGGTTTTGCTGTCTATGAAATCGTTATCAATATTTACTTACATCTGTTATCGTTTACACTGGACATTATTTTCACCGTTCGATTTAATGGTACAAAGGACATCAAATTAGGTAACGAGTTATTAAATAAAAAAGAGAAAACAGTAAAAACAGATATAAAATGAATATGCAATTTTATTTTATTTCTAATGGAAATTCCTTTAGGAATGTTAATTGATACTAGTATATGTCTTTTCTATGACAAATTTAGATATTCCATGTAAAAAAATAAATCTGAAGCAATGGAAACTTTTTATTTGAAAATAAAATGAAAACCATTGAATTTGGTCATGGCCAATCTAACACAAAATTGGCCTTATTTTAAAATTCATTAGAAAAATAGGGGATTCCTGTAAAACAAGACAAATATGTTTTGTCCATTTTTTTTTTAGTCAAAATTTTACAATTTTTGCCACCACTAGGTGAAAAAAAAAACAGATACGGACATGCTAATATTTTGCTAAAATAGAGTATTTTCCGCGAATTTACGGAAATACGTTGCAAAACGAATGATGATTTATGAAATGGACGCATTTTCGGCAAGGTCATCAAGTGCCATTTTTGATTGTAAATATTTTGAAAACTGTTGAACATACTAGGTACATAATATGATAGTTACGCACGAAATGCCATTGGAATCTAAAAATGCAATAATATACTGGGTGTTCTATTCAAAATAAACAAGTTGATATCTATGTATATCAGGTACATCCGGTATATCAGAAGCTCCAGATCGGCCAAAATATTTTAATTAAAAGAGAACGTATCATTAGCAGTCATATTTTCATAATTGTAATATATATAGTTTCAGCGATATTAATATAAACCCGCACAGGGGTCCGCACTGGTAGAAAACGCTGTATAAATGCCTTTATAAAATAGTTTTTGACTTTTACTTTTTATTTTATTCGAATTATTTTCCTTCACCTGTTGAATTTCATCAATAAGTAAATAAGAGAGTAGAAAATAAATGATAAAAATTAAAAACCATAAAACAGGTTGAAATTAGTCGAACGAGTATTAAAAAATAGTCGAACAAGGTACCAATTCAATTTTTAAAATTTAAACTTTCAGATAGAAATTATTCCCTAAAGGAATCCCCTATTTTTCTAACGAATTTACCTCGTCATACATAGTTATTAAAAGCTAATAGATTTGTTATAATATTTAAAAATGTAGATTTATTTATAACTACTTGAAGGGTTAGATATTTAGAGATTAAGATTACTCACTTTCTTATAAATATAAAAAATACCTTATTGTCTTATTGATATTGTTTTTTGATAAATTTGTAGGAAAAAAAATCACAATAGTTAGTATTATTAATATTGCCATATTATCAGCATTTATAGTAACTGTAATACAATAGAATTAAAAATATGTAAGTATATTGTTATATTTAACTTCTACAGAAATATCTACCTATATTTTTATTATGATAAAGGATTTTTTGGCCTCCCTTGAATCTCCACAAGTAACATTGTAAAATACTCTCAGATTAGGTAGGTATTAGAAACATATTAGGATTGATATTGCAACTGTAATTACATAGATACATATGTATATGCATAAATAGGTACATATGTATAAAAAATAAAGAATGATTAGATATGCTATATATTGTACTTTATCTACAAATACCTGTAACATCTCTGTATAATTCCTTGAACCAATTATATTTCGCTAAAATGATTTACTAGGTTTTCTAATTGTTATCTCCATTCTTCAGTAGGTATAACCAGTGTTATCGATACATTAAAATACAAGTTATATTATATTTTTTAATATATTTAACTTACCACATGGGAATGTCAGGATATTGTTACTATGTTCGAAAAGTATTTACATGATTTAATATTTGATCCCAAACACTTTTTACCGGTAAAAACACACATGATATTGTGAGGTTATGTCTGACAGATCGATAAAAACCTAGCCTTATCGGCCACATAAGAGCAAAACAGACTAACCGTTATTATACCATTAAAAATTGGACTTACCTGATGAATAACATTATCTCCTTCCCTGCTTCTTGCCGCTTTTATATTCAAACTCATAACATAATTGTTTTGGAAATCCCACGTAAATAAAACACTGTCTCGTACCGCGATTAAATTTAGGGTTTTCGTAACGTTCTTGGGCAGAGATTCGCGCAACTCTCTGAATATCTTGTGTTCACTTAACCGTAGATAATCCGTGGAACCCATTTTGTGAAAAACCACACAAAATTTTACAAAAGACTAAAAAAGTTAAATAAGCTGGAAAGCGCACGATCAGCTGTTTCGGTCAGCGTCTGGTGACGAACGCGTTGCCAACTGTTGGGATAGAATTGCACTAGAGGAAGAATACTTTAATAGTCCAGAAGCTGAACTATATAAGGAGACAGTTTAATAGTTCAGAAGCTGGTACAGAAATTAGTCTAATTTACGACAGAATAGTATTTTAAGAAACGAAATGTGTTACATAGATTTTTAAATTAACGTAAAATAAATTATTGTATATGTTTTTTTTTTAAGATTTAGATGGAACGACTCGAATTGGAATGACGATTTGTTTTTTATTTTGAGTGTTTTTTCTCTTAATAAAGACTGCTTTATTTAATATTTAAGATAGTTATGGTAAGATGTCCTCAGAGTAAGATTCATGTTTGTTCAACAATAAACAAATGTTTATCCAATTAAAATTTATTTAAAATAAGATTGAAATGAACAACATACAAATAACAATCAAAAACATAAAAATCAAATAAAAAATGTGAATAATGTCATTACTAAAGCCGGCAAAACAGCGCAGCGGCCCACAAAAGTTTTCACACATCTTAACGTAAATAACAGGGTAAGATTAACAGATCTCTCTATAAATTGCAAGAGTTTATTGTTTTCATGAATTTTGTTTTTGCACATACAAGTAGTAAGTAGTATGACGCGTACAATTATGGCCCGCCGCCCGGATCTGCCGGCTTTAGTCATTACTTCATTACTTACATACACATATGTATGCTGTATATACTGACAAGTACAAAAAAAGTCAGTATCGTTCCTAATAATGTAGACGTTAGTAATAATGTAGACAGATTATAAAAAAACGTTAGGAAACGTAAACGTGGAACACTAGGGAAAAGTAGGCAACCATCATGACAAATATTCAGTCGGTGCTAAAAAATGAAAATATCTACTTGTTAAAATGTTTTTAGGTTAAAAACATTTGTACAAAAAATGTATTTTAATAGTTTCTTGCTTTACATGCAAACAATTCGTTATTTGCGGTTTATAGAAATGATAAGATCGACTTTATTTTACTTAATAAATAGATAAATAAATAATGTTGTTGTGATTTTAATGAGAATATGAATAAATGATGTTTTACAAGTTTTTGAGGTATATGAATTCAAATATCACATTATTGTATGTGTATCTAGGAGCTCTGATAGTAGTTCCACATCTATGTAGTTGAGTTATTGGGGTAAATGAGATTATTAGGGTCAGGGGATGATTGGCGTCATGGCATCATTGAAGTCTATGGAATCATTGCGGCTATTAAGCATTAAGCATTAAGCATTGGGCTCAATATGAACATTGTGGTTCATGAGCTCATTAGGGCCAATAGGATCATTGGGGTCATTGAAACCGTGCTTAAAGAAATCACTATGGTCGATGAGGTCGATGGAATCAATGGAACCGATGGGGTTATTCGAGTCATTGGAATGACTGAGTTAACTGGGGTGAATAAAGTCAAGCCTAGATGTGACTTTTGTGAGGTGTTTGCAGCTGCCGATGGAACACATTTTGATTTAGATGGCATTCGAGCAGAAAAAAGTTATTAGACGACCATCCACGTTTATCGAATATACTAAAAGTTAGTATAGAGAACTTATTACAAGTAATCTATAATTGTTACGAATAATCATAGATTACAAATTATTGTAATTTTCATATGTACCTACAGTATACATAACTAGAGTCCTTAGTGTCCTAACGTTAATAATATATTCCAGTATCGGTCATAACGTGACTGGATTAATGTTATAATGTGCCATACTATTGCAGTACATCGGCAACTCCTGTATATATGCACATAGTGCAATCGTATTTAAATCAATTAATGCAATTATATTCCGGAATTTTAATCCGTCTGTCGTGTTGTGCACCCTACTCTAACCAAATTACGGCACGTGCCAAAAGTCGAGTCGTGAACGTGCACATAATGTACACTTGAATGTTAGTATCTGTTAAACTGCGCAGGTCGATCGTCTGCACGAACGTCGAGTAAGTTTATGCAAATGTCGGGATAGCGTCCGTCGCTTGTTACGGTGGAGCGTTGGATAAACAATTTTGAAGAACAGACTTTTAATGGCAATGAACTTCATTTTACCGTGTGTGATACTGTACTGACGTGGGACATACACAGCTGTTTTGCAGCATGTTACTAAAGCCAAACATAAGCTCGTGTAAGTGGTGGTGTGAGTGCGCGAAACAGACAGACAATTTGACTTGGATTTGTTCAAAATGATGGTAGGTTGTAACATTCCATTGGCCAAATTATGTAGATCACCCCGAGTTCGGATAAGTTGTCTAGAAAGCTGTTAGTGGAAAATAAGTTAGCAGCGAAGTAGTCTGCCTGAAGAAACATTCTGCCAGAAACTGTTAGACGATTATACATAAGTAGCACCACCGTGTGAGGACAAAAAGTATCGTCTCGGAATTGTACGATAAACCTATATGCCTTAGTATTGACGAAACGACAGATGTTAAAGGACAGAACATTGCTTATAGAACGTGGTGGTTGGGGGCTGGATGAGGTAAAAGCCATGGAGGAGCATTTGGTCGCTTCAGGGGCATATACTAATACTAATTCAATTCAAAATACTTACTAATACAAATACTAAATACTAATTTAATTCATGTAACGTGATTGGCACATGGGCCTCACCAAAAGTGTTTTCCTAATGTTGATAAACAAATATTTGTGAAAACATCATCCAGAAGAAAAACAATTTCTGATGTTCTACCAAGGACACCACTACCACTACCAGTGGAGCCTATTGTGATTCGTTGTGACAGGCAGCTATTTTACGTGACGGGCGCCAGACCTTAACTCCTGAACATATGGAAGTTATTGATAATAATTTATGGAAATTCGAGCGGCAATATGGACACGTTATAGAGTCGGTTACCGGGTGTATGCAGGTTCTGTGTTGTGACTATGGTTACTTTGCCTATTGGGCTACAACAATCACCATCACATGTATAAGGTATAACCTGTTTATAACATTTCCTAACGTTACTGATAGTGGTATCCTGGAGCCGCTCCTGCCAAAGTACCCATCTACACAAACATTCAAAAATCCCCCCCCCCCCCGTATATTACAGATTTGGACTATGTTTATTTTGTTTTCGTTACTAGGCAACAAAGTTGAGTTATTTAGCTGTCAAACAAGATCAAATAAATTGCAAGATAAAATATTGCTAATTGGTTATAATTTTTTTTAATATTCGTCAGTTTTATTTCATATTTAGCAAAGCGACTTTGATACTTTTTTTTATTAACCTCTTATCCTCTTTAACCTTTTATCAACCTCTACAGTTCGAAGAAGACTCCATCGTGCAAATTTAAGTGCAAGAAGGCCTTTAAGGGCACCCACTCTACTACAACGACATCGAGCTGCCCGCTATCAGTGGGCACGGGAGCGTAGTGATTAGCGTTTGCATCAGTGGCTACGGGTCTTATTCACAGATGAAACCAGAATTAGACTAGTGAGTGATGACAATAGGCAAAGGGTCTGGAGAGAGCCAGGTCGTCAAGAGAGATTAAATTTTCCCCCGTGAGGTTGCTCCCTACAAAGGTGGGACAGTAATGTTTTTGGGGAGGAATCATGTTCAATCGCAGTACGCCGTTAATTCCCATCAATCAGAATATGACAAGTCAAGTTTATATTGAAAGTGTTGTGAGGCCCAGTATTTATCCCCCACGCGCCGAATTAGGTGACATTTCACACATCGCGCAAGGCCACATCGCGAAGAAGAAGGTCCAAGAGGTACTTGAACAGGGATATACTACACGATTAGATTGGCCAACTAACTCCCCAGATATGAATCCCATTGAAAACATGTAGGATTTTGTTTCCAGGACAATTCGCAAACGCATGAACCCACCCCAAAATGCGGAAGAGTTGTCTGCAGCAGCAATAGAGGAATGGAATAATATTTCTCAAGAAATTATTTATCAACCATTTGATCGTGTCAAAGCACAGGCGTGTTAACATGTTACTGACAAACAGGGGAGGTCATACTGACTATTAAGTTGCAGTTTACTTTGTTAAAACATGTTGTGTTAATTTGTGTCATAATAAATTTTCTTAAAAATTGCAAATTGTTTTCCCCACTGTTTTCTAATTGACTATATATATAAAAATTATTGATATATTTAAAAAAATACATTTAGAAAAGACATATGTACTTCGAAAAACAAATACGATATTTAAAAACAATAATTTACTAAGACAAAACATCGGGGGTCCAAGACTTTTGACGGTGTGTGTATTATTAACATCCGAGCCATAACATTAATAACATAATATATTGTTTAACAATTTATACTTGGGAAAGTAATGATGCATGTAAGTAATTCCATTTTGTGGAAAATTTGCTAATGCTGTATCAGATACTGGGTGGTGGATCCTACTATAATACGATATTGTTATTTTTAATTAGAAACGAATAAAGATTACATAAATTTCATCTGTAGTTATTTATATAAATATATAAAGTGTGAATACAATAATATTCTCTCATTGCGTACAGATAATTTTATTTTTAATGATTAATGATTTTTTGACATTAAACTTGTAAAAGCATCTTAACAGTTTGGATGTAGTAATGATTCCTTCGGCATCGGTTTTCCTTTTGTGATGACCACTCGCGAGCAAACTGTATACAATCCAAACACCGCGCAGAGAGACTTGAACTCCACTGTGTGCAAGAATCTACCTCGGCTTACGCAAATAACGCGAAATATCCGCAAAGGATCACGAGTTCTACGCAAACAGAATATCGATGGATGCGATTAAAATTATCCCGGGGAAAATATTGATACAGGGTCTTTTAGAGCGTGTGTTGGAGCGTAAAGCCTTTTGTGTTTGAAATATCAATTGTATTCTCGGCAGTCTTTGGTAAAACAAACGAAAGACGGCGGCGGCGGCGGCGGTGGCGGTTCGACAAATCGGATTGGGAATTATTGCCGCTCCCGAACGAATCTCGACCGGGAGAGCGAGAGAGAGAAAGCCGAATTATTCAAAGACATAAACTCGAGGGTGTTTTAATCTTCGGCAAATATTTAAGCGTTCACAAGTGGAATACTTTCCTTTTCAGAAATCAGAAATTAGATACCTTCATTTTCGATTGTAATGGCAAAGTCGGCTGGGAGTAGCACTCTGGGGACTCGTCTAAGGAGGCCTGGAAAATATCTCATTTGTTTCACCAGCTAGTCGCGACTAACTAAATATGTTTAATGTACAGGATGTCCCAGAACGATTCATACAAGCTATAATTCCTATTTTAATACAAACATCGGAGTGCAAGAAATGCGACGTCAATCTGTTGTAGGATAGTGATAGCCAATATTTAAAATGCCACCTCGCATCATTACAAGAAGATTCCGGGATGCGACAATTGCATCAAAAGCAACATCACAACATGGGCAAGAAATGTCCAAAGAAGATTTGAAATGTGCCTGACAGAAAGAGGTTTACAAAATGGATTGTAATTTTCAAACTTTCAATTTTTTTTCATGTTCGTTGCCTGATAACATAATTAGTAAAGCCGGCAGATCCGGGCGGCGGGCATAAAGTTTTCACACATCTCAACGTAAATAACAGGGTAAGTTTAACACTATCTCTTTATAAATTTCAACAGTTTATTGCTTCCATCAATTTTGCTTTTGCACATACAAGTAGTAAGTAGTATGACGCGTACGAATATGGTCCGCCACCTGGATCTGCCGCCTTTAGTAATTAGTATAGCTTGTATAAATCATTCTGGGACACCATATACAATAAATATGTTACAATTCTTTATTTTGTGTTGTTACTCTAATAAAACTGTATATATTTTTAAATATACAAGGTGTTTATACAAATGAAGTAGCATAAATTATACCAGGATAGATCTGGAAGTCAAAATAAATCGATTATATTAAACATACCTTGCACTGTTGCAATGCAATGCACATCTGTTTAGATGCAGAGTCCTAGAATTTTACAAGGAAATATACATTTTTATTAATCAATCAACAATGCAAATGTTTTCATGTTGATCTACGGTTTTCGAGATATATCCATACTTATTAAACAACTACCATCTTTTAGGTAATAATCTTGATATATTTTAAATATTATTGGATGCTATGAAATAATCTTACTGACCAAACGTACTTCTTTTCACATATACATACTGATTGTTCATATGATTTTAGATTATTTATTTATTTATTAAAATATGTCTTGATTTGAAATTTTTAGGACTCTATATCCCGAGAGAGATTCAACATTGGACTCAGGTATGTACGAGGTGTGTAAACTAAGTAATGAGCCTGGCAACGTAGCGCCTGATATAGCAACACTGTGAAGACGGGAATTGGAGGGGCGGTAGGTTAACATATAATGCACCTTCAGTACAAGTTTGAACTTGTTAGAGTCATTTGTTTGTTCTTTGTGACTGTTTTCGTAAACTGGTTTTTTTCTAGTGCGTTTTAAAAATGACATTAATTTTGAGCAACGGTGTGCTCAGGTTTTGTTTCAGACTTGGACACAGTGCAACGGATACTTTTGCAAAACTTTTAAGGCATTCTAAGAAGGAAGAAAGTCGATTGAAGATGAACCACGCAGCGGAAGGCCTTCATCTTCAAGAACCGATGGAAATGTCGATAGAATATGAAATGATCGAGAGAAGAGTTAAATTTGAATCACACCACTGTTCATCAGATTTTGACTAACCAATTGGGGATGAGAAAATTCTGCGCAAAAATAGTTCCAAAAAAATCTTTCGCAGAAACAAAAGGACATCAGGAGATAAAGATGTCTTGACTTTTTGGAATCGATTGAAAATGATCCCCATTTTATGGAACGTGTCATTACTGGTGATGAGTCTTGGGTGCTTGAGTACGACCCGGAAACCAAGCGTCAAAGTATGGAATGATACACTTCAAGCTCTACAAGACACAAAAAAGCAAGAATGAGCAAGTCGAAGATCAAATGAATGCTGATTTGCTTTTTGATAACAAGGGAATAATCCACAAAGAATTTGTGCCTCCAGGCCAAACAGTAAATCAACACTTTTACAGAGAGGTTCTTGAAAAACTCCGAAAAAGTGTCATGCGTGTGAGACCAAATATCAAGAACAACTGGATGTCGCATCACGACAATGCGCATTGTCATACAGTAAACGAGTTTTTAGCCAGTAAAAACATTCTTGTTGCTCCTCAGCCTCCTTATTCACCATACTTGAGTCCTTGTTATTTTTTTTCTCTTCCCAAGATTGAAAAATTACCTCAAGGGACGTCATTTTGGGACAATAGAAAATATTCAAACGGCTGTAACCGACCAGCTGAAGGCTATCCCAGTATATGAGTTCCAGTACTGCTGTGAGGAATGGAAGAACCGTCTGCAGCGCTGTGTGGCTTCCCAAGGAAGTTATTTTGAAGGAGATAATACTGAATTGTAATTCTATTCGAATAAAAAAACTACTAAACCAGTCTTATTACTTAATTTACACACCTCGTATGTTTAGTTCAATGGACTTATTTTGACCTCTATTAATTATTGACGTCACCTATGATACTTCGTTTGGAAACACCCTATACGTACATATTATGTACATACTGAAGACTTTTTAGACCTACTTCATATAGTAAGGATCCGAACATTACCTACGCTAATTACACTGGGGAACAGCTGTTTTGGTGCCGAGGGTTTTTGAACTGATTCTATATCAGTTTGATGTCCTGAATTCAAATATCGTATTCATTTTTCCCTATCAGCTCCAGTTTTTAAGATATACAATTTTAGAGAAATATGAGTTCTATGATTTTAACTCAAATCTCAAGTGTAATAAACAAAAGTAGATTCGAATTTTTTATTTTATTTATACCAAATACAATCTTAAGTCAAACTTACAAACAAAAAAAAACATTAAAGAAATCAAATATAGTCACTCGACACTTCTAAAACTTCTTTTCCGCGACATTCTTGAATGTTTTTTCAAACAGTCCCTCTTTAAACTCCAGCAGTAATCTGCCATCATGTGGATGTCCCATCTTCCTTGGTAGCGGTCCTCCATAATTTTAATATCTTGGTGAAATCTTTCACCTTGTTCCTCACTCATGTCTCCTAAATTTTCTGGAAACCGGTCCAAGTGGCTGTCTAGATAGTGTACTTTTATACTCATATTGCACCCTAATGATTTAAAGCTGTTCAGCATCTTGTTAACAATTTCAACATAGTTTTCAGCTTTATGTTTGCCTAGAAAATTTTCTACAACTGCAACAAATGATGTCCAAGCTTCTCGTTCAACTTCATTCATTGAATTTATGAAGGCAGGATCTTTAATTAATTGTCTTATTTGTGGGCCGTCAAATATCCCTGCTTTGAGTTTTTCTGTGCTCAACTGAGGCATTTTTACCCCTATATATTCAAAACAAGGCCCATCCTTATCAAGAGCTTTTACAAATTGCTTCATTAAGCCCAACTTTATGTGTAACGGAGGAAAAATGATTTTTTCTCTTTCAACCAAAGCGTCGTTAATGACATTCTTTTCCCCAACGTCCATGTTTTCTCTCAGAGGCCAATCTTTTCTAACCCAGTGGTGTGTTTTGTCCCTACTATCCCAAAGGCACAAGAAACACGGATATTTTGTGCAACCACTTTGCTGCCCAAGAAGAAAGTTCACCATTTTTAAGTCTACACATATCAACCATTGATGTTCGTGATACTTTATCTTCTGCAAGACTAAAGCTATTGTGTTATATTCTTCTTTCAGTTTCGTTGAGTGAGCTAACGGTATTGAACCATATTTATTCCCATTATGTAGAAGGACACATTTTAAACTTCGCTTTGAACTGTCAATAAATAGGCGCCAATCATCTGGAATATATTCAGAAAGTCCCATTTCTTTCATGAGTCCCCTAATTTCGTGACAAAATACAAGATTGTCTTCTTGAGAAAAGAATGGTAGCAGATCTTTTTCTCTTGTACGGTAAAAGGTAATTTTGGTTCCTTGTTCCAGTAAATTTTTGTCGTTTAACCTAGAAGCCAGTACTTCAGCAGCTTTTTTCGATAAATTGAGATCCCTGGTGAGATCATTTAATTCGTTTTGATTGAAGCGTTGAGGAACTGAAGACGTCCCCTCATAGTCACTGTTAGTTTCATTAGCATCGGAAGAGCGATCAGAGGGACAATGTTCGTTATCAGAGATATCTGGTAGCTCATGAAATGTTGGAATCGGTATTTCATCTGAGTGCGGGATAGGGCGTATTGCCGAGTCTAAATTGGGATAGGTCCATTTATGGCGGTTATTTCGATTGATTCCATTAATATTTGCTAAACAGAAATAGCAATCATCGAAGTGGTTTTTTGGTTCTCTCCAAACCATTGGTACGCCGAATTTCAAACATTTTCTTTTGCCGGTAGTCCACTGCCGTAATTGCTCTGTGCAAGTTTTACATACAAGATGCGGGGCCCACGTTTTGTCCTGATCACCAAGCTTAACTCCAAAGTATGCCAAATATGCTTGCTTCACAAAGTCAGTAATAGCTCGTCTGTTTTGTTGGAACATGTATTCTCCGCATATATAACAAAACACATCAGGTTGATTGACACAACTTCTTCTTGAACTGGACGCTGAACTCATTTTAATTCTGTTCAATAACACAACACTCTTTTCTTAACAGAAAATAACACGCCGAATTCGATCTACTCTCTTTAGCAAGAAGGCACAAACTGACGAGACTTACCTGAGTTAGGGGTATAAAAGGGTCAGTTCAGGTACCTGGGAGGCAATGTTTCCACTATTTATAGATTTACCTGGAATTTACTCATTTACAGACTGACAATAAAACAATTGCACCTACATTAATGATTATAAAATAATTTTAGAACTCTCAGAAACCAATAAACTGCATAGAAACCAGATATGTAGATAAATTTATGTATCTAAAAAAGTAGAGCTGATAGAGAAAAACGGATTGCACCTATAGATTTAGCTTCCCAAATATAGTTAAAATCAGGTCTAAAACCCCAGGCACCAAAAAAAAATATTTTTTTTGTTCCCCTGTGTTATCTATCCACAACATTTTTTTGTTTTTGGGTTTTATACCCCCAAAAGATCCAAGGAAACAGGTTTAAAAGTATAACTCCATGGCGGCTTTGATGAGTTTGTTAAATATTTGCTGATTTATTTAGACTATTGACGTCTTATAACAGAATCTCGTCTCGTCTGAATAAATATACTGGGTGATAAAGTACGAGGGGGTATAGAAAAATAAGGTCTCCAATTTTTTTCATGGTTAATTAAATTTATTCACAACTTTACTTACATCGTTGGAAAGGTTGAACAATTAGCTACTTTTCTACATAGTCACCCTGACGATCAATCACCTTCTGCATCCTGGTAATCAGCTTTCTAATGCCGGCGTCGTACCACTCTCCCGCCGCGTCGCGAAACCAACTGACGACTGCTTCTTGCACTTCCTCGTCGGACTGGAATTTCTGTCCCCCCCAAATGTTTTTTCATAGCGGGAAACAAATGGTAGTCGCTGGGTGCAACGTCTATGCTATAAGGAGGGTGCTCGAGGACATCCCAGCCAAATTTCTTGATTAGGGTAGTCGTTTGATGTGACACATGTGGCCGCGCATTGTCATGATGCAAACACACGCCTTTCGTGAGCGTACCCCTTCTTTTGTTCTGGATGGCTCGCCGAAGTTTCTTGAGAGTCTCGCAGTAGCTTTCTGAGTTGATTGTGGTTCCTTTCGGCATGAATTCCACTAAAAGAACCTCCTTCCTGTCCCAGAAAACGGTCGCCATAACCTTCCCCGCTGACTTCTGTGTCATGAACTTTTTGGGCTTCGGTGAGGTCGAGTGACGCCACTGTGTCGAGTGTTGCTTCATTTCCGGGGTGTAATGATCTGCCCATGTTTCGTCTCCAGTCACAACAGAGTCCAGAAATTCATCGCCATCTTCGTCGTAGCGACAGACACATTCTGTGGCACATTCCACGCGCTTTCTCTTGTGTTCATCGGTAAGCTGCCTAGGAACCCACCTTGCGGACACCTTGTTGTAACCGAGGACCTCCGACACAATATCCTGCACGGTGAAGTAGCTACACTCCTCATTAAGACCTTCCACTCTCTCATGAAGGGTTATTCGCCGGTTATGGCGCAGAGTCCGGCAAACTCGGCCGCCCCGACCGCTGCTCATCATGGACGTTTTCCCGGCCTTCAGAGAACTCGCGGCACCACTTCCGCACGTTTTTAACGTCCATACACTTATCACCGTATACTTACACTAACTGGTGATGAATTTCTATCGGAGAAACCTTTTTTGCATTCAAAAAACGAATGACTGAGCTTAGTTCACACCTGGCGGGCGAGCGCAGGGGGAGCTCCATCCTTAACGGCTACTACGTAGCGACTGAGCGTCCCAAGGTCGTGCGGACAGTTCTAGACTCTGGGGGGAGAACCAAGGAATGCAGCGCTGTTGTCAGATTTTACCTAGCAATTCGCGTTGGGGAATGGCAACATTGGAGACCTTACTTTTCTATACCCCCTCGTATATTGCAAATCCGGACAATATATTAAAAATAATAATGGACCGAATATTCAGAGAATGTCTCACCTTTTTTTGTATTCATTAAAATTTGATCCCTCAGGAGTTCATTTTGTAACGCCACTGCAATGCTGCTCCGCGGCTAGACCAATACCAAGCGCACCTGCCAATCTCACTCCCGTTACACACACGCGGTTAACCCATTTTCCCGTCTGAAAGGAGTCCAAATATAAAGAAAACTTTTTTTATCAATCATTCCGCATACGATTCCTAAACGAAATGGAATCCTTCTCTCTTCGGCCTGGGATCCCTCAATTATTAATAGACTATTACTGAGTGAATGGGGGCCCGGTACGGAAAAATAAACGCAGCCTTCAGATTCCGTTTCATGCTGGCGATACACCATATCCAGCGCCTTCTATAAATACATGTCCGGGCCATTTAAGATATTCCCGCTTTATGGCCGCCCTCGAAAACAAAACGTTTCGACGCACAATGCGGCTCTGAAGAAGCTCGAGGGGGTGAAGTGAGGGGGGAAGAGGCGGCACGCTGGTCTAGTTTTCTCGTGACCACTAGCTCAACGACGGGTTAGATCCACCGTAGAATAGCGCTAAATCGTTATTTGAAACGATTGAGGCGTTTATTTTAGAAACAACATATGTCCAAAATTTACGAAAATACGATTTTGAATCACCCCAAGGATTCGTTTCTTCCAAAAACATAACATGTCTCCAGATATTTGCAACTAAACTATTCGTATTTCTGTAAAAACGACATATGTTTTATTCGTTTCTTTTAAAAACTGCACAAGTTCATGTACTAGTGTTGTTTTCAACCCTTAATAACCTAGCGTTACATATATGTAACGCAAATCCCTATATAGTTTTACTTCTATCTTTGACAACTTTTGCAACTAACTAAGAGATGGCTATAATCTTCATACCTAAAGACATGCCTATACCAGATATGCCAGTGTTTTAGAGATCTAGTTTGTTTTGTCTATGTAGTAAGCTGATTTCTCAAGTGTTGTTTTCAATTCGTGCCGAAAATGGATATTCAGTTGGAGATATTCAGTTGGAGTAAGTATAAAAGTTATCTCTTTTATACTGTTTCGTAAATAACGATTAAATCATATGTAGTGACATCTTCAATAGTGCAACTATTGGATTTTATATTATTCTGTAAGATAACATTCCTGGTTTTTATGTTGTTACTTGCAAAATACTAGTGTTACCTATATGTAACGCTAAGATAATATATTAGCACTATTTTATAAAATAAAGGTTATAGTGTATAAGGTTTATATTGCCTTAGGAGAAAACTTTCTCTGCAAGAAGCATTAGAGTTAGCTTATGCCGAAGATGATGTTGATATAACTGCGATATATACCGAGCGTCCTGAAATTAGTGTGCTGTCAGACGAGGACTATTGCGCTGAAGATGACGATGGGGATATAAATAGATTATCTGGACGTCAACTTCGAGCTGCAGTGGAGATTCAACAACGGAATAATGTCCGGATAAATAGTGATACAATAAATTAAGGCAAATATTAAGATATAGATACGCAAAAACCTTTTGTCAAGGAAAAGCAAACCAATTTTGTTTGGGCAAGTGGTGATCTTCAGAGTAAAGGTAAAAATTTCATACCTCCAGATTTCTCAGATTTTGCCGATAGTACACCTGTGGAAGTGTTTGAGATGCTTTGGGATGATGACATTATGAAACTTCTAGTTGATGAAACTAGAAAATATGCTCTTTTTAAAAATGCCCCAGATCCGAATATTACCTATGAGGAAATAAAATGTGCTGTAGCAATACTTATTTTAAGTGGATATGATGTTAAACCAGCAAGAATATATTACTGGGATTCTAAATCAGATATGGGAAACCAGTTGGTAAAAAACTCTATGCGTAAAAACAGATTTGAACAAATAATGCAGTTTTTACATTTGGCAGATAATAATAAACCGAATGAAATAGATAAGGCATGGAGAATTCGTCCTTTGATGGACAAATTGAAGAATACATTTTTAACACACTTTCTACACAATTTGTTTTGTTTTTGCTCACATATCTTCCTAGCGTTACATATATGTAACAGTATATTTTGGCAAATGCAGTATTTTTTTCTGCCAAAAATGAGTGGTGTTGATTTTAGAGAACCCTAAAGTTGTGAAATATTCAAAACAAAAACATTTTTGAAAAAAAAAAATCAAAATTCAGGTTATTAAGGGTTAAAATAAACTAGGCATACAATCTACTGCAAAATATTCACAACAAACTTTAATATAAAGTTTGGCTTCCCACGATCCGATACATGTGCTCAGTGCGATTCCTTCCAACAAAAACTTCCCAAGAAATCAGCGATGCAGAGAAAGTCCAAATAACGATGAAAAAAGAGATCCATTTACGAAAGGCTGAAGCATTTTTTACAATGAAAAAATGATACAAAACAAGCTAAGGCAGGAGAAATCGATAGTATTAGCTTTGATTTTATGCAGAATCTACCTCTTCCCCATATTCCATCAAACCCAGTTTTTTATTCGCGTCAGTTATGGTACCACGTATTTGGTATACATAATCTTGGTACATCACACCAGGTTAATTGCAAGCTGTGCCAGTATCATCAGCCAAACCAAAAAATCTAAAGGATCTCTTACCGTATTTAGGAAATGCAAAAAATCGGAAATTTTATGACGGCATTTTTTCACAAGATGTGCAGAGCAACGACGCCTTAGAAATCCATGAAGATGACAACAGTAGTGGTTGCGATGAATCCTAATTATTTTTTGTAACTTAAAATTTAAACAAAAACTAAATTTATAATATTACTTTTATTTTATTTCTTTCTTTTAAAAACAATATAAGTCCAAGTTGTTTTTTTTTTATTAAAATCATGACATTTTTTTTTAAAATACTAGTCAGAAAATCTTTATTGAACTTATATTCATCAGTCTATGATCTCCTGAAAAATTAACATTTTGGACATACATATGTTGTTTCTAAAATAAACGCCTCGATTGGATTAGACTGATTAAACTGTTTGGAACTGACCTGTTATCCTAAACATCACCACAACTTCGTATAGGTTTGCTATAAACTTTCACAGCTTGATCCGTTTTGTCAGACACCACTTCCCCTTTTTTGACACAGCTTTTGGCTTTTGATTTTCCTTCTCATAGCATTTCAAATCTAGTTTCAATTTTGTTAGACCTTGACGATAATCGAACACATGAATTGAAATTATAGCCTTCTCCATCTATATAATAAGAACAAATTAGACTCGTAAGACCAGCTATTACTCTTACAGCGTTCCTATTGTCTCAATAGGTTTTCTGTAAATTTGGGCGTTCGTCCTTTTGAGGGCTGTTTCGTTTGTCCTTATCCTGGAATGTTCCTCCGCCATTCAAGAGATTTGTTATTTATTTTTATTTGGTTTTTTTATACCACAGGAAGGTTGTGGTCTTGTTGGGGCATTCAGATGGCCTTTTCTGGTTAATTTATCGTTAATTTATCTGCATTCTTATCGCCCTTGTGACCCTTATATTCGGTAATAACCGATGATGCAAAAAATCTTGGCGTTACTTTGAATTTGCCGCCACTTGTGCGGTAAAGTGTTGGCAACCAAAAAAAGAAAACGTTTGACAGCTGACAGTTTAGGGTTAGTAAAAATGGAGCACTACTAGGCCAGTCAATAGAGCTTTTTGACATGACCCGATTGATACCTGAAATCCGACTACGGGATACTTTTAAGTTCAGTCCTTAGATGAAAACGTATATGAATTGGACTAGGAAATAGTTGCACTTTTTTTTAATAACAAATTAGTGAAAAAAAAATTGAGTTTTTTCAGTTTTTTGCTTATAGAAGAAAAGCTATTGAAGCAATCACACCGCATCCAATAGGAAAGTTGTAGAGAATTCAAAAACCTTTAAAATGAAAAAAAAAACATATGTAACTTACGGAATAGCACAGGGATTTTTGTTTGAGGAAGTTCGACATGTAAAGGCTTGTGTCAAATTACAACTGAACGTTCTTTTGGGTTTTTAGGAGAATCTCCACCAGTCCACTAACATTTCCGACAACCATATTATTAATCAAAATGATATGGTTCAACCTCTAAATCTCCATAATTGGCATTCATATGAAGCGGTTCCAATATACAGTCTTCACGATGACCTAGAGAGTCCGCTGCGCTTTTGTAAAAACATGACTATTTTTGAAAAATATTCTACTCTTTAACAATTAGCTTTTAAGGACCACATTTATATAGTGGAATATCCATGAACTTGAGGTTTTTTTTTTGGGTTGCTCATTTAAAAGTCGTTGTCAGATTTTCAAACTTCAAAATGGCTAATCCAATATTACAGAAAATAAAATTAAAAAACTAATTCAGTTCTTTGTAAATAGACATCTGTGCTTGTAGGGAAATTAAGGGACTGAAGAAAAACAATATAATAATATAATATTGGTGTAAATAAATGGTGTAAAATGCCTCTGAACACCGCGCGAAATTTGCTGGTCGCTACCGCCGCTTCCCCTCGCCCCCCGCCGCCTATACCTCGCTCGCCTGTCAGCGCGCCGCCGAACATTTTGCGCGGTGTTCAGAGGCGTTTTACCCAATTTAATGGCATTGAATGGTATGAAACAAAGTAAATGGACGAATTGTAGTTTACACTCTGTAGTTTCCGAATCCGTCGAGAAAATGTTATTTAATCTATCGCTCGACGTGTTATGGAATATTCAAAAAACGATGTAAAAAACTTTATTCGACTATTGTGCGAAAACTATTCATCGGACATAATCCAGTTTTTGCACACTCATTCATCGTGATATTACCTACATTTCCCCACAAGATTGACTCTTCTAATGCAAAAATACTCGAATTACGAATTTATTAAGAAAATGTTATTTTTTGCGTTTTTTTTCCGAGTTTTCTCAGCGAAAAATGTACCGATTGGCTTGATTTTTTTTTTCATTCTAAAGGTTTTTGAATTCTCTACAACTTTCCTATTGGATGCGGTGTGATTGCCTCAATAGCTTTTTTTCTATAAGCAAAAAACTGAAAAAAACTCCATTTTTTTTCACTAATTTGTTATTAAAAAAAAGTGCAACTATTTCCTAGTCCAATTAATATACGTTTTCATCTAATGACTGAACTTAAAAGTATCCCGTAGTCGGATTTCAGGTATCAATCGTGTCATAGACTCACCCCTTTTCGAGCTCCATTGACTGGCGTATACACGAAAGAACAAAGCGTTGTCATTGTTGAACAATATTTCAAAAATAATGAAAGTTTGGCTGCTACAGTTCACAAATTTCGTACAAAATATGGTCGAAGTATTGATTTAACTTCGTCAACTGTGAAGAGAATCATTGAAAAATTCAGGAAGACTGGATCAATTGGGAACGCTAAACACACTGATCCTCCAATAGCAAGCCGTTCAAATGATAATATCGAGGCAGTGCGTGAGAGTATTGGTGCAAGTCCACGAACATCGATTCGGCGTCAAGAAGCTCTCTACAGCGTATATTTACTAAAGATCTGCGTCTCCCTGCTTACAAAGTTCAATTGACACAAGAACTGAAACCTAATGACCATGCACAGCGAAGAGAGTTCGTTGAATGGGTTATCGAACAACAAGTGAATGCTGAATTTCGAGCAAAATCACCCTAAACGATGAAGCTCATTTTCACCTTGATGGCTTCGTTAATCGTCAAAATTGCCGCATTTGGAGTTCAGAGAACCCACATGTGATTGTCGAAAAACAAATGCATCCACAACGTGTCACTGTTTGGTGCGGATTTTGGGCTGGAGGCATCATTGGACCATATATCTTCGAAAATGAGGCTGGTCAAGCTGTTACTCTTACTGTTACTGGTGCTAGAGATCGCGGCATGATAACCGAGTTCCTTCTGCCTAAATTGGATTATATTGATATGGAGATAAGACGGCGCGACATGCCATACAGCCCGTGAAACAATCCAATTACTGCATGATACATTTCCTGGTGGTGTACTCTACTTTCTCATGTGATTTAACACCATTGGATTTCTTTCTATGGGGCTATTTGAAGTCAAAAGTCTATGTCAACAAGCCCACATCCACCCGTGCATTGAAGGAGGAGATACTACGCTGAATCAACGAAATTCAGCCATATTTATGCAAACTTGTCATGGAAAATTTCGACAAAAGAGTGCGTGCGTCAAAGCCGTTATGTATTCCATACATCACCCTACCTTATGTAATTTATATTTCAATAAAAAAAAGATACAATTGAAAAAACTGTTTTCGCAAATATTTCGCAAATATTTTGCAAGCCGTTTCAAGATCTGCCCGAAGGCAGTCATTTTAGGAAAGGAAATTTCGCAAGTGTTCTCGGAAGATTTGTTGCCATTATAGCCTTCTACTTCTAACGTTTGTGGTCTAATAACCACCCCCTAAAATATGGTGTAGGTCTCGAGCCTCCTTACGGAAATACCACCATGTCAAATTTCACCGGCCGCCACTGCTCTACATGTCGACTAAGATGCAGTTTATGTTTTTAGATCTAGAATGAATCCGCATCTTGACACTTGCACTCCTACTCACTCACTTTAAAACACGTATGGCAAGGAAAATGGGGGCGACTGAGTTTTTATTTCTAGGATACTAAAGAACATCTGCATTAAATTTCGTTATCTGCGTTATTTTTTTAAATTCAAATCTTGCGTACATTCTGGGACACCCTTTATATATATCTGAAAAATCAGAAAAAAATAGCTCTTTAAAAACGTAAAAACATACAGGGTGTTCCACTGAAAAATAAAATATGTCAAACTCATTTTCTCGAGTCTTTTTTCGTATCCCCAAAAATAATAGAGATAAAATAAGAGTCAAATTTACAACCAATAATCCTGTACCTATTAGCTCTTGGAGGTCTGATAGCTATCGACTCCCTCGCTGAAATTGTCAAATTCGCTTAACGAGTTCCTCGTTTCGACAATATCGGCCCCATTCCGGAGGGCGTCTCGATTGGTATTTTCAATATTTAAATAGGCGTTATCGAAGAATAGATACCGTCTGAAGTTCTCCAAATTCGCTCGTGTATAATGCATGGGGCCCGTATTCAATTTGTTTACCCCCCCGTGCGTGCGCCACACCGCCACTTCGGCGATTCATAAATATGCGAAAATAGGAAAATACCAATATACCTCAAGGTGGGACGTATTGAATGCGACGGGGATGTGGGGGACGTAGGGGGAGCGGGAAACGAACTCGTATATCGCGGGGATCCGATAAAATTTTAAATTATGCCTTTAATAATGCATAATGGCCCTGGAGGGTGGGCGCGGTGCCACGTAGACGCCGCTGGAGAAATAATAATAAAGGTATTGACGAGGGTATCGCATCAGTTTTTTATTTTTAATTAAATTCATCCGTATTTACATATATGTATGTCTGTACTCGTACATGTACATACAAAATAATTACTAGGATTATTAGTTATTACTAGAGTTGGCATACGGCAACGCAACACATATTCAACTCGCGTAGCATGTGATGGGGATCGCCTCAATTGGTATTTAATTCCGTAGTCCTGTGATAGATCCTGTGGTGGTGCTGCTCCCCATTGTTTCTCATGGGTGTGGACATACTCGCGTTCAGGTCGTAATTGCATATATAGTAGTCTTGTTTTTGCTAGACGGGCACAACAAATTCAGGGAAGTGAAAATGTTTATTGAGTTATTTATTAACGAAATTCAAACTTGGCCACAACTATGAAATGTGAATATCAAAAAATGTTCTAATGAGGACATTAAAGGAAAGCTATTGTTTGAAAGTTATTGAAAAAGGAAAATAAAGGCACCTGAAAAAAAGACTTTTATTCACTCTTCAAGTCCACAAAAACCACTACATTTTATTTTTCTCCACTGTTTAAGTGAGAGTGCGGATTGGTGGAATTAAAAGAATCATGTGATGAGTTGGGCAGTGATTATTATGCTCAAATAGAAAAAAAACTCAAACGAAACCTCAATTGCAACCAAAAATAATAAAAAAAAAACTATGCTCATGCGATTTTTTTTTAATTAAAATAAGTATAAAAACATTGCAAAAATCTGTTGTTATAAAATATCTCAAACAAAGTTGGGGGTTGTTGGGGTTTTAAATCCAAATTTATTATCAAAAAATTTCAATTACAAAAAATTTCAATTTACAAATATTACAAAATATATTATTCTCATTTTATAACAAACATGTTTTTCACACGCATGCACACACAAAAAAAAAAAACAAAGAAAAACGTACCCTCGTTACTCCTCTTTTTGTATAAAGAATCGGTTGTTTATCTTATTGTCAATCAGCTGTGGTTCCCTAACATACGCTCATCTCGAAATTCCTTGTATCACTTCTCAAAGTTTTTTAGGTTCTGATGAAATGAATCATGAAGTGAGCCATGCTGGGAAAACATTTTGCAAAAAAGTATTTAATTGCAACTCGTTTTTGGTCAAATGCTGTATGAAAAACTTTTTCATTAAATCGGACTTTCTGACAGGAAGGTGAAATTATGGTTTTTGCTGGCACTACGAGATTGTACTTCACATTTATTGTTCCATAAACAAAATATCTAACTGGCCACACTTTTTTTTAACGTAATGATGCTTTTTGTCACAGATGAGAGAAGAAAAGAAAACATTGGTATTCAAATCTTAATTCGGGAGTGATTGTAGCTGGTACTTGATGCCAATATTATTTAACCCATATCAATGAGATATCCTTAACGATAAGGGAATAATGAATATAGGCAAAGGTTAGACATATAGTTAAAAATTTGCACGATATAGCAGTTTTGGACACTTTTTTGTCTCTTTCTATTTTTTTTGTCTATTTCTATTTTTTTTTAATATCTCTGCAACAGTTATCAATGCAAAAACTTGATATCGTTAATGATGAATAGAGACTGGAAAGTGTGATCCAACGCAGGGTCGGACCCCTAGTTCGTCATGTCATTGATAGAAGGACATTTGAGAGACCAAAAAGACGACAGAAAGAGAGTAAAAATGTGTTAATAATATACATACCTGTCGCTTGTGTCATTTCGTCTGACACCGTGACAGTCGTCTTCAGCGATTGAGCGTATGTTGCCACGACCAGTAGTCTTTCTGCATTTCTTCTCGTTAAACGTGAGAAATTTGGCCTGCACATATGGTTGTAGAAGGAAAATGATCGTTCCACATCTAATGAAGTTAAATGTGCAAATTCAAAATAGTTCACATGGACAGAGGACGACACAACATGTAAATTATTTTCACGAATTCCGCACAGTTGTTTGTATCATTAACAGTTGTTTGCTGGCACTAACATCAGTACATTATCATTGTTTACGTCTAAAGAGGACAATGCACGTGTTACTACTGTTTTTTATACTTTTAGCCTTTGTTTGCAAAATAAGCGAAATATCTGAAACACCTAAAATTCATATCAGAACATTAACGATTTTATTACCGTAAAAAATCTGTTGTTTTGTCCACTGTCAGCCACAGAAATGTATTGCCTATGATTTCTTTAATATTTCGCACGACACGTTGATATGTTTTCTGTAAATATGTTTTACGCAATGTATTGCTACTAGGCAATGAAAAATCGGATACATATTTGGCAAAAATAAACATCTAAAGTGAAAATTGTCAACCACGTTCCATGAAAGGCTACATGCGCAAAACATTATGCACATATCAAACCAAAATTCCTCTTTTGTAACAGTACCAGTAATATTTTGTTGATGGATATTCGAATCTAAATGCCTTTCACAGTCTCGGCGTCTACGAAATGTATATTGACGATTGCAAGGAACACATAAAGTAAATGATACGTCTATTGTAAAATCGTCGTAATTTTCTGTAAACTTCTGCAGGTCAATTTGTGCAATTCTCACAAATAGTAACGACTATGCAATTATTGCACCAATCCACACAAAAACAGATAATATGTAAATGCAGTACACGAACTCTAAAAAAGAAATACGTACACGATGCAAAATACGTAAACATCATAAAATATGTACACACGCTCATTAGTTGGTCACTCACGACACATAAAATTATTTTAAACTGTGCTTTCTAACGCTCATAGTCGGTTGGCTCGCATCGAGCTAACGTAAAATACTAAATCTCGACAACGGAATCTCGTCCGATATATGGATAAGTACCTAGCTGTTCCCGAACCTGCACGTTGCAGACGGACATGGAGTTCCAGCGGTTATCAGGCACGGTCAGTGGCGTACGAATGTACTGGAAAGAAATACACGCGTACATAATTTACAAGACAAGAAAATATGGTTTACACTTTTAGTTTTCATAGAGTTGTATAGTGCCGACGCTGCTTGTGCCACACTTTCCGGACCCTAATGATGAATAGAGCGGGGCAATGTTGTCCGCTTTTATATTAAATAAAAAAAATGCAGGAAGGCATTGGTTTTCTTTTGTTTTGCTTATTAACGGGATTATTTTCACAACCCTTACCGCCTTTATTAAATTGAAAATCGTAGTGTACACGAATAAAAACCCGTCTAGCTACCACGCCGAACTACCCCTACATAATTCAATATTTACCGTAGGGGGTAACACTAAAAACATGTCATCGATATCTGCCCGATCAAGAGCGCCGCGAAACGACCGATAAAAACCCCCCAGACGGCACGTACATTACCCCGGCGTACCTGTCAAATTGAAAACAGCCCTTATCTCCAATCAAATTTATACAAAATTTAATTCAAACATCGCCAGAATACCTGATATCATTGGTAACGGTCACGATAGCCTTTCGATCTTTCAGACGATTCGATATCCGTCTCACTACATTCCTCTTCCTTCCGCGTCGGAGAAGCGTCCTTACAGCAGGGGAGAGCGCCAGTCGTCGTAGGGGAAAAACACCGCGAAAATATCGTATTTGTATGGGAAAACGTTGCTTAGCAATTAGAAATATATATTGATTATTTCATACAAGATATGCAAATTGGGGTTATCGATTGTTCTGCTGCTGCGATATTTTAATTGTTTTCCTTTTTTATTTTTATTGCGGCTGCAGCTTTATCTGCGGAATCGCCGCGGCCAGGCAATTCCTACAGGGCGATCGATTTTGCGTGACGCTATAGTAAGGTACTAAAATTTAATTAGTGAATTCTCATACACCATTTTTATCCCAGTCAACTGATATTAACATAATATGTCATATGCAAATAATATATTTTTTTCTATGGTTTAATGACACAGATACATAAAAAATAGAGTGTCATTTCCAGTAGACTACACCCTACCTACATGTTTTGTAGGTTGCTAAATCTCAATCCGTAGTCGGTTTAAATCCATGATGTCATTGTTTGTTTCTAACCACAAAAATTGTTTAAAATCTGCTATTTATAAGGTTGATTCGAGAATCATGATATAGAATATATCATGATATATCAATTATCTTTTTTGAGATAATATACCATTTAGAGGTCAACAGAAATTCAGAGAGCACCCACACAACCTTATAATCCCATACCCTCCAACCCAGACTTCTAAGATTCAGTAAACCGCTGCATATACAGAACTAGAATCGACGTACTTATCTTTGAGTTTTTTTTTTTTATTTTTAGTAGACGATGTCTAATCCATTAACCCCACACCTAGAAGATCTGCGTCCAAAAGTTCTCAAATTCAATAAACCTTATCCTCATTTCTTCTAATCTAACAACTCCATAATCCTCGGAATCGAATCACATACGAGTAGATTTGAACGTGTAGTAAGAAATTGTCCTTCAACATCAGCTAGCTCCAAGTTTACCATAAATCGCTCAAAATGAGCCTATTTGTTGAGATCTTAAAAACATTACAAAAGAAAGTTGTTTTTTTTTTTTATAAAAGTTTATATACCTATAAGTATGCTAAACCTGAACACTCTAGTAGAACGTTTTTTTTGCCACTTTATTCCGGTAGACTTTCCCACATCTTGTTACTATTGTACTTGAACTTGTAACCATTTTGTAACTATTTATTACTAAGGTTGGCAGAAAAGGAACGCATCACAGAGGAGTACGCATCATAAGTATAATATACGAAAATAATATTTCCTTTCGCACGTTTGCCATATTTTATTATGACATTATATCGCACTACTCATGTATTGCGTACGGAGGTTGTACAACAGCTTCAGCTATAACAGGACTCCTGCAATCAAATCAAATTGTGGCAACCTCTGTCACATGCTACGAGTTGCCTGTGTGTTGTGTTGCCGTATGACAACTTTATTTGTTACAAAATATTGATTGAGGACGTATTTTTAAAGAAAAAATTTAAATAGCGTTACTAATTATAAAGCTTTTAAATTCTTTTACGTTTCATGCAAAGTACCGTCCAGCATTTAGGATTAAATTTATTGAAATTACTTTAGATTTTTACTTCCGCATTCACGTAGTAGAGTGGAAGGGGTAAGTATTTAAATTGGTCAAATACATTTTTTTAACAAATTTTAGTAATCAGTAAGTGGACAATGCTCTAAATAATTCCTATTCTTAGACAGTTTCTTGAAAAAGTTGCGAAACGTATATGTGTGGACAAGCCACAACATGAATTTATTTTCATGTGGCTTTTCATTTGTTATCTCATGGGAAGAACAGGGCAAGGGGGTTGTATTTTAACATGGATTAAGGAGGCTATTCATGTGACGTATCGTTTTATACGTTTTTGATGCAGAAAAATTCAAATATCTCATTAAAAAGTTTTAGTTATTTGCTCATTCATGTTGAATTGGAGGTAGAAAATCAAAGGCCCATAAAAGACCAAATATGTTGAAGATAAATAAACTAAATTGCTAAGGGAAGTCAAAAGGCAAATTGCTTCATTCACATAGGTGACTTGGTTTAACAGGACGTGTAGTTAATGAGGGAAAGAAGGACAAATGGAAGTCCAGAGGGTCAATGAGGACAAGGATCTCGTGGCTAAACAAGAGCAAGGAGGGTAATGAGGTTAAAGAGGACAACGAAGACAAGGAAGTTAATGGGATCAAGGAGACAAGGAGGTTACGGAGAACAAAATGAGGTTAATGAGTACAAGGTCAAAAGAAGGACAAAAGGGGGACAGAATGAGCAGAAAATGAGGATAAGTGGAAGATAAAAGAAGGACAAAAGGAGGACAGACGGAATACAAAGGAAGGATAAATGAGGAGAAAGGGAAGACAAATGGATGACAATGAGGAAGGCAAAAGTAGGTTAAAGAGAACAAGGACAGTTGTACGTCAAAGAAAGGACATAAATAGGATAAAAGGAGGACAAAGGGAAGATAAAAGGAGGAAAAAAGAAGAGCAAAGGGAGGGCAAATGGAGAAGAAAAGGAAAACAGAAGGAGGTTAACCAGGACAAGGAGATTAAGGAAGACAAGTGGGTTAAGGAGTACAAGTAGAACAAAAACAGGTTATCGAGGATAAAAGGTGATTAAGGGGACTAAGGACAGCAAGAGGAGAACGAGGGGAATATAAAGAGATATGAGGGTAGGACGATCTAAATGGTTAAGACTATAAAAGTTTTAAATGATGGAGTAGGAGGTTAAGGTGGACAATTATGTCATGGATGACAAGGAGGCCAATTTGTCAACTTCAAGAAGGTCATAAATGTAAAATAAATTATGAAGGTCGGGGATATCAGAGAGGTCCAGGAGACTAATGTGCAAATTCTAAAAAAGTCAAGAAAGAGGTCAAACACCACCTATTTTATGTAGGCTTAAAAAGCTAAATATGTCAAATGGTATTAAAAAAAATCAGAGGTCAAGGAAATTAAGTAGGTGAGACATTAAAGAAGTTCAATGCCAAAGATGACCGAGGTCAAAAAGGCCAAAAGAAGAAAGAAAAAGGGGAAAGATGTCGAAAAGTTCTGAACGTAAAATATGTCAAAAAAGGGAAAACGTTCAAAGATAGAGAAAAGATCACAAAGGTCAGAAAGGCCAAATAGATGAAATCTGTCAAAAAGGACAAAACAAATGCCAAAGTTTACAGAAAGATCAAAATGTTTAAAAACGTCAGAGATCAAAAAGGCCAATGATTTGATACATTAAAAATTATATATCCATATAAAATCCAAGCAGTCTACGAACTCAGGCTCTTTTCAGGCAGATTTTGGAAGAAGAACGGCGTATTGCCAGTAGTTTTAAAAAACTTGAATAACGATTACATCCTCGATAAGTGTTTCTCTTCTGACGAGGCCTGGTGTCATCTGTCAGGATATTTAAATAAACAAAACATGAGAACTTAGTCCGCAGAAAATCTTCCTGAATTTGTCAAAACTCTTTTTCATACAAAAAAATATGTTTTTCGAAAAGACGAATGGTCGGACTAGTATTTTTTAACCAATCATGTGAAAAATATAGCAATGATTTATTGTAATCCTTTAAATTAATGTTACAGTACATACTGTTGATCAAACAATTGCGTATTTGGAAATATATCTTGATACCTAATTATTGGATTTTTTCAAGCTCTCCAGATCTTATAAATATGGATTAGTTTGTTTATTCACAAAAACAATATTTCTAGAAGCATACGTCACATTATCAAACTACTCTGTAAGGTTGTTAATGATGATTGTGCTAACATAATAAATAAACTTTCAGTTTTTAATTTCGTGTTTTCTTTACATATTTTTATGTTACGATCAGATTAAACAACTATATTCTGCTGTCAAATGTCACTACTGATTTGTCATCAGAAATTGGATATTGTCGACTTCGTAATAAAATTCCAGATTACCCTAATTGGAAATTTATTCGAATGCACGGTATTTTAATATTATACCATGACTTATCACCTCGTATGTTAATAACTCATTAACAAATCAACCTTATTTTTCTTCGTCCGCCGTTTGCGTCGGAAAAATGGCGATTTACTTTTCTGTATTTGCATTCGCCCACACAATAAATTGTTTGCCGATACATCGTGGATGCAGATAAACGTGTGTTTGTGTATTAATAATGCCTAATCGGTCGCGTGAATAAGACCTGTCACCGATCATGCAACGACCACATACAGCCATAAATCATGTTCGGGTTTTCATTTAGAATAGGAGGCGTCTGACGTAGAGCTTGAAAAAATTAGTCAATTTATTTTTGTAAATGGCACTGGGGGTCCAAAATACCCCAGAGTGTTTTTGACCAAAATTTTTTTCATAGTTGTGCGCTAAAATATGCTTCGTGGCGCCACCAGGCGTTAGTCAAGGCTTGACCCAAGCTGTTTGTGTAGAGTTTCTAAATTAGTCGAGCGTTAGCTGTCTTAGAGAACACGCCAAAATCAAGGTGGGGTCCATAGTACCCCCCGTGTGTCATTTGTGTATATTTTTTTGCAAATCGGAGTAAAAAAATTAAAAGTCATTTGTGATTAAATATTGAAATAATACGTAAGTATTAGTGAATATGTGATACAATTTTTTTTTTCATACAATTATTCATAATTCATATAATAAACAGATCATGGCTTATAATTTATGCCGTCGGCCTATAAACTGGAAGTGCTCATCATCTTCTGCTGGAAGATGATGAGCATCAGGAAGTTCTTGATGTAGCTTCTTCAAGTGAAGCAGATGTCGTTGAAGAGGATGACGATGATTTTGAGCCACCGAGCGACTCGAGTTCCGAAGAAGCAGAGGAGGATTTGAGCACCGACGTCGAAAACGCTTCTTTGGAGCAGCGTCTGTTGGATGCAAGAGCCCGACAAAGATTGGTAGTTTATCTAGTGACGCCGATGTTGCATACGCGACTAAATAATCCTAATGTACGCATCTCTCTTCGTACGGGTATAAAAACGATTTTAAATCTGGATCAAGCTAGTGTTATTGAAAATGAAAGACCAGTATCTGAACAAAAAATGAGATGTCAATTATGCTCACGAAAGGCCGACAAAAAAAACGAAAATGCAGTGCCCTTCATGCTTACGCCCTATGTGCGACGAACATCGTTTTTATATGTGCACTGATTGTGCAGAGACAGATTAACTAATTTTTGTATAAAATTCAGGTATTTTATAATTCGATTATAATTTCATCAAAATTAAGTGATAATTTTGATTAAATTCTTATGATACTAAATTTTTTTAAATATTTTTTTTCAATAATAAAATAACTATAAATAGCCAGCAGACTTATTTCAATTTTGTACGTATTTTTCACCAGTTTTTTCTCAAAATAAATACCTTTTTTTGAAAAATCGGTAATTGTAATTAATACTATCTTAAAGAGTCACATTTCACAAGTTCACAAACCAAATTTCGTTAAGTAATATTAAACATTCAAAAAGAAACGAATTTTTAGTGAAATAGGTCAATTTCCAATTTTTCAAACAAATTTAAATTTTTTTCATTATCTTAACAATAATTTAGGATGTTATAAATAATAAAATCCTTTAGTAGGGACTTCAAGGTATACCTAAAAAAATCGGCAAATAAAAATATTTATAAATAAAAAACATAAGCATTTTTCCACGCTGGGGTCCGAAAGACCCCGTGTGGCACTTATGTGATTATTTTGACGTGTGCCATTTAAGGGTTAAAGACAAAAGGGTAGTCTTGACTCACTAGTTAAACAGAAAACTTATAACTCTTGAGATTTTATATGTAGATGCAACATGTAGATATAATTCAAAATTAACAAAAAAAACGTCATCAAATCTGTCTATGAACTAGAGACCCCTATGGAAATAGAGGTTATGTCGAGGCTCGAAGCGAAATTGTTGTCGAACTTTTGACAAGTGGCTGCCACAGTTGTAAAATAAATAATGGCTGTCACATAATGTGACAGCCTTGACAATTAGATGAGGTTATAAATGCAATATTAAGAATAGATAAATACGTCTTTTTTGCCCGGCCAACCTTGATGACGTTTTTTATCGTTATAACCAATATGAATCTAACATTACATGATCGGCATTAAGGAAAAAGTAGTGATAAATTAATATATTTGTGTATTTAACAATGTGTCCTGCTTAAAGCTATGGAGTCCGCTTTTAAATAAACAAGTCGCTGACTGGCCATACTGAATTTTGATGGTATAAAAAAAAAGCGAGAACGACGATAGGGTTAGAAGAAGCAGTTTTCAATGACCTTTAAAAAGTAATATGGAAACTTATTTAAACGTTATTGGCTAATTTATCGAAGATAACCCCATGGAAGACTGCTGAGACTTGAATCACGAAGGGCACTCTAATAGGCCCAGTAGTGCTATCTAATGGGTGCTAGAAAAATTAGCAATCGCAGCCATCTACATCATTATTAGCCTGTTCGAGTCCCGTCTCATAAAATGAATGAATGTCTACTATGTGTAAGTGTCTACTTATATTTATTTATTGTTTATACGAGCCTATTTTCTTTATTGTATTTAACCGATAGCGCCTTGTAAGAGCTCGTCTCTCAACAGAAATTATGAAGGTGTGTGAACCAATAATTGTCTTGGGAATTCTCGAAAATGGGCGTGGTTCGCACTGAAGGTGACGCACAGTGGTCAATTTTGCGATTCTAGAAGGACACAATTATTTAAACAAAAAAACGTGTTTATTTTGATAAAATATAATTTATTTTGAAAGTTTAAGGTAATTACTGTGTCATATATAGCACATAAATAAATAAATAAAAAATAAATACATAATAAAAAGTACAAAGTTCCATAAAATGAGACAAATAGCTCTATAGCTACAAATGTTTAATAAAAATAATTGGAATATTAAATAAAGTTATCTAATCACTATCAGAACTCCCATCGGAACCCCATTTAAAAATTATTTCAACATCGTTTAGTTCAGCTTTATTCTGCTCTAACACGACCCGTTGCACTTCACAAATCCGTCTCGTAGTATGTTCTATTAAAGATTGTAAATCTACTTCAGCAGCTGTTTCTGTAACTACATTTTCCGGATAGCACTTTGCCTTGGCTTCAATCAGGAAAGGATATGATGGACATACCTTGGAGCCAATACTTCTTAGGCGTTGTTGCACAGCAATATACGATCTTTTGGTCGTTTTCCCGTCTAAATAAGTGTTATATATGGTTGCATCCGGTATATATGGTTGTAATTCAGGTAAAACCAACCAGGTCTTCCAACCATTTTTGTGTTTATTTAAAAACTTCTCCTTATTTCTATAACATTCTGCCCATCTTTGAGACAATTTATGGCTAAATGACGATTTTTTTTTATAAGAACATCTTCTAAGTTAGCATCAGGGGTTGCAAGATTGAAGTAATTAAAAATATACGAATACATCTTCATATATCTTTTGCCCTTTTCCGGTTCGCTAATCCATATCTCGAACAGGCTTCTGCGAGGTATGACATACGTTTCTAAAATTAAGGATAAAATAATTAGACGCACTTAGACGCAGCCAATTTTTTTGTAATTTAGTAGAGTAAGGTACAGGCAATCTATGGAAAAAAAGATCAACGCGGAAGAAAGCGGAAATCAAAGTGTAGCTCTCGAGAAACTTTAATATTGCAGAAAATGTAAAATTTTTACAGAACCAACTATAACCGAAAATTTTCAGATTTAAACAAAAAAAAAACACAAGTTGTTTTATACCAAAATAAAGGACATACCTTCCACTAAATTTTCCATCGAGAACAAATTCACTTCACACAAAAACAACGGAGATTCAACGGCACACATTAGGGTCAAATAGACTACTAAAATATTCTCAAGCAAGTACCTGGTTTTATACATATTTCAACCCTCGTTAAGGGTCATAAAAATTTATAATATAATAATAAATTTTACAGCATTAAATACCTTAATGGGTCTATTATACATTATTAAGGAAACAATTTAATTCTGAGAACTGAGAACAGAATTCTGAGTTTTTGGAATTTTGTCCTCCTAGAATCGCAAAATTGACCACTGTGTGACGTAAGCTTCGAGACATTACGTCACATTATGTTACTTACTGTTTTATGATCTGTTAAGATCAAGGGACGCAGTTGTATATACATACTATAAATAGAACAATGTCTGATAATAACGAAAAAGAATGTAATAGTAATTTTTAAGTTGATTTGATAAACTCAATGTCTGTCGATATCCGCGTCTACTTCCCTATTTTCGGTTTTTCATTGAGCAAAATGCCGTTCTGTCGGCAGACAAATTGTACGCTGGATTCGAATTAAAATAATTTTCTCTTTAATAAGCCTGATGTCGTTTTCGATTGATATTACATTGCTTTGTTTGGATTTGTTTGATCGGTACATTCGAAAGCACGTAATATGTACAGAACGGATCTGTTTTATGGAGAATATATACGTATATCTTAATATTATCAAAATCAAAAGTATATTGCCAAAAATACGCATTATCTTTATTTCCTTTAGTATTACTAACTTGCTAACAGTAAGAAAATGAAAAATCTATCTTTCTTTATTATATGAGGTTTATATAAATTAATAATGATAATAATAAAAAAGAAATGAAAACGGATCAATATTATTCATAACAGTGTTATAGTAGAAAGTGTATTATTATCTTATTGGAAGTTCTTCTTGGCATACACTAAACATTGTAAAATTTCAGTTTGTACGGTCTTTGATGTAGGGGAGAGTCTGGAACAGTGGCCACGTTTTTTAAAAAAGTTGTAATAAAAACCAGAATTAACCTCTTTTCTCCACCCTGATAGCACTAGGTGACAAATTCTACATTCTTCTCTACATATTTTCACTTTAAGACTGAAAAAATAATATTGTATCTAAAATTTCGGAGTTACAAAAATTTAAAATAAAGTGGCCACTGTACCTACTCTGATGGCTGGTACGCTGACCATTAGGATATGGTACAGCGGCCATTACCGGTTAAAAAATAGAGAACAATGCAAACGGGTGATATTTGTTAGAATAAAGATACATTTATTGTGTTAAAAATATGTCACAAAAATAATAATGGTAGTAATGCAGATTAAATTTATTTAAAACAACTGAAATGTATACAGCGAAGTAGTTTAACTGCTAATCGTTAACAAATAGTATACATGGACAAACTAAGGTTAAAAACAATGGTATAATTTTATTTACCTGCTAAAGCCTTTCTAAATAGTCCTTTTTGTACTGGTGGTACAGCAGTCATCCCTAATTAATATGATAAAGTAGTGGCTACTGTATCTACTTTTAACCTGACCACTGTACCACCAACTATGTATATGTTTTTTGAAACAATGGGTAATTGTTGTTGAAACTATGGGTAAAAGCTATTTAATATAATCAAAATACTGTTATATCAATAAAGGCTTACATGTATCAGGTATAAATCGGCATTTTTAATTCACTTTGATATGTAAGAATTTATTCGATATGCATGTGCTACATTTTCAGTGCTACATACATCATACGCTATGCATGTGCTACATACATCATTACAGAAAGTCTGGAAGTATAACAAATTCAACGAAACAAAAGGTACGAATATTGGACAAACTAAACAATCAATTCTACTAAAACTTAAAGATCACATTTAAAGAACGTTCACTATTTAAGGAACGTACGGCAAACTATAGATATGTTCATATTTTCTGAGAACATAGAATTCCTGTTTTCTCAAAGTGACGTATATCGTATATGTTCTAAACTCGTTTCTTTGGTTTATATGCTGCTTACAGACCTATGCAGTGGTGTATCAGTATAATCCACTCCTTCTTCAGGTATCAGTAAGATACACTTCAGATCTTCTGAATGCTTCATCTAAGAAGAATTTAGAATATGTAAAATCATGCACTTTGGGTATACGAACCAATTATATTGAACATTATAGCCTACATTCAAGTCTACAAAATTTTAAACCAGATTTCCAGTGAAATTTACAAATTTGATATACGCCACTTTTGTGAAAACATGGACGACATGGATAGTAATTTATTGTTTGTAATTTACAAGAAAGATAATACACATTCTTTTGACAGACTTGTTCCTATGAAATTCTTCTTCCAATCTGTCGTTGTCGGACGTAAAACCCATCGTGTAGACATCCCCGTCTCGAATCCATCAATTACGCGAAATTTAAAATATCTAAGGCGACTTTGATATCATTGTGTATAGACGCCCAGTCGCCCAGACATATACTCAACTAAATCCTCTTTGAAAATATGCCTTCCCTCTTCATGATTCATCAGACCCGCCGTGCCGTGCTTATACTTTTATTAAGCCATTTTCTCTCTGAAAGCTGCATGTAAAATATTTGAAAAATTGATTATTCATCATTTATGTCTTTGTCAATTTATTACGTCTTTGATGGTTCAGCTTTCATGTTTGACAAACTCGTCGCTTTATTGAAAATTTCAGCAGTAATTCGTCGAGGATCGTCTTTAAATGGTTGATAAAGGAGGGGAACCGGATAGGATGGTTTGCACGCACAAAAAATATCGATTCGATCAACAGAGGATGATTAAGTGGAATAGAACATGATTAAAAAAGAAAGTGTAATATTTTCAATCGCTATTGTAATAACGGCATGGAATACAACATTATTGAGTTCTAATGATTGAACACATTAGGTAGGAAAAAGAGAGGCAAGACGTGGGACATTATGCTTAAGTTATGTACTCTATTCCCATTTTAAATTGAAAATAGGTAGAAAAAAACAAGGTTGTCAGATATATTTTCTAAAATTGCTAAGCTCACTATACAAGTATACTTCATACTTCAGTAAACTGTTAGTTCGTGACGTTCTTAGAAAGCTAGTTTGGAAATATTAAAAAAAATACATAGATATAAATTTATTGGTTAGAATTAAAATAAAGCATTTAAAATTGCTGGAAAAAATAATTATAAATTAAAACGACTCTATATATGTTCCTATACTTAAGAAAATTTTGAAGAGCCGGCAACGCGATGCCAGCAACACCGATGCCGGCAACCAGCAAATGTCGACCAGTATACTATAGGATTGCTTTATATGTAACACATCTAAATACTTATTCGGTCCACTTTGCCATAAAATTTTTACGAACTCGTTAAAATGATTTACGACTTTAGAAATTCTAGGTGTTTAAGGCGCCAGTGATGTGTATTTCAGCTAGGTTTATTAACACAAACAATTTTTTGAGATTGTATGGCTAAATGAGCATTATTTACAATTTAAAAATTATATTACAAATATTAAGAGTTTTGTATGCAGGCTAATTTTAATCTACACTATAGGAAAATGCAAGATTTCAAAGACGAGCATTAATAAATAAGAAAAGAATAAACTCTGACAGATAGAGGAACTGACAGAGAAATATTATATCCATAGTTGCCAGACTAACATGTCATTTTAAAAGTCTATGGGCGTTATTCTCTGTCTTTCGTGATAGGGTAGCAATAAAATATGTAGGCGGGACGTCCCGCCCATAAATTATAATGCGCACGTGTGAATTGAATTATTATATCGTTATTGGTCTACGGAAAAAACACTTAAGCATTCCTTGCGTACGCAGTTGGTATTTTAGGCGATTCCAACGTTCGGCCATTTTTTATAAACGGTTCCTTAAATGCAAACAAATATTTAACAAATAAGACAAACTGTTTACGGACATGAACATGAAAGACCACGAAATTTAAATGATTTACGGGCCAGAATTGTACAAGTCCTAAATTGTTACGCTTAAGAAATGTTAGAACGCGTAAGAACTGAGTTTTACGATAGACCAGGGTTATGCGAAGAACAAAGGGGCGACATTTTGAACCACTTATTCAATAGGCATTTTTTCTTTCTTTCGTCTTATAACCGGGTTGATTTATATTTATATCTTTTTATTTTTTATAGAACTTCAATTTTATTTTCTTGCAGACCGGTTAGTTAAGCAATACAAAAATTTGAAAATAAATACAATTATGTTCGTACACTTCTTTTAAGTGTATGGGATAATTTTAAGTCAGAATTACGTAAGAATTTCGTTTCATACAGCTGTCGATGTGCACTCTCACCGCTGCGAAAAAAGTACTGAGAAGTACTCACTCAAGTTCGTTAGGTGATGGGCGGTGTCTATCCACCTCCACATTCCAGTTTCTGACGCGCAGGTAACGTTTTACGTCATACGTTTCACACAAGCGTGAAACACTGCTGCATCTAACTGTCTTTGTCTGTCCTTACTGGTGTCTTTTAACTTATTCTCTTCTACACATGTATCGCCAATATGTAATGCTGCAATTTCCTACCCTAATTTCCTATTGATTTGAATGAAAAAAAATTATTTCACAATTTTCGAATTTATAAAAGATCTATGCACGCCCATGGAATCATAAAGTTGCACCGCTTTTTTGTTCCCCAGGAGTATTTATCATTTTCAATTAAAATTAGAAGGACTATACTTAAGCAACCACTAATTAAAAAAGGTTTTAAAAAATGACAATGTTCTGTATAAAAATCCTCCCCGCCAAACTAATGTGTTATTTCGATAATTTCCACCTATGTAATCCTTACACTGACCTGTAAATTATATAGCACTGTCTTATCACGTAGCAAAATCTAGAGAACATCAATAACATGGTTTGGCCTTTCCTATAAACCTATCGAGTGGTGACTCTTTATTGACTCTTAGCAGACAAGTCTGAAGGCAGTTTTATTGTTTAATGGAACCATCCAACATCCATCCACCTGTTCCCGTGGGTTATGCTGTAAATACGAAAGAAACGTACGAGAGCATGCATATATTACTTCAAAGCATAAAATATGAAGATCATAAATATAATATCTGTACCGATCTAAAAGTTGCTTACAGGACTGCAGAGTGGCTACACCAAATATTGTTGTTTTCTTTGGGAGTGGGATAGCAAATCCAGAAACCAACATTATGTTGTTAAAGAATGGCCGTTACGTGAAAATTGTGCTTGGTCTGAAAAACGTCCTTAGTGAACCCTAAAGAAGTAAAGAAGGAATGCTCGTTGGGCCGCAAGTACGTGAACTTTTAAAGACGAAAATTTGGAAACTACACTTTCGAGAAAAAAAAAATATGGCGTAGAATGCCTTAAAAAATGTATGTAGCAACTTCCTAATCTTACTTTTCACTCCTATTTGGAATTTCTCACTGACAATTTAGGTGCAGGTTTTTTTTAATCTTCAAAAATTTACTAGATTGCATGGTTTGGGTTTCTCATATTCTTCCCTTCTCTAAAAACTTATGGGTGATACGTAAAAACCGAGCTCATATTTGAATTCAGCACATAAAAAATTCAAAATGCCGAAGAGTATTATAAAGCCGGCAGATCCGGGCGGCGGGCCATAATCGTACGCGTCATACTACTTACTACTTGTATATGCAAAAACAAAATTTATGAAAACTATAAACTGTTGCAATTTAGAAAGAATTGGGTTAAACTTACCCTGTTATTTACGTTGAGATGTGTGAAAACTTTAGTTATAATTATTGTATTGGTTCCTTAGCTACATAACAATGTGGTTAAAATATACAAGTTCTTAATATTTGAAATGTAATTATTATTTTTTAAAGTCCATTTGCCTATCTATCAAGGCTAAACCAAGTCTACTTGTTCTGACAGACTGGGGCAACATGCAGATTCATCTGGGTTGGAGGAAGATGGAATCCTGGTTCGTGTGCTATGTCAATGTTAAGACTTAAGAAGAGTGTTTAAAATTCTCGAGAAGGGAATACCAGATCAATATTTATATGAAGCCCTATCAAGGCTGTACAATCTGGTAAAAAAGATCAAGGTGAATAAGGTGCTACGAAACAATGGGAATATTGCAATATACCACTTCTAGAAAGTCGTAGTGGTATATAAAACTAATGGCAGCTCAAGCAATTTTAACCGGGTATTCAATTTGTGCTGTCAAATGCAATATTCAGAAATTTTGATATAGTGTATTTATAATCTGTATCTTGTTATAAAGCCTATAAATGTAATTGTTGATAAAGTGTAAAATCCATTCAAGTTTATATGATTTATAAGATACGTCATGTGGAGGATACGTTTTCCATTTACAAATATGCAGCCGGGGCAGTGCACGCAACTGTGCTAAATTTTGAATAGTTTGAGATAGAGCTTTGTATGTCTGATGCGTTCGCTCTCATTCTGACATACCACATCGCCACATCGATACCACTCAGTTTAGATTTTCGGTTTTGATATTAATGAAAATAATCCAAATAATGAAAAATATACAAGCGTTGCACTTAGGTAATGGAACTTTTTTAAAAATATTTATAATATTTTTGCGTCTTGGATATGCTACCGTTATTTTATATAATTCGGCTGATTTTTCATGGAACACTTCAACCAATGGACAAATTGCTACTGCCTAGAACACTTTCGCCTCTTTGGCCAGTTTTAAGTAATTAAAACAGTGTGTGTCCAGAATATCGAATATTTAAAGGTCATCCCGTTGTTGTGGATTTGCTGTAATCTGGACTACTCCAGATTAATTTGTCTTTTTAAAGTCGCTTGAAAGATCCTACTTTTTAAACGGAACTAGTCTCGAACTAACTAAACTCTTTGCTCCACTCCGTATTTTATATTCGATATCTGTACAAAGTCGCTACATTCAAATATTAAAAATATATTATTAAAATGTACCACGTACGACTAACGTCATCTAAAGCCGTATGCGGGAGCAAAAGTTCAGATTTATAGCTTTTAATATCCATATGTGAGTGGTAAATATGTTAGTCTTCGTATTGATGCCTCAATATTGCTTTTCTAATATTGCTATTTCATATATCACATGCATTATGTCGACGGTTAAACTTTATGTTGTACTTTTGACTATATTAAAAATCCCCGCCAAGAGAATGCAACTTTCTGAGTGGGGATGCGACAGGACTTTTAGGGGTCGTGGAGTTCTAGGTGTTATGTGTTATTATAATTCCAGAAAACATGTAGTAGGTTCCTACCACATTTCACGTTTCATCTTGGATATTGCAGGCAGGCAAGTCAGCAATCGATATAAATAATAATATTATATATAATAAAATCGAGGACGTTTGTCTGATCTAAGAATTTAGTGATATTACTTACCTCATGATTTTGACGTTTGTATTTTGGAACTGTGACTTCCCTTGTTACTTACGCTTCCGTTTTGTCTGTATAATTTAACAAATCGTTATAGTGACCATTCAAAGTGTCAACTGCTGTGAAGATTTCGTTGAAGTTATCGTAAGCATACATAGTTTCCTTCTGTTTTGCTACCTTTGTTAAGATATATTTCGATAGAAAGACGTATCTTTTCGTAAACTGTTTGCATCCCTTTTTGCCACCTTTTTAGAATATTGCCGAATCTACAGGGTGTTTGTATACTTCTGACAGTCCACTAACTTCTTTATTTTAAATGGAACACACTACATATTCCTGCAAATTTGGAAAAACCATGAAGTTATTTCCACATCCACATAATGATGTGGAAATAATAAGTATACTAAATATATTATTTTATGTCGAAAGTATGTACCATGTACCATACGCAACCCAGCCGTTTCGGAAATATACCTACTTGTACTTCTGATGTAAAAAATTATAATTGTAAGGGTCTGGAAAAACCGTAATAACTTTTTTTTGGTAGTAGACTCACTTTTTTGGCATGGCATAAGAACGTAAGGTGCTCTATGCTTTGCAATCAAAACAAATTCGAAAATACTATATACCAAGTGTTAAATTTATTGTATTATATTTTGATAATCTCAAATCGAGATAACTTGTTTAATTCAAATCCCAAATGGAATATTTCTTCAGTCCAACATAACTTTTAATTTTCATAAGTACCTTTTTTTTTACAATCAATTAAAGTTATAAAACTTTAATGCCTATGAGATTTATTTAAGAAAAAGATGATAAAGACTGAAAATTTGATAATTTGGTATGAAAAAATACTGGATGTTCCATTTGTATGAAGCAACTTATATAGAACACTTGACTGAACACTAGTTGAATTTTGCTACTACCCAAAAAAAGTTATATGTTTTCCATATCCTAAAATCTGTGAATTTTTTAAATCAATGTCTCCGCTGGTTTTATAGTTTATATATAGATATACGTGTTTTCGACACATAATTGTATGCTCTTCCAAATTTGTAAAAATGTGGGCATAGTGTTTCTATTTAGTTAGGTAACTCCCAGAAGTACGAGGTGTGATTATTAAATAACCGAACTGGTGGTGGAACCAGCGCGCTGCGGGCGTGTCGCGACAAGTTTGAACAGAACTGTGTCTGGTGATACTTGCCCCACCCTGTGCTCGTTGGAAAAGCCACTGGGTCGCTCAGTTTGACTAGCAATCGTTTGAATTAGTCTACACACCAGTGACGCGTCGCAAAAATGTTAAGTGTTCAGATGGAGCAACGGGTTAATCTCAAGTTTCTTGTTAAATTGGGAAAAACTTTTATAGAAGCTTATGCAATGTTAAAAGAAGTATACGGGAATTAATTTTTATCCCGCATACAAGTTTTTGAATGGTTTAAACGGTTTAAAGATTTCGGTTATTTAATAGCCACACCTCGTACAGGTATGTGAAGACTCTGTAGATTCGAAAGAATAAAATATTGACCTCTATCGCCTTTTTAAAATAAAAAGGTGGTAAAAAGTGTGCAAAAAAACTCATGTATTAAATTTTTTGTGAAAGAATAATTCAAATATGCACTAAAAATACACCCTATATAAATTCTCATCATGGTTTACTTTCATCAAGAAAACCCAGTTAACGGCAATTATATTTGTAACTTGTAGTCGCAGTGACAACACCATAAATACCTTTTGATATAATTCCTACCTCTTCTGACATCCCATGCCAACCCCTCTAAGTCCCCACCTCTCGGTGCCCCACTTTCTCGAGGAAATCTCGCCCGTAACCCGAAAAAGTCGTCGTCGCCCGTCTAAAATATCACACCTGCCCTAAATACTCCTAATTAAAACGAAAAGTAACTTTCCCTGTAGTTCCTAAATCTTTACACGGCCCGCCGCGATATTTCTCCGGGAATATTACGAGCAATCCTGCCAAGCACGACGTTAACGTCGGCGATAGTGCCGCTAATATTAATAAGGGGATACTTAGGGATGTTCTAAACTTGCCACTCAAATGAAGCCGAGCCGAGAGGACGAAACAAAAGAAGACGACGCGAGAGATATCGCGATGCACGGACGCATTGGCGTCCGAATGAACGCCTTCCATGAGCAAGGAAGAACGAGGATGGGTATAAGAAAGAAAAGGAAGAAGGGGAAGAATAAGGAGAGGGGAAGGTGTAAGATGGAGAAGAAGAGGAAAGAGAACAAGGCGCAGAGAATGGAATATAAATAAAAAAAGAAAAGCGGGAGATGACCAGAGTAAAGGAAGTATGGTAGAAGAGGAAGAATAAATATGTAGAAAAGACAGAAACATGAAGGAAGAAAATCGAAAAAGGTAAGAAAATTGGCACTTTGTAATGTTTGACCTCCAGTTAGGCGGTTTAGACATAAATCAAGAAAGTGGATAGGGTAACGAAGATATAGTATGTGAGACAAGAATAAGAATAAAAGGGAAACCCCCAAGAAGGAATAGGGGACAGAAAACTAAGTGAAAGTAAGGAAAACTAAAGAAAGTATGGTTGATAAATAAAAAACAAGGAATTTGAAAAAAAGAAAATGGAAAAAAAGGAAAGACATTCTCTGACAATTTGCAACGTTTGTGTCCAATAAGGCACAATTTATAATCTACAAGACACTATAAATAAAAAAATGGTTGGAGTGAGAAAAAAACGAGAAAGAAGAGGAAGAAAGGTAAGAAGAACGGGGAACAAAGGGGAAGATGTAATGAGACAAGAAGAGGAGGGGAGAACTAACTGAAGAGAGCTAATTGAAATAAAAAAAGAAAAGCGGAGTAAAGCATAGTAAAGGAAGTATTGATACAAAAATACAATGCACTTTGAAATGTTTCATGACCTATAAAGTATGATTTAAAGTGAAGAGGACGAAATAACTGTAAGTTGGTAGAGTCATGAAGAGGAAGAACAGTGAGAAGAAGAGGGAAGAAAGCAAAAGAAGGAGAAGAAGGGGAATTAAAAGTAAATGAGGAGGATGGTTATAATGATATAACAGGATATAATAGAAAAAACAGGAAGAAGGAATGGGAAGGAAATTAATGAAAAATAAGAAATTAAATTAATTGTCATTTGTAATGTTGTGATGACCAGTAAGGCATAATTTAAAATCAGGAAGACGCCAATCAAGAAAGTGTGAGAAAAAGTGAGAAGATGAAGAGGGGAGAGAAGACATGGTGGAGAAGAGGAAGGAGAACTAGGCTATAAATAAGAAAAGAAGCGGGAGAATAGCAGAGTAAAGGAAGTATCACCGAAGAGGAAGAATAAATATATAAAAGGGACAGACAGGTGACGGAAGGGAATAGAAAAAAGGAAAGAAATTTGTTGGAAATTTTCAATGTTTGGCATATTTAAACAAGCACGATTTTGAGTCAAGAAGATATAAATCATGAAAGTTATTGGAATAACGAAGGAAAGCATGAAAAGAAGAATGTGAGAAGAAGAAGAATAATAAGAGGGGAAGACGCAGAAAATGAAAATAAGAATGAGCTAGTCCTCTTTCTTCTTTTTAGAGGGTAAAGAGAATGACTAAAAAAAAGAAAAGCAGAAAAATGTGGAATAAAAAGAAAAGAGAGGAGTAAAAGAAATGCGAAAAAGAAGAAAAAGTAACTTTGAAGATTGAGTGGAAAGAAAAATATATTGGTTATGATAAAAATAATCCAAACGAAAGGAGGAGGGTCCCTAATGATGGTTTTCGGTCTAATTTATTTTTGGTCAAAAAATCAATTTATTTATTTATATATCATTTACAATGGATCTGACCACAAACGAACCAACCCAACCCTCCCCCCCTCTTTTTACCCCCCCCCTTAATGACGCAATAAATACTGCTTTTTACCAACTTCCACGGTAGTTTCGTTTATGGTCAGAGCCATTGTAAATGATAATATATAAATAAATAAAAAAAAAATGTTGATTTTTTGACCAAAAATAAATTAGGCCAAAAACCGGCATTAAGGGACCCTCCTCCTTTAATCAACGAAGTAAATGTAGATGTAGCGAATAAAAGACTATGTAAAATAAAATAAATAGAACACATTTGGCAATTACTTAAAAGAGATTTTTTATTGATATTTGGAATTACTTGAAAGACTATATGCACACTCTGTTGAATATTATTTTATCACCAATTTTTGTTCACGAATGGAAGAAACAAAATAATAAAATTATGATTTACTGCATCGTTCGGAACCCTCCTTGCAAAAAACTCCGTCGCGCCGCTGCCGCCGCAATATCACGCACCTCAAGCAACACCTTAAATAATACAATCATACTTTAGAGAGGGCCATGATAATTTTAATCATGCCCACGCCTACTGCGTCTGCTCTTATTTTATAGCGGAATAAAGTCGACTTTGGCTTTAATAATCAAAACGCCGCGACTTTCGCCAACTTTCGCGTAACGGCCCTCCTGATACTTGACGGTGGAGGCGTTAGTTTAACGCACTTGCAAATTACAAATTAGAAGTTATACTTTCGGCGCCCTCCCCCTCCCCCCGGCCCTCACGGCGCCGCGCGTGCTCTTCGGAGCATCTTAGGAGGCCGAGGTTTCGCCTTCGAAACCGCTACATTGTTGCTTTGATTAAATTTAATAACAGTAGTGCCGGAATTCGGTATAAATTTACAGTGTGTTTGGTATTTAGGGATAGTTAATGGTAGGCGGTGCGTCTAGAGCCCGGAGGAATTGAAACGGGGAAGCAAGGATAGGCACAGCATATTAGCAACTGCTCCTATTGTGGATGATATTTTTTTAATATTAAATTAATAAATCGGAAACAACTCATGATTCTTCTGGGTCTTCTTCCTACTCCTAAGTCGATTCTAACAAAAACGTAGTAAAAATTTCACTTCGGTCGCAAAAAGGTTTGCGAAGGTTTGCGAAGGTGTGCGAAGGTTTGCGATTACACCGTTTTTGTTTGCGACGCCATAGTTTTTCAGTAATAATGAAAAAATGCAAAATTCCCAGCACCTCGACAATTGAATCTGCCAAAAATTATTTTGCGACTGTCTATAAAGGTTTGTGTTTGTTTGAAACGGTTTTCCCACAATAACAATGAACTCAGCACCCCCACAAACGGAATTTTCGAAAAATGAAACCGAAGGAAGTGACGGTAATCAAAAAGAGCAGCTTCTGATGATGAACTCGTCCAGTAAAGTTAATGCAGAAATAAATCTGTCGTTAAAAATTAATTTTATAATATTTTATATAACTTTAATCAGTATCAAAGAGACAATAAATAACTGATAGTCATGGAGTTTCACAATGGACTATTGAACTATCTTCTGTTTACAATATACAGGTTGAATTTTTAGTGCATATTTGACATATACAATAGTTGTATCTTGATAACAATAATAAAATACAAACAATAAAATACAAATACTAAAATGAAATATGTGAGGTTGTTTGCTTCTTATTTTAAATTTTTTTGAATATTGCTTACTCTGGAAGGGGTTCATATATTCCTGTGCATGGCTAACTTCCTTATTTTAAATGGAACAGTCTGTAAAATTTTACAAATTTCTAAGGAGCATACAGTTTTGAGTCGAAAACCTGTACCATAATATATACTTAAATCCAGCCGTTTTTGGGTTTATTTAATTTTTACGTCTTTTGGTTAGAGTATTTGTAAACTGTGAAGGCCCCAGTCATTGGTCTGAATCAAACATGTGCCATCGACCTCCCATAAATGTTCGTCTCAAGCATGGTTCTAATGGATTCGTTCGCTCAAAATTGCATATATTAGAGTTGCGCAATATATTAGAGTTGTAGATGAGCAGAAATCTAGCAGCGCCGCGTTTTAAAGTAAAAAAAAAAGTATTGGAAACGGATTTATTAAATTTGAAAACTTGTACGTAATAAGTAAGGTCCGGAAAAGTATGCTGTCACGCAGAGCCGGTTTTATTACAACTCTATGAAAATTAAAGTATGAACATTATTTTTAAGCGCATATTTCTTGCCCCTCTATACCCACGCCACTGTCCGTGCGTATAATGTAATCCCGAACGAAGGCTTCGCGGGAACCCAGGACTCTGTAATACACTGCACCACTACATCTGCCGAGGCGGTGGTGTAAACGGGTCGACCGCCGCATTGAAAACAGTTTTTTGTCGCGAGTTAGTCACTCGTGAATTCGTCTAGTGTATTTACATATGTATTACCTGATTTTGTGTGGATTTCTGAAATACTGGCACAGTCGTACCATTTGTGAATAAACTTAAAAAGTTGATTGAAAATTACAAGGATTTTGCTATAGACGGATCACATATTGTATGTATTCCTTGCAATCGTCGATATATATTTTGTGGTCGCCGAGAGTGTAAAAGACATTTAGATATCGAATATCCATCAAAACCATATACCTGGTACGGTTAGAAGAAGGTAGGATACAGAGGGATTTTGGTCGATTTGTGCAAAATGTTTTGCGAACGTAGCACTGCATGGAACGTGGTCAACAATAATTTCTTTATACGTTTTTTTGCCAAATATGTATCCGATTTTCCATTGCCTAGTAGCCATACATTGCGTAAAACTCATTTACAGAAGAGATACCAACATGTCATGGGAAATATTAAAGAAGACATATGTAATAAATTTCTGTGGTTGCCAGTGAACCAAACAACAGATTTTGCGGTAATAACGTCGTTAATGACCCGATATTGATAGCTAATAAGCAGGTTTTGAAAACAGTGGCTAAAAGTACAGAAATAGTAGTAACACGTGTATTGTAATCTATAGATGTAAAAAATTAAAATGTACTGATATTAGTTACAACAAAAAACTGTTAGTAATGGGCCATTCCGCGGTGACGGGTGATACATTTGTACGCATTCTAACTGTTATAATTCCTAAATTAGAACAAAATTGTCTGAGTTTTGATTATAATTCAATTTATTTCAATGATATTTTAATTAAAACAAAAACGTATTAGGAATTACTCAGGCGTTTAGATGCAATAATAGGTTTAAGCCCTTTGACGGGTGTTACTTGTACTTTTGCAAAATATGCTACCTTGTTGGCTAAACATCAGAGTTCAGCTAAATATAAGTTTTTGTAACAAAATGAATAGCTAAGTAGAGAGATAAATTATCTTCATTTCTGATAATTGTAAGAGATTTGTGGATATATTGTTTTTTATATTTCCGGTGTTACAAGATTTGTGACGGGTGTTACGAGTGCAAATTAAACAAAAGCTTATGTACACTTTGAGGCTTTATTTATTAATATAGACTATTAAAACTAGTATTATAAGATTTTAGATATTTTCTGTTCTATGATTTTTATTGTTTTTTTTTTCGGGTTTCCTTTTGCTTCTTCTGTTCTTTTCTATGTCTTGGGTTTATCATATGTTTATCGGCGAAAATATTGATGAATTTCTTTTGAATGATGAAAATTGAGAATATAATACCTGTTAATTTTCTATTTTAACATATATTCGCAAATTATTATTTTTTTTGCTTCTTGGTATCGATTACCGCGGAATGGCCCTAATACAAACAACTGTGCGAAATTCGTGAAAATAATGTGCGTGTCGTGTCATCCTCTGTCCATGTGAACTATTTTGAATTTGCACATTTAACTTCAGTAGACGTGGAACGATCATTTTCCCTCTACAAACATATATACATGCGGTCAAATCGCTCCCGTTTATTTAACGAGAATAAATGCAGAAAGACTACTAGTCGTGGCAACGTACGCTCAAACAATGCCGACAGACGGTGATTCTGAATGACACGAGCAATAGGTATGTACATACATTATTAATACATTTTTACTTATGTCTCTTTGATCTCTCATATGTCATTTTCCGTCAATAACATGACGGATTACGAGTCCGGCCCTGTGTCGCAGCACATGTTCGGAACCCTAATAATAAGTACATTGAATATAAATGTGCTACAAAGTGGTTAGACAGCACAATTCTAGAAGTAGCGCATCAGCATTTTATATATACCGTATACCGAAAATAAAGTTAATATAAATTTTTCGGAAAAGTTGTAACTGTGAAACATAATATAAACTATTTTTTGTAAAGTCTGGAAAAGATGGAAATAAATTTTATTATTTTTTTTGGTTTGTTGGATTTTAGGTCTGGGAATAAACAACAACTATTTGGTTTTTGTCAACGTCTCGGAGATTTGAAATCCAACAAACCAAAAATTAATAAAGGAGATGGTCGCCAAATTCCCTGCGGATATGGTATTATTATCAGTGGCGGCTGGTGATAAAGGGCACAGGGGCACGTGCCCAGCCCAAATTTCAATAGAAACTATTTCTTTTGTGTTAATTTACTATACATTACTGTTACAATATCAATTAATTGTATACTACGACAAACTATTCATATTCTAATTATTATTCCTTTTATACCACAAATAATTATTTTTATCACATATATATGACAGACTATCGATCGAGCACCGAGCCACCGTAGTCTGAATTCGCATCGAGACACCGTAATCGCATTTCGCGCGTGTGTAGAGGGCACACAGTACCCCAGCCCTCGTTTTTAATCGGGATTTTTCGGTGACTGGTATGTTAGGAGACAATTGCAGCAGACAGACGTCGTTAAATCGTTCGAAAATCAGCTGAACGGGTCACACTTGTTGAGTGACCTTTTTTTAGTGATTGTTTATTTTCTTCGCTGAGAAGTGTGTTTTTACTGTTTTTGATTGTGACGCGTTTCAAAATGAATTCGGTGGACTTTTTATTGACTAATAAAGATATTACATACGAGATCCGAACGGAAATTAAACGGTTAGGAAGGCCGATACCCGATTTGATTATTTCCAAAACAGACGTAGGAAAATCGCGAAATTATTCACGAAATTTTAATACTAGTGTCTACGACAGATTTAAGTGGTTATGTGTCCTAAAACAAACAAACTGTTTTGTTTAATTTGTTTAGTGATGGGTGGCAACCGAAGTGCATGGACTCAAGAAGGGGTGAGTGATTTAAAACATTTAAATGAACGAGCTAAGAAACATGCTAGCTACAATGAAAAACATTTACATAACATCTTAGATTTTAGTGTGTAGGGAAAGGTAGACATAAGGCAACAGCTTGATAGTGCTTATCGTGAAAATATAAGACGTCACAATGAAAATGTGGATAAAAACAGACAAATTTTAAACCAAATAATTATTTGTATTAAATTTTGTGAAACAAATCCGGGCCTTTAATAAAAAGGCTATTAACATTTTTGTGAACAATAAGGACAGGCGATCTGATTTCCTCTACAAACAACGGTAAGATACCTATATCAAATTTTTTTCACATGTTGCCACCCATTATTTTATTATATTTAAGCCCTCAATATTCGTGCCTAATAAGTATTTAAAAAAGCTACCAAATCCCAAAAAGTATTCTTGTGAAAGTCTATATTTTTGTATAAAAGAATTTTTCATTGAAATGCGGCACCATTGGTAACTAATAAGTAATCCTACTGACACACCCTGTGCCCACACATGTAACACACCCACGAGCCGCCACTGATTATTATTGTTATTATAACACTATATTGAAATATGTGTTTTATAACACACTTGTAGTTTTTTGTCAGGAGCCCTCCGACTATGAAACATCATAAATACAGGGACCGTATGTGCGACCCAGGAATTTGGAAAGAAAAATAAAGAAACGCGGAATAAAAAAGAACATCCGCCGAACATCCATTCGTCTGTCGTTGTTTACTCGAAAATCGCCCGCTAATTTGTCCTTGTAATTGTATCCGGCAAGGGCTAATATTTAACAATGATTTCGCAGATGACTGATCTGTCATAACGGGCTCCGCCACCCTGCGCGTTCACTTGTTATTGATAACCGGCCCCCCTCGCCCTCGGCCCCCCGCGATTAACCGACCGCAGAGCGCACCCTGACTGATGGCCGCGCCAGACTGTACACCATGTATAAATCCTTCGTCATTAAGAACGTTTCGATTTCGATAATTCACGGAGCAAGTATTACACGCAAGTGACTGAGGAGGCAGAGCCGAAAAGACAAAACTCATACTAAAATAAAAAAAAATGAAGTCGTTATTATCGAATTTGTGTTAAGAAAGTGTGTGTTAATATACCATAAAAATTACAAACTAAAAAAATAAATCTTAATTAACAACATTATTCTTCATCATAATCTGAAGTGTCGCTCTTCAACCAATCACGGATAGCTGTTTCGTTCTAATGGAACTCCTCAGCATGTCGACAGCCGTAAAGCGAAAACCAAAAATAAAATGAAAAATATGTATGAAAAATAGAAAAGAAGTATGGTCTGCAATCCATGAATATATCGATAAATTGAATTGAAAAATGATATTGATAAATTACACAGGCCCACAAAAACTTTTATTATGTTTTAACTATGGATAATACCTAACTTCTACTATGGATAAGAACATAGTTTTTTCCCTGTATTTTTTGACGCTGAATCCTAATCCGGTGTCCGTTTAACCGCAGCACGGCAGGATCAAGGTCATTTCAAGGTCAAATCGCAAAATAAAGGCTTAAAAGAGAATAAACCCATATATCTTTATGTTTCTGGGATCGCTGAATTAGAATCTGATGTTATTCTTACCATATCACGTGACTTCGAAGGGCACTCCAAGGTTAAATCACTAAAAAACGTATTAATGAGGCAAAAGTTTGTGTCTATGTTTTTAAAGTTGCTGAATCCAAATATGAAACCCATGATAGAAGACCGTAAATGGTCTCGTTTTCATCATGTACCTTAGGCTGTATTAGGGAAATGTGGTTAAGGATTTTCGGTTTCGTGAATGTATTATTTGTTAAGGTAAAATATATCTAAGTCCGTGTATCCTGTACATTAGCTGAGTTGATACCAATTCTCGTAGCCACCTTGCTGAATATCGTCTAACTACATAGTAATTATCTTACTGAAAATCATTGAGTGAATTATTGAATAAACGTGTTTAGACTCCTTCAACCAGACGCACACTTTTGCGTGTGTGCGCTGATGCACGCGTGTGTATAAAAGCGTGTATGCGTGAGTGCGTACTTGTGGGCGTATGTAAGTGCATGTGTGCGTGACTGTGTGCATGTGCGTGCATATAGAATGCCTGCTGCCCCAGAGGATGCTGGAGATGGTGACCACGGATTTGGATTCAGCGACCCCAGAAACATAAAGATATATCGGTTTATTCTCTTTTAAGCCTTTATTTCGCGATTTGACCTTGAAATGACCTGACGTGCTACAGTTAAACGAACACCCGATTTGGATTCAGCGTCAAAAATACAGAGAAAAACTATGTTATTATCCATAGTAAAAAAAAAAAAATATTTTTTTGTGGGCCTCTGTTATTTTTCAACGTATAAATGAGATTAAATTATAAAACATTTACATACATTTCCAATATATCTAAGGCGACCACGTACAAGTGAATCAATTAGTCCACCAGTTGCAGTAAAATATATCCAAATTGCAATAATAAAATCCAATAAGCATCGATTCCAGATTTTTTTAGAACCCTGTTTTTGGAATGGAATATAAATTTGTGATCTCGTAACAAAATTGGGTACGTTTAAAACCCTAGTTGCCCTTGTAAGTCAATTCTTTCAAGGCTTCCTTTCAAGAAATAAACTAAGTGCCTCAATAAAAATAATCAACTGCTGCAATATCGATTCAAAAAAGTTCGCACAGTTTTTAGAGATATATCTGCAGCACCTGTGAACCTCTTCCACTGTCAACAGATCCCCTTCGCGTAATAATTACCTCCTAGCCTACGCGGAATTTCCTTATTTGCTAAGGATAACAATAATTACCCTGTCCATCATAAGGGCTAAACCGAGACGGATCTCGTACCATACGTCAGTAGGCCGACTTGACAACAAAACCCCACTATTTAAGAGCCACCTCCTTCCACTCACGACCATAGGCGTCCCTAAAATAAGAATCCAAAATGGTGGAGTGTGTCTGTGGTTTAAAAGTGGAGTAGATGCGGTGTAAGGGTGGTTGAATTCAAAAATCCTCGAGAGCAGGCCAGTTATCCTAAAGGGTATTCTTTGAGGTTGAAGGTGTATTGTAGCACATTATTTCCAAGCACACTTTTTCACCCTGTTTTTTTACCCTCGACTGTCCTGTCTCTTACAAACTCTGTCATAATGATTTTAAAGTTTCTGGTTTTTCTCTCTGAAGATTTAAGAAGTTTTAAGGCACTTACCTCAGTCTTTGAAGGAAATCACATTGACATGGCTCATTAACTGGTGTTTCGGCAAAGTCATCAGCATTACATTTTCTGCGACACGAGTTAGACTTGTATGCTTATTTAGGCAGCAGTATTTTGTTACAAGGCTTACTATCATTATTTGACCCATTAGGTTTTTTGTAGTCTATCGTAGCATATTGTTCCGAAACACCTCATCGATCTCTTGGTCTCTTTTAAACCTCCACAGCCTTCTTAGGGCCTCTTCTAAAGCTTTTAAAGGTTTTGACTTTGCTTTCTAGGAATTTGAAGCCTCAGTCTAAGTAATCACATTAAAATAACTCATGAACTGGCTCTACTGCCAGCTACTGAAATAAAATGGTTTTATTCCAGGTTAGTGCAGACACTGTCTTCCCTTGCTTTGTCTATTACTGACCCTATACAACCCATACCAAAGCTGGTAATCCTTCAGTCAATGAAGGAACGATAAATGTCTTTATTCATGGATTGAAAATAAAAAATGTGGCGGGCTGCCGAATTTACTCAAAACGCCTGTGAATTTAAACGAAGTGGAGTATCGGATCGGCCCCAGTGTGTAACAAACAAAACTGGCAGTAGGGAAGCAGAATACTGATTACTGACTTTACTGATTTTACTAACTCTAAAACACTATAAGGTAGTGTCGGAATCAGTATGGGAATGTCATTAAGTACTGGTGAATGCAACCACATCTAATAGTATATCTGTGACTTGCGTCACAGGCCACGGGCATCACATATCAAAGGAACCACCCACGAGAGATTCAAGTATATGTAAGATGATACAATCAGCTATCGGTTTGCTAGAGAATTTATACGATACCTCAGCGAGGATGTCGCAAAGACATTTCTTTACCTGTCATTGTTACTTTGTAAGGTTGCGAATGCTGACAGTATACTATCAACTACGGACGCACGTATACAATATGACGCTAAGTGAAAAACCATTTGTTGAGGATGTGAACAGGAAGAGGAGACAGTGAAGCATCAACTTTGTAGAGAGCGCTGGGCGCTGGCCTTCCATGGCCATAGTGAGGAAGCCTATTTGGGAGATAACACCATCTCTTTCGAAAGAATTTGATGATTCAAGTCATAGCTTGGCCAGCTATCTCAGAGTGGATGCACAAGGTGCCCAATGGATCCCAAGTGCTGCGACTTTGAGTCCATTAGCTCCAAAATTCCGTCCATGCCTCCAGGCAGAATAAGTATATTGCTTTTCTTCCAGGCCCATATCGTCTCGTTCAACTAGCATAGTCTAATAAGCATAAACTAAAGATAGATTAGTAATAGATAGAGTAGATAAATAAATATAGACTAAATAATAAGCAAAAACTCTTGTTAAAAGACTTTTTATTCTTTGACCCAGTAGGATTTGAGCAATAGTTCTTTTATGAACTGATTCCTTTGTTTTGGAAATTTTGTCCAACTGTCACCTTCAACTTCAGCGACTTGTCACTATGGTGGATGTCTTTATGGATGGTTTTGTCATATTACAAGAAGGGTCCTGATCTAAACTTAACAAGACACTTCTGCTATTGAATTTTGCATACGTCACAGAAACACTAAATTTGACGAAAATTAACCTATTTAAATGCCTATTGAAGTTTAAGTGATATCCCGTATGTATTTTGGCACTGTCTTGGAGGGTTGCTGGGGGCGTCGACATGGCCGCGCTCGCCGCTAGAGGGCGCGCAAATGGCCGGTGCGTCCTCGGAGGCCTCTTTACCGAAATTAGATTTTATTTCTACGGTTCAACTTGCCGAAGTTGTCAAAATCTTAACGGCGGCGGCGGCGATATTAAGGCATGCCATAACGGCCCTAAGGTTAGGGGCGCATAGGGCTCGAGGTTTTTCGGCCTCCGCGCGTATTCGAAAACTTTCAGGGCCCCGGAATTAACGCGCCCATAAACATTTATGATTGTTTCGCGGGGACAGCTTTTAATCTATACATGCTCAGTTTCTTTTCGCAGTTTTTACGAGTTTAAGGTAGGCGGAAAGCTTACTTCGCGACGACAGAAGACAGTGGCGTAGACTGGTTAGATTAAGGTGAATAATTAAGTAGTTGGAAGTTTTTAATTCTTTAATTCAACAAATAGAAACCCAGGGTGCAAAATCAGCATAAACTTGGGGAACTCAGCAACCGTATTTCAGGCAGAAATAACTGCAATATCCGCTTGTGCGCAGGAGATGATCAGGAGGTCTTACACAAATAAGAGGATCCAGATTAACCCTGACTCAAAGCTCTGGGAGCAGTAGACATACATTCCCAGGCAGTTAAAGACTGTCTGGACTGTATTCGCTAATACAACTAGCGGAACACAACAGTATCACTCTCAGGTGGGCGAGAGGACACCAAGGCCACGAAGGGAACGAAAGAGCGGACTTTCTCACAAAGAAAAGGTCTGAGGTTCCACTGATAGAGCCTGAACCCACCTGCGGTATGGCCTAACGGACAGCCAGGAGGGCCATACAGGATCTATTAAGAGAAAATCATATTTCTCACTGGGCGAAAGTCCCAGGATTGAGACAATCGCGGATGTTCATTGGCGAACCATCCTGGGATAAGTCGATAGACCTTATAAAAATGGGTAGAAAACAGCTGAGATGGATAGTAGGACTGTTCACAGGACACTGCACACTCATGCGACATCTCACCATAAATGGGGTGAAAAATGATCCTGATTGCAGAAAGTGTGAAGAGAAGGAAGAAACCCCCCTCTCACATATTATACGAATGCCCCACACTGGCAGCTGTGAGGCATTCGAACTTTAGGGCTGCAACAATATAACCAAAAGAAAGGACAGACGGTCCACTAGAAACTGTCCTTAAATTGCTCAAGGAAACAGGACTAATGGAATGACTAGCCTGTGGGGGCACAATAAGTATAGGCTTAAGTGCACAGGGCTCCAACCTACCCCATACGTAATAATTGTAATTTAAGTCAGTTTAGGTAGTAAATCTTATAAAACATTGGGGTCGTTCGCGACTTTTGGTATCAGATATGGGAATAAATAACAGGGATGTAAATGGTTTATTTATGTTTGGGAGTTCCAGAGTAAGAACAGAAGAAAATGTTGAAATAGTGAGGTGAAAGATAATCCAAATGATTTTAGAGTCACAATCATCGATTTTCTCGATATTTTCCTATTTAACATAAGACTTTCTTAGCCTATAGAAAATGCCCATATTTCCGAATCAGTTGAAAAAGAGGTTGTCATTTAAAAAAATTACCGACGACGTCATATTTCGAAAATAATGACGATCGTGAAATGGCATTTATTGAAAAACGTATCTTTTTAAAAAATAGAATCTGGTGATGAAAAAAAATAGTACGCGAAAATATATTGATTTTCGAGATATAGCCCACCACTTGTAAAATTTGTGAAAAATCGCTTAAATCAATAATGTTGTACTACTCTTCAAAAGAAGCCCGATTGTTGATTTTTTGTTATATTATACTTAAAACAATAGATACATTTTTAACGTTTTGGTTAAATATATCTCTGTATTTCAGTCGGAGGTATATGCAATACTGCACTGTGCTAAAGAAAATATAACGAGGTCTTACACAAATAAGAGGATCGATATACTATCGGACATCCAGGCTGCCCCAAAAGGCAATTACAAACCCAAAGGCGACGTCATGGCTGGTATGGGAATGTCAAAGAGAACTGTTACGACTGGCAGACCACAACAAAGTAACTTTGATATGGGTACCAGGACATACAGGAATCGAAGGCAACGAAAAAGCAGACGAGTTAGCGAGAAAAGGATCGTCTACTCCATTTACTGGCCGAGAACCGGCCCTGGGAGTACCAAAGAGTATAGCAAGTAGTCAAATAGGAGAATGGGTCAGAAATCGACAAAATGGATACTGGAACTCTATATCCAGGCAAAGACACGGAAAAAATGTTTATTAAAGGAACATGTGAGGAAAGAACTGAAGAACTATTAAAAATGAATAGGATTCAGATAAGAGCTGTTGTGGGTCTCCCTAACAGGACATTGCGCCCTCAAAGGACACCTACACAGAATGGGGCTGTACAACGGAGAACTGAAATGCAGACTCTGTAACAGGGAAACGGAAACAGAACATCACATACTGTGTGATTGCGAGACCTTAGATCGCAAAAGGCAGGCCATATATGGACACCCCAAACTTTGTCCAGAAGATTATTGCACCCAGCCGGCGGGGAAGCTACAAGCTTGTACACGGGACCTGGCTATTGGAATGGGTGGTGTGAGAAGGATGGGAGGTTGCGCACAATAAGCCCAAGAGGCTACAGTGCAAACCGGCGAAAAGGACGGCTCCCAGAAGAGGAAAAAAAACGTTTTGGTTATGAACATTGACCACTCATCCTTATAAAAAATGTACTACATGAAATGTACAACTGTCTGCAAAAGTTGGCACATCAAATGCAGATTCCAAGACAGATTATGATCGGTAATTATTAAAAAAAGGTATTGCTATTCAACCACAGCAAGTCATCAATTTCTAGATAATTGTACGAAACTCGATGTAAATTGTTTACTTTTTCGTTTTTTTTTTTATGAAAACTGTGTGGCGGTATTAAATATAATTAAATAATTAGCTATTGAAGATACAAAATGATTATAAGCTTTGAATATTATTGTATTTTTAAAACAATAGCTGAGGCAGAGTGTAGCAAAAGGGGACAGGTAGCTGACCTGTCGATCATATTAGAACGAGATAGAGGTTGAGGGCCCATTATGACTGATTACATTCCTTGGTCAGTATGTTTCCCTACTCCGTTCACCGTTCAGGTTTTCCTATTAGTGTAATACATTATTATTACCGACCTGACACTATTACTTTCGAATATCACTTGCGTAAATAAAATATAACAGTAACAAAGCCAGGTAAATTTAGAAAATGTTTTGTTCCCTTAATTTTTTTGGGTAGTGTAGTTGGGTATTGAATAACAAACTAAATCATTTTTGGCATTAAAATTCAATTATGACATATTACTGACAAATATTACAAATGTAATTAACTATACTTGTAATGGACAAATTCGAAGTTGTTGGAAACAATTTTTCCAATTGTCTGTGAAACACTTGTTCATGATAATTTGTAATTACAATAGGCCCCTGGTTTGTAATCCACTTTCAACTTGAATTTACGTTTTAGTACACTCTGTATATAGAGTACGAATCACCCCAATGTGTACATAGCAGAATTAAGAGGAATTGATAAGTTAACTTCTAACTTGAGTAGACACCACCACCGCCTAAACATGAAGTGGGAACCAATCGCTAGCGCAGGCGTATGGTAGGCATCCGGTTTGTCGGTGGAGCTGTTTGTTGGTGGAGCTGTATAGTTGAAATTTGAAATACCATTTTATATTTTATTCTGGTCTAGTGACTGATTAGAAAGGTGCGTTATTACGAGGGTATTATAGAAGCACTACATACATTCTTAAAAATAAAAATGGATATTTATGCTGAAGAAGGCTGCCTATTTGCTGAAGAAGGGGGGCTATTTGAATATTTACTGTAATTGCATTTCTTTTTCTTCCTTGAATTGAAATTTTGTTATTTGTAAGTATGGACTTGTAATAACGTGCTTTTTTAGGGCCGAATCTTTCAGCCCATATTAACTTTTTACAAATAATTATTTAATATTGCCATTTGCCAATGATTTTAGGTTTAAACGTAAGTTAAAACCCATACACCAGTACATTCTCCTCAAACAATTATCCGCGTGTTACTAAATTAACCAAACGCCAACATTCACAACAACATTTTCAGGAGAAGCTTAAAACAGTTTTACAGGTTTAATCTTCTCCTGAAGATGCCAACTTAGTTGGCGAAACACGCGTTGAGAAAAGTAGAGAAGTTATAAAATTAACGGAAAAAGGGGTTGGTAATTCTCACGAAGTCACTCTGTACATAATCTTAAAAAGTCATACGGGGCATTCAAGTATTTCGTTACGCAATTTGGGGAGGGGGTCTAGTACAACGTTACGATGCGTTACAGGGGCGGGAGGGGGTTCGAACAACGCGTTACGTAACATTGTTTTTTTTTATTTAAATAGAAAACTAGGGAATTAAAATCTCCCAAGTTGGCAACCCTTTTCGTTTATGTTTTACGGGGAATCCCTCGATTGTGTCCGTTTCTAATTGCATTGCCAAAGGTTAAAATAAAAATGTTATTTTATTTTAAGAGTTTATTAGTAAAAAAAGCTAAAATAGGAGAATTCATGAGAAGAACAATGGTGGATGAAGCAAAAATGTATGTAAGACAGAGCCAGATCAGGACAACGGCGTCATTAATGTAAATTAGTATATTTATTAGGACAAATTTGACCTATTTTAAATATTTTAAATTAAGCCACAATTTTTATTACATTATGTGTGATTGTTTATTAAATAACAATTTGAAATAAATAAAATAAACAACATACGCATGTATTGCGAGTTAGAAATCTCTTGTTTTATATATTAAGTATTACCGCAAACCCGATTAAAACAATAACAAAGGTATTTTAGCGACTTTCCGGTACTTTTAGGTAAAAATGGTCACTTGGCTGTTACATCGTCGCATGAGTTCCACAGAGTTCTAAGTACATTTTGGATAATTTTACAGGAAATCAATTTTTTTTTTTGTTGTTTAGGTACTGGTTTGATTTATATAATGACGATTTTCAACTGGAACGATCTAATGTGTTATAATTCTGAGCCATTTGCCTCGAGAATTTTACAATTATGTTTTTTAAAGTTTTACATTATTAGAACCATGTAACCCTGTAAGGCTTTTTAAATAAAACTGAAATTGCATTTTTTATAGATTTTATTTAATTAAATGTACGTGAAGTTATTAACAAAGTTAGAAAAATATTAGCAAGTTATCAGAATGAAAAAAAACACACATTTGCTTAAATAACAGCCTAATATCTCTGCGCTTCACGGTATTTACGGTACGGTATTTATAAGAAAATTCGATATGCTTTAACTTATCTTCTGAAACTACAGGTTGATTATAGTTGATTATAGTTAGGTTAATTTCATTGACAGTGGATCTGCTGGTGATGCTTTAGATAATGTTTACGCAAGTAAAATCATCACCGTACTCATTCTTGTAAAGTACAGAAAAGGGTTTATTCTTTTCAAAACGTAACTCTCTTACCTTTGTGTATGCAAATTTTTTATAATTCAAATTTTCGGACGCAGCATGATAGTCAAGAAAAGTTTTTTTTTTTCAGCTGTATAACTTGAAAAGGTTTTCTGCGATCTATCTTAAGTAAAAGGCGCACTAAACTTAAAGGAGAACATAAGTCTGAAACCTTTAGTTGCTTTTCAATTCTGGAGTGAATATTATCGACTTCTTGTATACACGAATGTCCAGGTACAGAGTACTTCATCGTAACACTATCAACATTAGGATTGTGCTGTAAAAACCTACTAATAGCAAAATAGTATAATAGAATTTCGATTTTGCGGAACGCAACTATCGTTCCATGTAATTATATTTTTCTCATTAGGGTGTAGGGCACATACTTTTTTTAGAATTTATATAAAGGCGTTAGCACTACCATTACCGGTTCTGCCACACAATGTTTCAGGCCATATAATCCGACATAATTTTCTTTAAAAAGTATTTAAAACCCTGCCAAAATTCGTTAAAAATCGGGATGTGCACTTAGAACCTTGTAACTTTAAAAAATATTCTGAGACAAACGTACTTAGAACTACATGGAAATAACGATTATAGCGCCATCTTTACTCCAACGGCAATATTTTTAACACCCAAACATGCAGAATTCATTTTTACATAGTTGCAGCAAAAATCTCAATTTTGCCCAAAAGTGTACTTAGAACCCTGTGGAACTCATGCGACGACATAACGTTTTGGGAGGGGGGATGGGGGAGGGTGGGTACAGAAAAACGTTACGGCGCGTTACATGGGGGGAGGGGAGGGTAAAAAATCTTCAAAAATTGCGTTACGTAATACGTAAACGCCCCCATAGTGTGATTCGGCCTGAAATCTCAAAATCCCATTCAATTTTGATAAAAATTCGCCCCTCCTCGCGGCCGCGTGCGAACGTACTTCCCCTTGCGCCCCCGTATTTCGGGGCGATTTCGGGCGAAAAAAACCTCGTCGCCCTCTCCGTCAGGGTTGCCAACACTTCCGAAAGTATATCTACTAAATGAGATTATCGAATCTACTAGAAATCTACTAGATGAGAAGTATGACTTTTTTTAAATCTACCAAAAAAAATCTACTAGATATTGCTAACTCCCAAAGCTCATTTGTTATTACTATATTTTTGAATATACAAGAATATAGAAATTTAAAAATAAAACTACAGTTAGGTAGGTAAGTATATTGCAACTCAATATTTTAAGACAATATAGGCATATAAAAGAGGATCAAATATAAAAGAACGTAAACAACCAAGTTAAAAATATCTGAAAATTAAACAACTCTTAAATATGAAAATAATAAGTATAAGCAAAAAGGGAGTAAGTAGCTTAAACTAAATAAATGTATACCTTCTTAAATATAATTAAGAAAAGTCAGTCGAGAATATTACTACAATCGTTGGAGGGATTTCGTAGTCACAACAAGATTTATTAACACGTTGCAACCCAGAGATAATATTCAAAATTGTTGTTAACATTGGTAATTTCATGCGGTTGCGTAATTTTTATCAAATCCATTTGGCTAAAAAGCCGTTCCACTTCTGCATTTGAATCCGGCAGAACTAAAAAAGACAATGCTACTGTCGCTAACTCTCTAAATGGATACTCTCCATTGCTACCTGTATCTTGCGCACGATGAACCTCATCCCAAAATTGGGCAGAATTATAATTCTGATTCTACTAGATTTTCTACTGCCCACTAAAACATAAATTTGCCCACCAAATGAAGACCTGAATCTACCAGATTTAGTAGAAAATCTACTAAGTTGGCAACCCTGCTCTCCGTACGTACGTTCCGCGTGAATAATTCAGCGCGCCGGTATTTACGGTCGCGGCTCCTTCTAACAATGAAATATTAAGCGCGCGGGGGCTGTCATAAAAGTCGACGTTAACGGTGGACATACGGTTGATAATTTCGTCCACGCCCCGGTTTTTAATTTTAATATGAAATGATGTCACGTAATCAGTATATTAGAGCGGGCCGGCTGCCCGGCTATCTCCGAGGAATCATCACACTTATAATTACTTTACTCGTGATTTACCGCCTAAATATCAAGTTGGCCGCGTTCCCGCTTCGCCGCCCGTTTTTAAATTTCCACCACCCCCTCCTCCTCCTCCTCCCCGTAGGACCGGCATTAAATCGTCGCTCTGCTTTTTTCTCCTTTCCGAACAGGAAACACGTGGATGAGTCCAATATGCTTGAAGTAAATAAAATTCTTGATTTTCATGATCATATGATTTCTAATACAGGTAGTGTATTTGAATTATTCGAACTGCGTGACAACCGTAGCTCACTTTTTTTGCCTCTCAAAAAAAGATCTCAAAATGAGAAATTTGAAGCTTAAAAATGATTTTTTATTATCTTGATATGATTTAAATCTAGATACGACCCTTTTTCACTGAGATACAGCCTCAAAAATCACCAAAAAAGGAACAGTTTTTGTTCCCTATTTTTTTTTTGTTCAGTACCCTAGTTGGGTAGTAAATACCAAACTAAATCTGTAGGGACTAGGGAGGGTTGAAATTTTGAAAAAAAACGATTTTCGGTTTTTTGCATATTCCGATACTGTGACCATTTAGGAATATCTTCCCGTTTTTTTTTTTTTGAAAAATTCCTAAAATTGAGGTCAAGAGAGCGTAAAACGTGGTGTGGCGTGCGGCTGGCCGAAGGCAAATACCCTATCTAATTAATAAAGAGAGTAGATTAATTTTAATTTTAACAAACTAAAACACCTAAAAAAAATCTTACTTAACTTTTATGCAAATCACTTTACAAGATACAAATTGTGCCCTTGGATTTTTGTTTTTTTTGAAAAATTCCTAAAATTGAGGTCAAGAGAGCGTAAAACATAGTGTGGCGTGCGGCTGGCCGAAGGCAGATATTCTCGCGGTCGGTCCCCACCGAACGGTCTGAGCATTATTCTAATTTCCAAGGTTCTCTATGCAATTTAGAGAGTAGAATTAAGTTTTAATTTGTAACGACACACTAAAGACGACCTAATAATAAAGTCGAAACGTTTCTGTTTCCGTACGACTGTTCTAACACAAATATTGTACCGAAACTTTGAATGCGATTTTCTCGAAACTACATTTTTTGATGATTTTACCACGATATATCGAGAACTGCGAAAGATATCAACTTTTTTACAAGAGTTGTAAAACAAAATGTATGCAGGAGTTGTAAAACACTTATCCTTACATTGGGACGCCGATACTATTGTTCTGGGAACGACTTTCAATGAATTTTCTCATTTTATAATGTTATAATTAATACCCTTAACAATAAAAAAGTTTTATATTTATTCGCGGCCTTGTTATAAACCATTAAACACGAGCCAATTTTTGCATGTTCAACCCTCCCTAGTTCCCTTAATAAACGGATAAAGGATATCCTCATAGTCACAAACACCTCACCCGTTATTTTTTTCATTATATCAATGATAAAATTCGAGTTGTTCACCTTATTTGGTCATTTATTGTTATACATAGTCTTTAACTTAACCTTATAAAAAAAGTCAAAGGGGTCAAATCAGGTACCTAACTGGGCCGGCGATCTGATTCGACCCCCTGGGACTTTCGTTCTTACTTTGTCCTTATATATGTATATATAGCATAATCCGTTCGTCTAATAACGTATTTCGAAGCCTCGTCAATGTTTTTAAATTTTTGTTTTCTGCGTATTCGATTTTATAAATGATCGATGCCGTCCCCTTCCTTTAACGCATCTAATAGTAGAAATACGAGTAGGCAAGCTAAGGTAAACGAGGAGAGGTCGCCGGAGTAGAAGCTTAGGCCTTATGTTTATCCGTACATCTAAATATGGATGGCAATAATCGTATTTATATATTTTGTACTTTTTTCAAATATTTTTGTATCTTCGTATTTTATTTACGGCAAGTAGTATTTAAACGCTTGCATATCTTATTTATACGATTGTTATAAGAAGAAATAATGTTATTTATGATCAAAGTTGTTCAAATGACTCGACAGGTTTGATGCATTGCTCGTTTTGCAAATTCAGATCAAGTCTGAGTAAAATCTTCGGAGTTTGCTCAACCAAATTTGATGAAGTTGTCAGTTCTACATAATACTGGAGTGGAAGGACATACAGCATCACATATATACATTTTAAATTGTTATTATCTAAAATTATTTTAAGTTTAAGCAAAAAAATCGGTCTCTTTCTTTTAATGTTTTTTTTTTTGTGTATACGATAACTCGAGAATGTGTTATCATGACTAATATGCAGGTATCAACTTTAAATGGACCCTAGTTCCATGCTGACGTCTGGAGCTGATTAAAATTTGAGCTTAATCTGTCGAGGGGTTGGAGGATAAATGGACGTAATACACTTTTTCCATGTCTGTAGGTAATTTGAAAACGATGCAAGCGATACACTTCTTTGAGACTAAATGAGACAATTACACATCAGAACTCTATAAAAATCTCCTACACTTCTTTGCCCCATTCAGGGGGCAAGTTGAATTTATATTCATTTGGTTTATGGTATTCTTGTACGAGGTGTGTAAATTAAGTAATGAGACTTGCAACGTAGCGCCCGACCTAGCAATACAAGTTTGAACTTGTTAGAGTCGTTTCAGTCTATTCTTTGTGGCTGTTTTCGTAAACAGTTCTTTTCTAGTTATTGTGCTATTAGGTTTTGCTTCAGACTTGGATACAGTGCAACGGATATTTTTGCAAAACTTCAATACGCCTGCGGAGCCCAGGTTTTTCGGTGGTTTAAGGCATTCTCAGAAGGAAGAGAGTCGATTGAAGATAAACGGAAGGCCTTAATCTTCAAGAACCGATGAAAATGTCGGTAGAACACGGGATCTTGTGTATTCAGATCGTCGGTTGACGACAAGAATAATCGTGGAAGAGTTAAATTTGTATGGAATGGCACACTTCAAGCTCTCCAAGACCCAAAAAAAGCAAAAATGAGCAAGTCGAAGATCAAATGCATGCTGATTTGCTTTTTCGATAGCTAAGGAATTGTCCACAATGAGTTTGTGCCTCCAGGCTAAACAGTAAATCAACACTTTTACAGAGAAGTTCTTGAAAAACTTCCGAAAAAGGATCATGCGTGTGAAACCAAACATCAAGAACAACTGGAGATGCATTACGACAATAAGCCTTGTGACACAGCCATCAGTGAACGAGTTTTTAGCCATTAAAAACATTCCTGTTGCTCCTCAGTTTCCTCATTCGCATGCCTTGAGTTTTTGTGCTCTCTTCTCTTCCCGAGATTTGAAAAAATCACCTCAAAGGACGTCATATTGGGACCATAGAAAATATTCAAACGGCTGTAACCGATCAGCTGAAGGTTATTCTAGTATATCAGTTTCAGCACTGCTATGAGGAATGGAAGAACCGTATCCAGCGCTGTGTTGCCTCCCAAGGAAGTTATTTTAAAGGAGACAATACTGAATTGTAATTGTATTCGAATTTGTATTCGAATAACAAAAATTGAAAAATCAGTCTCATTACTTAATTTACACACTCGTAGTTCATAGGGGGTGGGTTAGCGGGGTAAGATTTTATCATATTAGTTATTATGACTAATATGACGAAGTGGTTATATCGGTCATACAGGTCATGAAGATCATAAATGTCATAAAGGTCATAGAGGTCATAAAGTTCATTTTTACCATTGAAGTTATATAAATAAACTGTAAATGTTAAATTGGTAATAACGGGCATGTAAGTCATCAATGTCATATCGATCATTAAAGCCATAGTTTATCATAAAGATGATACTGATCATAAAGGTCATACCTAATATAACACTTTCAATAACTTAACCTGATACTTTTAGCGATTTAGTGTAATTAAATTTAGGAAAATTGAATGTGGAAGTAGTGATTACTTAGGCAGCAATTTTTTTAGTGGCTCATTATTAAAGAATTGCTTTAAATAAACGTAATCCTCTCTAACACGAGACGATTTATCAGTTACTCACTTTGTCCCAAACCCATCCTAATATATCTCCCTTATCGAATTTTATCTGCTTAACCACACATAACTCCCAGACGCTTATTATTTATGTCGGGCGGTCTTTTTACGTACTCCGCCATATTAATAGCGGCATCGCGTTCCTATTTTTCACATAACTTATCTCTAATCATATATAAATGATTCCTCACCTAGGGTGAGGTGCCCCGCAGTGACAGGTAGGGCACACAGACAGGCATCAGATTCATTCGTTATATGTTTCCCGAGAGGATAACCGACAAATTTTTGTATTGTCGTTCCATATGGCCAACCCAAACGAAGAGCTGGTAAATTAGACTGATGGTAACATGGTTTTGCGCAGTTAGAGCCACGACGTGCCTGATTATACTAATAAAGTAGTAAAAATATTAATAATAATAATAAAAGCAGTAGCGAGGGATGATTCTCGGTATTGGCCTTTGAGACTAGGATGTGTACTTTTTCAGGTCAATATACCAAGAGAATAAGAGCTCCAAATACAGTTGATGGATATTTCCATTTTTCAAAATGTTACAGCCAGACTTTATTGACAAGGAGAATTCACTCAAATGCTTTATTGACGGCTTCTTGTACGAGGAAATCGAAAGCTTTATGACAACTATTGAGTGCAGGGTAATAAAACCAGAAATTACTAAAAGTATAACTTGAGAGATGATGTCATAATGGACGAAATGTAGATCTGCAGGCGAAACTATAAAATACATACTAGGAGGATGTTCTATGTTCTTAGCACTCACTGCTGATGTGCTGTAAAGCACATCACTGCTGCTTCTAATTCCAGCACATCTTCAGCATTATATTATTTGTAATGTGACGGTTTCACCAATTGAACAGTGGACTTCAATCGACCAGATATTGTGCTGATAAATAAGGAACAGCGTATTGGGATCGAATTATGTATTGCAGTTCTGTTTAGCCACGACATTCAGATGGTTGAATGAAAGAAGATCGCGAAATATGAGAATCTAACAATCGAGCTCAAACGCCTTTGGAGACTAGAGAAGGTAATTATATATGCTCTAGTGATGTCGGCAGAAGAAGTGATGATTGACACGTGTGCCAAGAACATCGCGGTATTGGGACTGCCTCATAACATCAATAAAAGTGGCTAGAAGGCAAGTCTACTACAAACGCTGCATTGTTAGGGAGGTTTTAGTATAGGATGAATTTTCTTCCCTCATCTGAACTTAATATCTGTTGGGAAAGGGGGGTGGGCAAGCCTTACTGTATGTAGCAGAAATGGGTGAAAGTTTCGTAGCGTCTACGCTTAGAAGTGTGACTATAAAGTCGGTGATATATTAATTCACCCTATATTAATTTCGAAGAGTAACCCCAGAAGTCCGCTCTATTACTGATTTGCCAAAAAATCAGAATTTACACTACAGAATTACAAATAATTATGTAGTGTAAATTGTGCATAATTATGTAGCGAAATTGTAACACACTGCAATTTCAAAAAGTTGCACTAATTTTTGAAAGTTTTTTTATGAAAGTGATATTTGCAGTTATTTAACTCGTTATCTCATCTGAAATGCAAGATATGTTTGTTAAAAAAAGAAACTAACATCGCAAAGCCGTTTTAATTTGACACTAACGATTACCAGTACCTCCAACATGGTATTGTATGTTAGTATCCAATTAATTACTAATATTAATAAAAATATCAATCATTATCAAAAATAGAAATCAATCTTATTATCGCGTTGTTAGAAAATCTCATAAAAGCTGGCAGAGCGAAAAAAACAGTTTATCTGTTCTCAAGTTTACAAAACAAGTAAGTTGTCATTTGAATAAGGAAGACAAAGAAAGATCGAATTGATTTTTTTCTTAACGAAATGAAACTTTGAAAAGAGAACAAGCTAAATAAAATATCCCTTAGGTATACATAGTTTCACACTCATGGCCAACTATGATGAGGATATTTTGAATGGAATTATACATATTTTGAATGGAGTGTCCTGAAATTAGCCTGCAATATTTGGGTGGCGTATTCTCCGTTCAAATGTAACACATTCTTTCCTATAAACATAAATTCTGAAATTATTTCTAGTGGAGCTACAGGCCTTTTGAAGGTAACGCAAGAAGAGGGTTTTTCAGGATCAAGAGTATTTATTTCTAAAACCGTTGGAGACAACTTAATGAAATTTTATATGTTGGCTATTGCTATACTTGAAGACAAACGACCTGAAAACCTTTTTAAAATGTTGCTCAAGGGCATCCACAAATGGAGTACCAGGGTTCATTTTATCATAACTAACTGACTCTCGAAAAAATTATGATAAAAACATGGTTTTCAATGATTACCGTATGACGCACCGTTTTCCGGTAATGTTTTTAATGTCAAATATCCCACTAAAATATTGCAGACTTTCAGGACACCTTGTATATCTGATTTTTGTTTTAAATTGCTGTATTCTTTTTTCACAGTTTTTATCAACAGACCTTGATTTTAAATAACTGAAAATACTTTCAAAACAGCAAATACTGTGTAAATTTTTTGAAAATTTTGCCAGCACCGGGAGAATTTACTTCGTATATATGTAGGGCCTACTCATGGCGCAAGCGACAAATTTTCATATTCTATTCGAGGGACGACCATCCCATTTATACATTTTTTATGCAGGGATTTATTAATTAGGACTGTGTAATGTAATTTAATGTGATTTAATTATGTTCATTGTCGTTATTATATTCGTGATCTACGGATTTTTTTATTACGTCACTCGCCTTAGTCTCTAGACAATACGTTTAACGAGCGCTATGCCCTTATGCGACCATATTAATTTGATTAAAATGGGCTAACGAAAAAAATGTGTTGGATTTTAATGGAATTAAAAAAAAAATATGCTCACGTACACATGTGCCCTTATTAGTCAGGTGTGATAAAAATCGCAATAAATTATTTCAAATCTGGATTTTAGCGAAATTATCTAGGTCAGGTACTGTATTTACACAAAACATTGTCAAGCTGTTCCAAACTGCAGGATTTTTATAATGAATGGTGAAGTTCTTAAAAGGTTTTATTAAAAAAAATACGGGAATTTAACATATTGAGAGTCCAATAGTAGAAGCAGGCTGTTGTCCAATGGTGAAGTTATTTCTTCCGGGGTTTGCCGCGGTCGTCTAAATTGACTTGACGTTTCGCTAATGGCTTCTTCAGAAGGTTTCTAAAGAGCGGTGTTGTCGTCTTTTGCTCCTCGTTATATACCTAGGCAAATGACGGCAACACCAGTCTTTAGAAACCTTCTGAAGAAGCTGACAGCATGATCAGCGAACCGTCAAGTCAATTTAGACGACCGCGGCAAAACCCGGAAGAAATAATTTCACCATATTAAAAGTCTATATGTCCAAACAAGTATAATGAACCACCAGTTGTAATTTAAAGAAAGTAAGGGTACGGGCAACTACAGGGAACAGTTCTAGGGCTGCTACTACAAAATGTATATTATAAACATTCAATTAGTTTAGATTTTCTTTTGTATAGTTGAACTTTTACCCGTTTGTTAACATGCTTTGATGGAAGAAAAATTAATTACAAAAACAAGTACTTATTTTGACACTTTTGTGTTTTTAATAATTCAAAATTAGTCTGGAACTGTTTGCATTGCATAAAGATACTGGAAGAACACAATGAGGTGTTTCTCAAGTGGGTGACAAAACACAAGGGGATGCTTTTTCATTGCCCTGAATTCAGGAGACCTCCTAGCAAGGAAAGGATCTAAAAACGAATCGACTAAGGAAAGGATCTAAAAACGATAAATCTAAAACTAAACGATCTATAAATGACTAAAGAAAGGATATAAAAACGAAAACGACGACACGACCTGCGTATCAAAGATCTTGCTGCGAAGCTATGTGATAAGATGGGTCAAAACACAATAATAAATTCACTGCAAAATTATTCACAATAAGGCAAAATCATAGCATAACTTTAGTCAAAACACCATCAAAAAGCTGACGGCTCGTCTCCTACACCCTTAGTAGCCACACGGGGTAACTAGTTACCCACAGGCTTAGAAAACGGGAAATTAGAGGTCTAAAACCGTTGAAATTGATACAAGTAACGACATCTGCCGGTAGTAGACAAGTGTGAGATGTGACTCCATTACATAGGAAGCCGAAAAAAAAATATACTTTTTGAATGATCGGCGGATACTGTTATTTTTTTACGGTAGTGGTATATTATGTTGTGCGTACAATCCTAAAATTTTAGCACTTAACATTGAAAAATGGCGGAGTATTGAATGTTTTTCTGAAAAAAGCCATTTTTGCTGAATTTTCACATATATGACATTTTTAGAACGCCATCTATAAATTGACCGATAACAATCACTAGAGATGTTGAAGAACTCAACAAACATGAAACAATCGGTTAGAAGTCTTAAAACACCCATATGACTTGTACAACTAGGTTTTTTCAGCGTGGGGTAATGAGTTACCCCATATGGTCGCTATGTGGCCTAGCTGAGGTGTGGCCGCTAAAATAGGAATCGGATCAGACAGGTTACAGCAGTACTTACTGGACACTGCGTCCTAAACAAACATCTACATAAAATGAGAGTATATAATGATGAATCCATATGTAGATTCTGTAATGAGGAGGAAGAAACAGCTTCTCATATAACCTTGAACTGCGAAACATTTACACTCAGTGGATACAATATTATGGGGTTCAAAAACCACAATGACGTTTTTCCGAACGAAAACTTAATGAATAGGCTGTTGAAACTTATAAAGGTTAAAGGTTACACTTTCGCATAATACACACAAGAAGTCAATATTTTGCAGTGTTGGGAGCAATTTAAACCTAACCAGCTGGTTTAAATTTAAAAAACGGGTAACCACGAGGATCATTTCTAGGGACACTACTATAATACTTGTACCATAAATATATAACTATATATATAGCCTCTATATAGTTACACAAATAATAAACTAGAACACACTCCTATTAAATAAATAATATGCAATAGTAAGATAACCAATAAAAAAAAGACTTATAAATATTTTAATAAGTATTTTACAGGGATCTCTTTCTTAATCCAATGGATGGTGCAGAAGTAGAAAATATCATAAATGATTTAAAAACAAATAAAGCTACCGGCTTAGATGGTTTTAGGGCAAAGATACTGAAAATTTTATTGGTCTATGTAATGTACCCAATCACAAAACATTATTAAAACAGTTGTGAAACTTGTCACTTTCCAAGTTGCCTAAAAAATGCAGTTTATGATAGTGTTTTATAATTGCATTTTTAGGCAACCAGTTTACCAAATTCAACACCATTTATAAAACATGTGTTTAAAAAATAAGACCCAAAAGGTGTAGCTAATTACAGACCAATATTAATTCATACCTTGTAGAAAAAAGTATTAAAAAAAGAACTGCAGGATTTTAGACAAATCAAATGTGTTTTCCAGGAAAGCCAGAAAACAATGTATCTACTTTAGTTCGAATTATTATGTATTTCAATAAATCCGGCTAAAAATATTTGTTTTTATTTTATCACGTTCAATGCCGATGACGACACTGTGTCGGCGTGAGCATTTTATTAGCAGTACTCACGATGCACGTGTGTCGGCACTATTGTCTAGATATTAAATGTTCTATTGAAAGATCGGGTAGTTGAGCACTAGATGCGAAAGGGGTACGTTGTTAAAGGTTGTAAAAATATTTTATCTGTAGGTACATGGTCTCACATATTTTTATGTCAACTACTATTACTATAAGCTATTATACCTGTTGGTATTGGGTGAATTGTGTACTCTATAGTGTAGGTATTGAACGTGTTAAGTTTTTGTTATTGGAATATTCTTTCTCTAGAAATTCACACTATTACACATAAATTACAAAAATAGTTTAATAATAATTATACTAATATTAAAGTGAAGTAAATAAAAACTATTTCCAATTTGGCCGTTTTATGGATGGATTATGAAGTTAACTTAAATCACTTTGGAGGATCGATGGCATAATGTTTATCATACACATTTATAGGAATAACTAAAAAAATGCGTTTTTTTAAGTTGTGATTTATAACCTTTTTAATCACGACTGTGAAATATGACAGTTAATATCAGATAGACAGCACTTGTCAGTTTGAAATCCAAGGCATGACCGCTATTCTCTCCGCATAGCCAGGTTGATACGTTTTTTTTGGATGTCTCGATAACAAGAGATTGTGTAATTTATAAAAAAAAATAGATGAGGTGTGAGTTAAAAAATAGTGAGTGAGATAAAAAAATAGTGAGAAAATGAAAAGGTTGTGCGATAAAAGGCAGACAGAATATGGAGTGTCCCAGGGCATAGTCCTGGACGTGAACAAGAATTGCACATTTCAAGAACCTTTCTACAGCGTATACTCACTAAAGATTTGCGTTTTCATGCTTACAAAGTTCAATTAACACAAGAACTTTTCGGCCCGTCTCGAATCGTTTGTCTCCTTCAAATCTTGGAGGGAAAAACATTTGGAGGGAAATTTGGCTGGAAATGGGTTGAAGAGATGTGACAGCGACCAAATACAGAAAACTTATTGAGGAGGTCTTAATGTGTGTGGGGATGGAGTTTTTGCCCGACAGCGTGCTTCTTAGTCCATCCTGTATGTTTCTGAAATTGGTATCAAAATCTTGTGAATTTAAATTTCGACATTGGGTTGCAATGACGGCAAACCGTTTAAGTCACAGCGTAGCGACTATGGGGCATTAAAAGCAACCCTATACGCTATCAAAAATTGAAAACCGCAAGTCTCTAACTCGAATAGAACGCAAATGGCGCTAATCTAAAAAGTGTTACGCTAATTTTGACGAGCAGTTTATTTTGGCTGAAGAAAAAAATAATAAACAATCGTACATTTGTTTGAACGGCATTCGGATTTTTGTTTGGATCACCCTATAAAAATATCGCCAGCAGAACTCCGCTTGCAAAAAGTGCGGACGCATCCCGGGAAACAAGGTCGACTCCATAGAAGATAAACGTCAGAAAGTTGTAAACGATTTAGCGGATATATCATAATCTACTCCGAGGGCGGTCCACGGCGGAAGAAAAAAAACTATTAGCCATTATATACGAAGTTATTTTGGAAGAGATTACGCGGCAATAAATAAAACAACAATTTTCTGTCGAAACTTCGGCCGGAGAAATATAAAAGTTATAATCGATTATCGCCGAGTTGTCGCTAACGCTATAAATATATCATCATAACCGCTGCCGTATAAAGTTCGGGAAAGTTTCGCTTGTTGTCCGGAGGAAGAGTGCATTATTTTTGTGGTGTTTCGCTGTGGTAAAAAGGAGCGCGAGCAATGTGTTTGGTAGGGATCGTAGGGCTAGAATAGTTGGTCTGATATTCTTAAGTATTAGGTGTTAGGTCAATGAAAAGTTCGCAACCCTTTCTTTCCTTCTGTCACACTTAAACTACTCTAATCACCGAGACACTACTTTTATATTCGACGCGAGCTTTTCGCCAATCATATTCGGATCGTCACCAGATGACAAAAAAAAACAGTTTGAGCTAGACTCAAAGAAACTCAAACGAGTGTGAGTGTGATTTTCCCATTCAAATGGATCTCTTAAACACGAATCTGAGCTTGGTTTAGCACTATCGTCTCTGGTTTTTCTCAGGTGAGAAAAATTTGTAGAAAATTCGTTAGCATGCAGATACATATGTATAGCAGTTGGGAAAATTCGTGACCAAACAAGCTCAAACCTTATAACTTGTTAAGATGACGGTCTGTGGAAGGACATATCAGACTCTATAGGTAACCTCATAAATTCAAACCCAATATCCCATACACAGGAAATCTATAAATCTGAGCATTAAAAATCTTGAAAATTGCTGGGCAAATGACCTCAAGCTCAACCTATGGGTTGTGTGTTGAGGGGTCCTTTACGAATGAAAATGGTGAAAATGTAATATGTTAAAATAGTTGAAGTAATATTAATACATACAATACCCCCTACTCGTTTTTAATCATATTATTATACAATTTTTTTCACCTATGAGAGCACGAACTCAACAACTTTTACAACAACAAATCCCCATAACCTATTACCGGGGGCCTGCGAGTGGGTATAACCTACAAAACTCTGAGAAGACATTATTTTATGCATCAGACATCCAAAATCTAACTAACCCCGTAACCCAGGGTGAGGAAACTTCTATAACCACTTAACCCTGGGCATGAAGGCGAATATAAAATTGAGACAGTCCTCTGACTCAATAGAAATATATTGAGATGTTCTTCAACAATTTTATTACAAACTTTACAGAAAAGAACTTAATGTCATCGACAGTTCTCCCCCGACTTATCTTGTCTTCTCACGTACCCACCACAAAGAAATCTTACTCTTTTTTTGCTTACACAAGATTACATATATGTGGTTACGTGGTTTTGGGTCTATAGGATGGCCTGGTTATATGGTTACATAATCCAGTCTTCATGTCTAATGCAAAAATCCATGTTTTCTTAGACTTTTATGGTTGTATACCCCGGTTGTATACTCGCACAAACTAGGTTATGGGGTTATGGGGTTCTATGGTTATGGGGTTGTTGGATAATGGGTTTTTAGGGTTGGTTTATGGGAGTTTAAGGTCATTTGCTCATCAATCTTCAAGATAAGTGGTTTTAAGATGGTGTGGTTCAGGTTTACAGACCCCTAGGTATAGGGTCATTGAGTTTGAGTGTTTGGAGTTCTGGGGTTATATACTCTGAATAGGTCCTCCGTTGATATCCATCCTAAAACGTTATAGAGTTTGAAGTTGCTTGAACACGAATCAGTTACACATAATTGCATTCTATTAGGTTTTCTAGGGATCTTTTTCACCTAAGGGAAGACCAGAGGCTATAGAGTTAAACTAAGCTTAAATTCGTTCTGCTTATATTATATTCTGCTTATATTCGTTCTGCTTATATAGTTCTATAGTTATATAGTTCTGCTCTTGTTTATTAACCGGAATAGTGAATTGACTATCGGATCATTGCTATCGGACTATTGGCTTTATTTATGTTACTATCACGTTTTACAGTTTATCGACTTTTGAATGCGCCTAACTGTCTGTTGCTTTTCTTTACTTCAACATCCACGTATGATATGAGCAAAGCATGTTGAGTTTTCCAATGTTTATTTTTTTTTAAGCTTGAAATACTTATTTATAGATATCGAGTTGTTTATGAATAATGTCCAAGAATAATTATGCAGAAATATTCAGAAACGTCTTTTATTATTTTTTATGCAAACATATCCAGAAAAATGTTTGCAAATTCCATATGATCCTCACCTTGAAACAAAATTATGATATTATAAATAACTTTTAAAAATACATTTACGATTAAGAAAACTTTTTCCTTAAACGACTAAAAGGTAGAGATCACATTTTGAATTCTTCCATTATATTAATATATGTTCCATATCATGTATTATCTGTAATCTTAGATACATAGGTCAGACAAAAACGAAAATGAAAGATATCTTCACACTAAACGTAACATTAGAATCTAAAAAAAACTACACTTTACACACTTATGGCGTCAGATACAGAATGCTTAAAATTTAATTAGAAATCAACACAACATATTTTTTTAAGGTCAGACAATCTTTAACTAAGAGATTTAGAAAGTGCGTTAAAGTAGATGGAGGCCACTTTTAAAATTTATCAAATAATGTATTACAAGTGTAAAATTGTAAGTTTATATGTAGTTATCAGTATCTGTATCAGTTTGAAGGGATTTTTTACAACGATAGAGAGAGAAAGAGAAATAGATATCAGTTGATGAGTTTAACAGAAGTTAAACGCTACTTAAGAGTTACTTAAGAGGTACAGATGGATAATATCACCTTCTATAGGATTAGAAGTGCCCTCTGATGAAGTACACTAACAATAATATTATGTTAAGATTTGTTACCCTCGAAAATAGCTACTACTAAAATTTCGTCAATATTAATTAAGCAGTTGCTGAATTATTTCAACATAACTGAGAATTAATTTCAACTTCAATACCCTGTAACTTGTTAACCATTTTACTAAGGTCTTATCAGGCAAATCGTTATATTTTGACGTCATAATTCTGTCATTATTCTTACAATTCATTATGCGACACCCTCAAAATAACAATAGGATGAACACAAATATACATATGTATGAACAATATTATGAACACAAGAACGGACATAAAAGGCTAAGCATAATTTATACATATTTATTGAGTATTATTCATTGTGTAAAAATAATTCTTAAGACTCCATGATAAATACTTTTCAGTAACTTTGAGTTTTGTAGGTTCTCATACGTGCCACTAAAATAAGTTGAAAATAACCAAAGTCAAAAGTTTTTTGGTTTTGCGGAATAATATTGCGAATTTAAGTGAGTGGGACTCAGTACTTTTTCGCAGCTATGAGGGTGTACATCGACTTAGCTGTATGAAACGAAATAAACTGACTTAAAATTATCCCATACACTTAAAAGAAGTGTACGACCATAATTGTATTTATTTTCAAATTTTTGTATTCCTTAACTAACCGGTCTGCAAGAAAATAAAATTGAAGTTCTATAAAAAATAAAAAGATATAAATATAAATCAACCCGATCAATAAGACGAAAGAAAGAGAAAATGACTATTGAATAAGTGGTTCAAAATGTCGCCATTTTGTTCTTCGCAAAACCCTAGTCTATCGTAAAACTCAGTTCTTACGCGTTCTAACATTTCTTAAGCGTTCAACAATTTAGGACTTGTACAATTCTGGCCCGTAAATCATTTAAATTTCGTGGTCTTTCATGTTCATGTCCGTAAACAGTTTGTTTTATTTGTTAAATATTTGTTTGCATTTAAGGAACCGTTTATAAAAAATAGCCCAACAATTAAAATACCAACTGCGTACGTAAGGAATACTCAAGTGCTTTTTTTCCGTAGACCAATAACGATGTAATAATTCAATTCACACGTGCGCATTATAATTTATGGGCGGGGCGTCCCGCCTACATATTTTATTGCTACCCTATCACGAAAGACAGAGAATAACGCCCATAAAGTTTTAAAATGACATGTCAGTTTGGCAACTATGGATATAATATTTCTCTGTCAGTTCCTCTATCTGTCAGAGTTTATTCTTTTCTATCTTAATGATGCTCGGCTTTGAAATCTTGGACGTTCCAATCCTGTATATGTTTCACAATGAAATACGTATAATAAGAAATATGTAACAGTTTTCTTCAATTCAACTTCAATATAGTACCTTATGTATTATTTAATCCTAAAATCGTAACAACTAATTTTATAGAGTTCCTGATGAAGACACAATAAAGGTTCGAAAGCTTAAACATATAATAAGAGTATACTTTGTTATTAGCCAAAGAACTGCGTAACCCATCCAACTTAACAAATTTCTCTTTAACATAGACAGTCGTCTGACCTTTGCAAAAATACTACGTACCAAGAAATGTCAAATTGTTGATGAATAATGTCCAATAATAACAACGAAATGGAAATATTTGTTTTATTGTATTTTAACTGAACCATATGTTTTTCTTTACATCCAGTTAAAGTTGACCTTTTTATTTGCTCACTTTACTTTTGCTCGCAAGCTTTACAACTTACTTTAAACAGTTGCTGTGATAAACTTGTCTGGTTCTTTTTTCTAGTGGATAATGGATAAACGTAAGCTCATAAATAACACAATGCTCACCTACACAATAAGCGCCTGATTTTATTTAATCTTTTGTACGAAACTTTCGAATGATTGGCAAGGATGCGCGCTCTGACGTTCTGACTCGACGGTACGTATTCAGACGTCGCGGAATCGACAAAAACCACCCATCAACTTTTATTTCTATAGTAAACTTCTGCACGAACTATCCCCGATACGCGGGCTGGTATTAGCATACGATTTGGTCGGTAAAAAGTGAGGAAATTCCCGTATAATGGACGCCGCTCCGTCGAGCGTGAACCCGACGTATTCACATCAGTTCGGTGTACACGACGTGATATGTAAGAAAAAGTTTTGACACGCGTTACAGTGCTTGGAGGCTCACGTCATCCATTCACATCCAAAATTGTGACACGCGGGGAATAAAACATCGGATTTATCCAGTTTTATCTATAGCTGGAAAAGTGGACAGTCGTTTATGCAGAATAACTATATATACAGTGCGCGCCTAAAGTATGGAACAAATTCAGTAAATGTGGAACAAAAATTTTTTTGGAAAAAATCCTCGACCAGGTCGATATTGTTTAATAAAAACACACATTTTTGAGAGAACGTCTATTTTCAGATGTCGTTTGTTTTTGGGTAATGACGTCATCAACTTATTTTTCAAATGGCAACCCCCCATTTTTTTAATTTAATTTCATTGTCGATTTAACGGTATAAAAATGTTGCCACCTTACATAACAAAATTTTTGAGTAAATGAAAATTGAATGTTACAAAATGAAAAATATATTTTTCACAATAAATAAACGAAAATTTCTGAAAAAAACTGAACACAAATAAAACATAGCAAAAAATACGTTTCTAAGCAAAAAAATTATCATATTAAGTTTTTTGACGTATCCATGGTTTTAACTGTCAGTTAATCAGAAGATTTGTCATTAAATTGTGCGAAAAGTTAATGTAACATGTTAGTATTTATAAAAATTCCAATTTTAATATGGCACTTTTAACTGTGACACAAAGAATTGAAATTTTGATTTTCATCGGATATGGAATTAAAAACCAGAACTCAGCAGGAGGTAAGCAATTTATTTAATGCAAAATATCCAGATAACCTTATCACCAAATCTACAGTTAGTAAGATTGAGTCCAAATTTAGAGAAACTTGTGATGTTAAAGATCTACCAAAATTAGGACGTCCAAAAATTACCCAAGATAAAAAGATTGACATTGTGTTAAGTATGGAAGCGAACCATCAGAGTACCTCTACACTAGTTGCCTTAGAACATGAACTTAGTCAGACGACAGTTCTACGTATCCTGAGGAAAGAAATCTATCATCCCTACAAATTTCAGCTTGTGCAAGAACTCAACGAAGACGACCCCGACCAGCGACTGCAATTCTGTGAAACTATGATGAATATTTGTCAAACAAATCCAAATTTACACCAGCAAATACTTTTTTCCGATGAAGCCACGTTTTGTCTAAACGGCACAGTGAACCGTCAAAATTGCAGGTATTGGAGTCGGACAAATCCTCATTGGAGCATCGAAGCACATACTCAACATCCGCAGAAATTAAATGTGTGGGCCGGAATAGTCGCAAACAGAATAATAGGGCTTTTCTTCTTTGAAGAAACTCTCACAGGAGAAAGACATCTGGAGCTCTTGCAAAATGATTTGGTTCCAGCGCTTGCAGTAATTTTCCCAAACCAGAATGATCCTAACATTCCAGATAACACACTCTGGTTTCAGCAAGACGGAGCACCCCCGCATTATGCGCGCTCAGTTCGTAAATATTTAGAAGTCATCTTTCCTCAGAGGTGGATTGGCAGACGAGGACCGATAGAATGGCCCGAGAGATCCCCAGATCTTACACCTTGACTATTTTTATGGGGTTATTTAAAATCAAAAGTTTACTGCAGAAGACCACAAAATTTAGCCGAACTACGAGATCGCATTAGAGATGAAATAGGATCCATTACCCCGGAAGTCATTCAGAATGTACAAGAAGAATTTGTACACAGGCTTGCATATTGCCAAGAAGTTGATGGACGGCATTTCGAACACTTAATTTAAAATTGTATTTCCTTATTAAAGAAATTTTCGTTTATTTATTATGAAAAATATATTTTTCATTTTGTAACATTCAATTGCCATTTACTCAAAAATTTTGTTATGTAAGGTGGCAACATTTTTATACCGTTAAATCGACAATGAAAGGGTCTCTCAAATTAATTTAAAAAAATTGGGGGTTGCCATTTGGAAAAATAAGTTGATGACGTCAATACTCAAAAACAAATGACATCTGAAAATAGACGTTCCCTCAAAAATGTGTGGTTTTATTAAACAAAATCGACCTGTTTGAGGATTTTTTCCAAAAAAATTTATGTTTCACATTTACTGAATTTATTCCATACTTTAGGCGCGCATTTTATATGTAGGCAAATCTATATGAGGCAGAAGTATCCAGAAACATTATTTTTATGTTTTGTGCATACTACTTATTTAGAAATGCCCAGTTTTTTATGAATAGTGTCCAAGAATAGGTATGCAGAAATAACCAGATTAGGGTCTATAAATATGTGCCGCAACGCAGGGTACTATACAACTTATGATAAAAAATAACCCTTATTTTTTAAGCGCCTTGTAAATTATACACGCGTGTATTTCTTGCCCCCGCATACGTACGCCACTGAACGTGCCTAGTAATACGTATCGGGACTCGTACTATGCTGTAGTATGCCGGCCAGTCCCTTATTGGTTTCTAATTCTATTCTGTTATGTTTCTAATGACTGACAGGTTGCTTTCCTTATCTTTGAATATCTTCGAAAGAAACCACCCAAAAAAAGTCATTAAATCTGGCTATGAATGGAAATATCGGTTATGTCGAAGATCAAAACGAGACTTTGTTGTCAAACGTTTGACAAGTGGGTGTAAAATAAATAAATAAATAAATAAATCAATGACTGCCATATGATGTAACAGCCATGGCAGTTTAATAAGGTTATAAATTTAAGATAATAATAAGAATAAAGATAAAATTAAGAATAGAAATATGTATTTTTTGCTCGGCCAACTTTGATGACGTTTACTTTTTTGGATTGCTTTACATTATAACCTCAACATATCATCGTCTTCAGTAAAGATTTCTACTTCTGAATTGGTTTCATCGCTTTCATCAGGAATGAAACATAAATCCATATTATTAGAAGACACATAAGTGTGTCTTCTGTGTGTGCGAACAAAGTTCAAATTGCGCATGTTTGAAACCAAATACTCTTACTTTTGTATCGAACAATTATTTCTCGTTATAAACATATTTCAAACAGACCAATAAAGCTACTAGAACAGCGACCATGTACTAAATCTTTAGAACTTTGCTTTGCTGGAACGTATTCTTACGTTTCAAGTACACGTATCGGGAAATGTCAGGTTATGAATAATGTCCAAGAATATATAGAAGCATTCAGAAAAGGCTTTTACTATTGTTTTATGTATTCAGAAATGTCTAGTTGCTTATGAAGAATTGACAAGGATAATTATGCAGAAAAATCTAGATATGTACTTTATTATTATGTTTTATGTATACTTATCCAGGAATAGACAGTGAATAATGTCCAAGAATACTTATGCATAAATGTCCAGAAATATCAATTGTCAATAATTGTTATGTATACCTACTTGTACATAAATTTTCAAAGGATAATATATTTTTTTTTTCATTAATTTCTCTCCATACAAAGCATTCATAATAGCGGATTTATTATGGCAGTCGATAATTTGATATTATTCATTACCGTAAAACGGGAAACTTCGAAGCGGGGGAAACTTCGACATGCATATCATGATGCATATTTTTTGCTTTTTTCGGTTATATATTGGTTTTTTTATTATTATTATATTAGTTTATTATATTTTTTGGTATTACCGGACTGCATTTAAGGTTGGATTTGTTGCGTTTCGTGCTTAAAGTGGGTGTGCGGCATTTGCAATCTTGGCTCCAAGGACCCTCAATACGAATGTAATAACGAAATTAATCTTTTCACTAAAGAGAGCCAAGGCTTCAATTGTTACAATGGTACATGAGGTAAGGTTCTCAAGGGAATAGTTTCCTTTGCAGAGCAACAAATATGCCAAAAACCTGTCGAAGTTACTCCGTTTTACGGTACTCTCTAATTGTACGAAATTTAGTATTTTAGTGGTAAGAATGTTTTCGGTCACTGATTACAAATCTGTCAAAATAAAAATGACCTTACATTTCTGTTTTTAAATTCAGTAAAAACTGTCAATCTTTTGTTAACGTTTCTTTCTGAAAGCTCACAAATTATTCAGCTGAATTCGACAATCGTAGAAAACCCCTATGAAGTATGAATAATATTCATACGAACGATATTCATATATGGACATTATCCATATAATCTAAGAGTATATTCTATTTAAATTTTATTCACTACAAACCGAGTTTCTGTACAATAATATGTAGCCAACATCAGTAAAAAAATCCTTGCGCTATAAACCGTAGTCCTCCAGGGTGAGGATGGCGTCGATGAGGAACACGCATCCGGTTAGCACTCCGATGGTGCCTCCTACGAGAATTAATAATTTCTGCTTCCTCCTTATAATCAACGCCGATTCCAGGGATATCCACAGGCCTACGATCACTTGAAAGACGTACTGCAGTCTTAGAGCGTATTCTATCCGCTTAGCTAGATCAGTGCAGCTTATCATTAGAATCGTGAAGGACAGTATCAATCCCACGATGGCAGCTAGAACATAATAAAGAAGTTTAGTATCCCCCTAAATTTTCTTAAAAGCCTCATTACAAATTAAAAATAAAATCTATTACTTACTAGTTAGTGAACGTGAAAATTAAGTTGACGCATAAATATAAACAATATCACGTGTATAGAAACGTTATTTAAAGGAACTAAACACTCTTTATTATAGAACTGAAGTGAAATTTTGTACACTAGGAATGTAAGCATAACTTTTATAATAAAGCAAGAAGACAAGCAAATAAAATTAATTTGATAACTAAAGTATGTTGGTGACAGGTAACTCTCTCCGTAAGTACAAACCCAATAGGGGTTCACTATAATAACAGTCTGTAGGCCATCTTTAGGCAAAGATGCATGATTTCTACAAATTTTGTTGGTCAGCTGATCATTTTCAAACACGCTTCAAGTAGCCGTCTTCCATATCTCTGTGACTATAGAAACCAAAACAGTCAAACATTCACCATATGGTTTGTCGGTAATAAGAAGACCCGTTTGTCTCGTCTAGTTAAAACGACATTCATACACGGAGGAGGGGCTATTCTTGTATGGAGATATCTCGGGGATCTGAAGTTGGAAATTGAGTCATAGTAGATGGAATACTGACAGAACAAGTATATGTCAATATTCTAAGAGATAACCTGCAAAACAGCCCGTCCAGAAAGTTGGCTTAAGAGTCATTTAACCCTCAACAAGATCATTCTAAGCACTCTTCGACATTCGTTAAGCAGTATTATATGGACAACAACATTGAATTACTACCTTGGCCTCACCAGAATCCCCATCTATAATCTTAACCCCATCGAACTTTTTGGGTTAATTTAGATCTAAATACTCGATTTTGAAAGAATCTCTAGCGCAGTCTTTACTGCTACCGTCAAACGCATTTCGGAAGGCATCAATCAGCTGATTTTAATAAAATTGGTAAAAGGCAAGCTTTTTCGCTTTCAGATTACTACACACTGCTATTAAAGCGAATGGCTTCAATTAAATAACATATTTTTTACATATGACACTGTTCGCGTCTATATCTAGCAACACAACATTTGGATGGAATGATTTTAGGACCCCATTAATGAAAAAAGGACATACAAACATACCTACATGTCTGAACAACAGCAGTATAATAACTGAACATAACGCAATCTCTGCCACCTTGAAGAGTCCCAGTCGATGTTTGAAGTATTCCAGACCGTATGTTATAGTCATATTGCAGGGTTCTTTTACTTAACTGTATAGATGAATTAAATAAAATAATTACATACTTGTATTATAATAGTCTGACAAAAAAACTGTCAAATATCAATTCTGTCACATCGAATACAAACGAAAACAAAATTTAGCGAACAAATATTTAAAAAAAAAATCATGAATACCATACTTCTTTTCCACTACGTGGAAATAATTAATAAATGTGGAAGTGATGAGGTAAAAGTTCAGTTTAGTGACTTTTGTGAAAATGGCCAAAATGAAATCGGATTTTTTGCTAAAATCGTTGCTTTTGTTATAAAAAGCGATTTCAAGCCGGGGGAGCAAGGTTTTGGCTGGCGAAAATGCAAAAAAAATTCGAAAAAAGTGTGCGATTATTGCATATTTAAACTCCCGATGTTGACCGAAAAACTGGCTGATTTTCACAAAAATCGATAATGAACTAAACCTTTACTTCCGACACAATCCCTTTATGCACTTAACACACCAAATTACGTGCGAAAACTCAGAATCACTCGCGAATAAGTGGAATTGAGTCGACGTTCGTCTGACACCAGCTGTCATTGCCGATATAGTCGGCGGTGGACGTTAATGTTTTGTGCGTTAAGGCGTATTTGCATAATTTTAATAAATGTGTTTATTATAAATTGCCGCTTAAAATCTTTGCCATTCGTTACAGATTCCAAGTTGACTATTTATTTCTTAAAAATGAAACATTTTTTTATTTAAGGTGTCTGTTTTTTTAACTATCTTTATAAATATAAATTTATATTATATACATATAATGATTTTACCAATAATTTTTCAAGAAAATTCGTCAATTTTAGGAAGGTAAGAAATATTTGCTTGTGTACTCGTACTTACGGGTGAAATTCTGAAAAATCAACACCTGAACCTCAATAATTTGGATAATTTGGAGATAAGAAAATATGGCTTATTCTCGCCAAAGAGCGTAGTTTTCAACGTTTGCTGATGTTGAAGTTTCAACGTGAAAACGCCTTAACGTCCACCGCCGCACACAATGGGTTAGTTAGAATCGGAAAATCCTGACCAAAAATCGAAAAAGGTAGAAAATTTGTCAAACTATATCGAATTTAATGTTTTTTTGGGTCGCTGATGTCAAATTTGTACTTTATATTTCAAAAAAACAAAATGGCGGCCCGAAAGTAACCGCTTTTTGCGATAAAAGCAACTTTTAAAAATCCAAATTAGAGTATTCATATTTTCTGTAAATAAGAAGCATGTAACCATTTTTTCACGATAAAAGGTACTTATTATGATCAAAATTAGAGCATTGATACTTTCTGCTTATATAATTTCAACTAAATCTTACCGAAAAAAAACAGGTGGAGAACCGGAAGTAAAATTTTCTTAAAAAGCTACATATTTTGATTCGAATAAGATTATTTATATTTTTCATTAATAAGATTTTAATCTAACTCCCTGAAGAAATGGAGGGCCAAAAGTAAGAACCTTTTGGAACCTGCAATTGCACGCAACGTGTCTTCAGTTAAGTTACATTAGATTACTAAAATTATTTTGTGTTAAAAATTGATCGCAGAGAACCTCAGTTAAGTTGGATTAGGTCAACTAGTATAAAATAAAAAATATATATTTCACGGAACATTGAGACACCCTATATTTCTCCTTCCACTGGTCAATAGTGTACACCAGGTATATACATTTCCCCCCTTGGTTGGGACTTACTATTGTATTGGGGATGAACACCTGCTTTGACGCAGGTACAGTTAGAATTGCCCCGAGAACGCTCTATTGGACACGCCTTTCTATTTTTGCATATTTCACTGAAATGAGCAGTTTCGAGCAGTCAATTTTTATAAATTTCTTATTCCACTAATATTTCCCACATGTTAAATTGGAAATTAGTGTTAGTGATCTGTAGAGACAAAACTATTTTCCTGCTTTTCTTTCGCTACCTTAACATGCGCGTTTGTATTATAAGCGTAGAGTTAACATTTATTTTCCATAATAAGAAATACCAAAATTTGAATTTCATTGCATAGATAATATTTTACATCCCTTCAAGAGTAGCTTCAATTTTTTTAAGTCGGAAATACACGTTGTGGTAACAAAAATTCACAACACGCGAACGTTGAGTATTTCGGGACCGATTCTCGCACCGTTACGGACTCGAAGGTGGCCAACTTTCGACTGAAGTAGATCGGCAGGTATAAAACCTAGGTAGTTATCGTTTCAGTATTACACGCAGGAAACCCTGCTTCACAAAGCTATATGAATTAAAACAGAATATAATGAACTTGGTTTTTCGATTTTTGGCCAGAGTTTTCCGATTCTAACCCACTGTGCGCCAGTGACAGCTGGTGTCAGACGAATGCCGACTCAATTCCATTTATTCGCGAGTGATTTTGGTGTGTTGTTATAAGTGCATAAAGGGATTGTGTCGGAAGTAAAGGGTTAGTTTATTATAGATTTTTGTGAAAATCAGCCAGTTTTTCGGTCAACGTCGGGAGTTTAAATATGCAATAATCGCACACTATTTTCTCATTTTTTTGCATTTTCGCCAGCAAAAATCTTGCTTCCCCCGACTTGAAATCGCTTTTTTATAACAAAATCAACGATTTTAGCAAAAAAACATTTTTTTTAAAGTCATTTTTCAAAAGTCGCTAAACTGAACTTTTACCCATACTTCTTTTCCAACTACGTGGAAATAATTAATAAACGTGGAAATGATGAATAAAGTAGGTATATCGAAAATACAACGCACAGTTTACAGAAAGAAATGTCGTACAGGTTTTCGACTGCGTCAAATCTATCAATAGTTTTGAATCTCTATTTTAGAAAAGACGGTATATCCCAAATTTAGAACTCTTCCAATTTATAATAATACAATATCCTTTTGCGAAAATTTGGTGTGTCAATAACATCAAAACCACTAATCTTCATCTGAGCAACATTTGCTACAAGTGCAACAAGTGCTGACGTAACTTCGAAAAAAGATGCATATGCAAAACTAACCTCAAAATTTCCACACCGCACAGTGATTTAGAATGCGATTCTAACAGGAAAAAAATCGAAAAAAAAAACTGTTAACAGAATGAATAGAAGAACTGATAACACCAATTTAGACATTCCAAATAACCCACTTCTACCATAAAATGAATATACACGGTGGAGACTTTAACTGGAATTCAGGGGTGGCTGAAACCACCCTCGACATGATTTTTTCAAATGCAACCCTATGGCTTGTGACCCTCATTGTAAAACTGGTGGAAAGAGGAATCCAACGCACTGATCAAATTTTAATTTTTAGTATGTTTGTAGGGTTGCATACAATTAAAACGTAATTTTATAGTTTAATTTATTTTTAACGCAACAATTTCGTACTCAAAATGTGTATTGTTTAGTTTTGGAATGTAAACTTTACTTTTCATATGTCCCCACAAAAAATTCCAAGCAATTTTTTGCCACAACTGATATTTGTTATTTTTTGCTAGTGTTTTTACACGACCGCAAAGAGTAATTTAGTTTGTATGGTGTATTAAGAGTTTGAAACGAAGTGTTATTTCAAATTGGTGAAAATGTCTTATTTAACTGAATCACTAAAAATCGAAATTTTGATGATGATTGGATATGGTGATAGGGCGCGAACTCAATGCGAAGTTGTTCGCCTCTTTTGAGAAACGCATCCTGACTTGCCACCACTAAATTAAGGTACCATTAGTAAAATTGAGGCACAATATCGAGAGATGGGTCATGTCAGGAAAGTACCGAGTAAGAGGGAGGCTGTTGTTGATGACGACACGAAGTTGAATTTGTTGCTTGCTCTAGAAGAAAATCCAATCACTCCAGCCTGTCAACTGGCCCGTGATAGTAATCTTAATCACAAAACAGTTTTAAAAATACTTAAATATGAGAAAAAACGCCCATATAAAATGCAAGCTGTTCAAGAGCTACTTGAAGATGATCCAGATCGACGAGTGGAATTTTGCGATTTATTGATGACTTGTATTGATCAAAACCAGTTGTCTTTAGAGTGGATAGTTTTCTCTGACGAGTCTACTTTTACATTAAATGGGTACGTAAATCGCCAAAATTGTCGTTACTGGGCTGAAGAGAACCCCCATTGGATGAGGGAACTTCATACTCAGGGCCCACAGAAAACTAATGTTTGGGCCGGAATAATACAAGATAGAATTGTAGGACCATTTTTCTTTGATGACACTCTTAATGGAGCAAGATACTTGCGTTTACTCCAGCACGAACTAATGCCAGTGCTATGTCATTTATTTCCAAACCCCTTAAACCCTAACTTGACCGACGAGAGGTTATGGTTTCAGCAAGATGGGGCCCCACCACACTATGCTGCCATTGTTCGTCAGTATCTGGACAGATTTTTTCCCGGTAGGTGGATTGGGAGGCGAGGTAATATTGAGTGGCCAGCAAGATCTCTAGATCTTACACCACTGGATTTCTTTTTGTGGGGACATCTTAAAAGTAGGGTTTACATTCAGAAACCCAACAACATAGCAGATCTGCAATCGGAAAAATAACACCGCACATGTTGCATAATGTAAGGGACGAAACCTACCACAGACTGGGATGCTGCCAACAAGTGAATGGTGCACATTTTGAACAATTGTTACGTTGAAAATAAATTTAATTTTTAAATTGTTTTAATTGTATGCAACCCTACAAACATACTAAAAATTAAAATTTGATCAGTGCGTTGGATTCCTCTTTCCACCAGCTTTACAATGAGGGGTCACAAGCCATAGGGTTGCATTTGAAAAAATCATGTCGAGGGTGGTTTCAGCCACCTTTGAAGGGCTATATTTTTCATATTACTTGCAAAATGTAGGTAAATACATTTAAAAGTTGACGTGTCTCGGGAATTTTTTGAAAAATCATTCACCACCCCGCTAGCGAATATATTCCAGTTAAAGTTTCCACCGTGTATAATAGGATCACTAGCCGGTACAAAACGAGTGAAGTTGGAAGTTTAGAAAAACAGTAAATTGACTGTGAACCTATCAGAAAGGAAAAGCTCCTTTTTCCTTTGCAAAACTCAAATATTTTGGCGGTATGCTCAGATTTATTCGCGAGATCACTTATTTTTCACCCTCGTTTTATGTATACCACTCGTGTCTCCATTTCCACCATCGCTCTCCTCCCATTTTTCAGGTGACGTTTCACTTTCAGAGAGAATCATTTAGAAGAGGTTGATATTAAAAAATGGATAGACGAATATTCTTCCTTAACATCAACAAATTAGAGATTAAAGATAGCAGAGCAAAGTAGCGCCTATTATTTGAGTAGGTATGTAAACATATTAATTTGGTGATAACTAGGGTTCGGAAAGTTTTCTTATACTTTAATTATCATAGAGTTTTATAGTGCCGACCATACTCCCTACTCCTTTTCCCACGGTCCTTAAAATTTTCCCACGCTCAAGTTCCGCCATACCTACTAATTTTCACCATAATATTCGGTTTCAGCGAACCCGAAACCATGGGCATTGATATTGCTCGCAATTTTTTACACGATAAGTGTTGTGAAAATTTTTTTTCCGGCTGGAATCGCATTCTGGACCACTGTGAGCGTCTTTAAATACGTTATAGTCGAATGACTCGTGGACAAACTGTATGTCTAAGTCTTATAGAGCCGAAAAGGCAGCTAGTAATCCGCCCCAGCAACTAACGTAGATAAATAATAAGGAAAACAGGGTCGAAATTTGCATTCCGCTGAGCCCCTCGTACATTTATTTACATCGAAATTCCAAATTTAAGTAAACGAAACGTAGAAATTTGGCCTTATACATTTTATTACTGCTGAAGCCCTATCTGTACCGACACCTCCGCTTATATACATTCAAACATTCCATCACGGAAAACCGGAGCCGCCCAAGCGTCGTCCTTCTCCGGTCCTTATTCTCCTCGAGGATGCAGCCTTCCGGATTGCGAGAGCAAAACCGGAGCGACTCTCAGCCAAAACCAGTCGGGACACAATAAAATAATTACACCAAATCATTAGGATGCAAATTTTCTTTAACTTCTATATCCAGTGTTTGCAAAACAGGCTTTCTTAGAATAATATTCCGGATTAATACGGCATATCTACGAGTAGATCGGTCGGTAATGTTTCTTATCCCTTTCGCTCCCGGGTCCCGGAGGAACCCTTCCTTTTCGACAAGCGAAATATTACGTTCGTATTGCCGCCGCGTCTGGTTTTGTATCGGCGCAGATAGCGGCCCCGGGGAGTGAGGCGGGCGACAGTTTTTGGGCGTTTTAATTTGGGGAGTTTCGTCGGATGTGGGCACTTAGCGGGATCTAATTTGGGAAGTTGGAAGGTAAAAGAAAATTTAAATTGTCTACACGCAAAGAAATACTGCCTAACTTTGTAAAATACAGGGTGTTGCTTAATGTTACGTACTTATTTTAAGGGTTGATTTCCTAACCAATTGTAAGTTGATAAGATAAGTTCATATACCGCGTGATGCTGATGTCCTCTTTTTCTTTATTTATTGAGACAATATATTCAAATTTACAGCATCTTATATTTGGAACAAATGTTAACATATAAAGGACATTTATACAACTTCAAGTTACACCAGAAATGCTGTCAATTTACGATTTTCAAATGGTGTAAAATAACTTTGTACAGTTGTATTGCATACCTGAAATTCTGTGATACTAAATAAGTGAGTTTTTTGGCACTAAAATATGTTTTAAATAGTTTTCTAATTTTCAACTTAAGTGTGGTATGACAATTTAATATCGCTCTAATAATCTTACTGACCCTACAAATTTCTTATACTTATAATTTATTATATTATACGAGTTGTGTAAATTAAGTAATGCGACTGTTTTTTATTATTTTTTTATTTGAATAGATTACAATTCAGTATTGTCTCCTTTAAAATAACTTTTTTGGGAAGCCACACAGCGCTAGAGACGTTTCTTCCATTCCTCTTAGTAGTGCTGGAACTCATATACTGGAATAGCCTTCAGCTGGTCGGTTACAGCCATTTGAATGTGAAGAGAAAAAAGTCACAAGGACTCAAGTCAGGCGAATAAGGAGGCTGAGGAGCCACTGGAATGTTTTTACTGGCTAAAAACTCGTTTACTGAAATGGCTGTGCGACTAGGCGCATTTTCGTGATGTAACATCCAGTTGTTCTTGATGCTTGGTCTCACACGCATGACCCTTTTTCGAAGTTTTTCAAGAACCTCTCTGTAAAAGTGTTGATTTACTGTTTGGCCTGGAGGCACAAACTCTTTGTGGACAATTTCCTGGCTATCAAAAAAGCAAATCAGCATGCATTTGATCTTCGACTTGCTCATTCTTGCTTTTTTGGGTCTTGGAGAGCTTGAAGTGTGCCATTCCATGCTTTGGCGCTTGGTTTCCGGGTCTTACTCAAACACCCAAGTATCATCACCAGTAATGACAGGTTCCATAAAATGGGGATCATTTTCAATCGATTCCAAAAAGTCAAGACACCTGATATCCTCTTGTTCCTGCGAGGTTGTTTAGAACAATTTTTGCGCAGATTTTACTCATCCCAATTCATTAGTCAAAATCTGATGATCATTATTGTCGTCAACGGACGATCTCAACGATCAAGATCCTGAATTCTATCGACAATTTCATCGGTTTTTGAAGATGAAGGCCTTCCGCTGCGTGGTTCATCTTCAATCGACTCTCTTCCTTCTGAGAATGCCTCAAACCACCGAAAAAGTTGGGCTCAGGAAAAAACACTGTCTCCGTAGGCGCGTTGAAGTTTTGCAAAAGTATCCGTTGCGCTAAAGTAAAACCTGATAGCACACCGTTGTTCAAAATTAATGTCACTCATTATTTCAACGCATTAGAAAAAGCCGGTTTAAGAAAACAGTCACAAAAAACAAACTAATGACTCTAACAAGTTCAAACTTGTACTGAAGGTACAATACATATTAACCTACCTCCCTTCCAAAGTCCCGTTTCGGCAGTGCTGCTAGATCGGGTGCTACGTTGCCAGTCTCATTACTTAATTTACACACCTCGTATTATGAGGATAAGTACGAGTATACAGGGTGTCCCATTATTAAGGGACCACAGCGAAACTGCAGATTCTTCGGATAAAAATAATACGATTTAACCAAACTTACCTTAGTTCAAAAGTTATTGGTAACCAAGATACATGATGTCAAAATTATGATTTTGTTTTCGATCTCCGTAAATAACTTTTTTATAAACTAAATTTTTTTACAAAATTTGGTGACTGACATGTAAAGAAATACTGCTTAACTTTGTAGCATACAGATAAAAATCAACTTACGATTTTCAAATGGTACATAATAACTTTGTACAATTGTACCGCATAATTGAAATTCTGTCGTGCTAAATAAGTGAGTTTTTTTGGCACAAAAATATTTTTTTAGTATTCTAATTTTCAACTTAAGTGTGGTATGAGAATACCACTCCACTATAATATCGCTCTAATAATCTTACTGATCCTAGAAATTTCTTTTACTTATAACTTTTTATATTATTATGACTGACGATAAATATACAGGGTGTTCCATTATTAAGACTTGCGGTTCTTTGAGGAGAGGAATTTTAATTTGCAAATTTTAGATGTAAATTGTAGAGAGGACTCTCTTCAGCATTCTGAATATATAAAAAATGATGTCAGTTTTCTTAGAATCCTCATGTTTTTATTGAAAATATCGAGTTTTCCATTATTTACTGACAGAAAAGACAACAACAAACAGATTCTTTAAATGTCGTTCCGATTAACCGTTTTAGAGATTAACCATCTTTAAAGGGTTCAGTGGCAACAACAAAGTTGTTCTCTTTGATTTACAAAAAAAAACAGTGTAAGAAAAACATCGTAGTGGAGTTAATTAAATAAAACTAGTTTCATAGTACATTAGAACAATGTAAAAATATCCCTATTTAAAAAAAATCCAGAAGAATTTAAAATAAAAAGTACCAACAATTAAGTGCAAATATCTTGAAAATCATCTACTCTGTGGGTTTACAACAGTAGTGCATGGTTTACGTAAAATACATTGAAAACTTATCTGTCTACAATGTTATCTGTATTTTTTGTAGATTTAGTCTCATCTATTGTTTCCAAAATTATTTCTTGATGTCTATCAGGTTTATTAGTTTTAATTTCAAATCTGACCTTAGTTTTACCCCTACACGTCAGAATTTTCTTCTACAATCAAAAACAGCTTAGAAAATATATGAAATCGTAGGTGTATGTGACTGTAACGGCAACTGACGTGTAGCGGCAAAACTGAGATGATATTTGGTTTTAGCAGGCATATCTGTTTTCTTTTTTTGGCTGTGTTATTGACATAAGACTACAACAAACACTTTGTTCAAAATAAAAACCGATACACGTCACCGATGACGCTATTAAATGTGTGCAGTGATACAACCACTCAGTTGTATTGAAATAAAAACTATAATTGAATGTATCATTGAATTTTAAATTTCGCGCTTGATATTCGTTGTTACGCAGTTGGCAGCAGGTCCGAAGTTGCCGTATTGTATTACCTCGACATTTGTTGACAGTTTGAAATTATCTGAAACTTATATTGGCTTTAATTGTGGTTTGTGTCTTTTTTGAGCTTCAAACTTTTTTTATTTTCAGAAAAATCAAAGTGCTATAGTTGTCAGATTTCCATTTGCGAAAACAGTTAAACAGCTGCTGCCAAAAGTTATTTTGAAAAAATAATGAGGCAATAATAGTCCATTCCTATCATGCTGTTGGAAATGTAATTTAAATATAAAATTAAAATATTATTTAAAACTACAGTCCCATATATTTTTTTGGCATGCAGCAGCAGCAATACACAACTTGAATGTTTCTACAGGCAATCTATTTCACAAAAAGCAAAAAATAATGTAAAATCACCTAGAAAGCGTAACCCTACTAAGAGGGTTACAAATCGTGTAGCATTGAATACAAGTGCTATTCGTAGCATTTGTAATAATTGATATTTCTTATACAAAAAACTACACTCCACTATTTGTAACCGAATGGCATTTGTGAGGAAATTTGTATTAGGTATGTATTTTTTTTAAAATTTCAAAACTTCCACGTGCCTTTTACTACCAATTGTTCCTGCTCTTTTTGTACTTGCATATTTATACACCAACCAATGTCTTTTAAAACATATAGATTTTTAAAAATACTTATTTTTTTTAATGTTGAAAAAACAAGTTATTTAACGATAAACAAACACAAAGAATCTGTCCATATGCGGGTCAAAATTATTTCTAAATACTGAATAATTTCAGTATTCAAATCAATCTGGCATCAGCGCGCTCTAAAAATTAAATACGTGTTTGATGACGTGTCTAGGTTTTTACTTTGTATGAAGTTAACCTGTTTGTCTTCTAATTTTCGGATGAGGTCCATGAACTGCAAGATATCTAAATTGTTTTTATGCAAGATGATGATATTTCTTTGCAATTTGATGGCAGTCTTTTTAAATAATACCAGATTTACCAAAACCAATACAAAAAAATAGAGGATTGAAATGTGAAATGGTAGTCAAAATGTGCACTTTTCCGTTTTTTTTTTAAACTTGATTGGTTCCATTTTAATGAACATGTGCAGCACGTTTGCTGTTCTCAGTATTTTCATATGATATTTTTTAAATTATACATGTCGCGGATATTAAAATATTTCTACAAAAAGATAACCATGTACATTTTTTGTCGCTTTTATGTAAAGAATCCCGCATGAGAAACAATCCGAGCAAGAAGACCACAATGCGCCCAAGAGAACGCAGACCCGCATCCAGAAACCCAATAAAGCATTTCCAGAATTCACGAGCGGGAAAAATTCGCCGAATTTTTTTGCGATATCTACCTGTATGTCGCGGCGGCGGGGCAACAAAAGGGCCGCCCTCTTGGTGCGGCGAAAGAGACCTCAGTCCTTTGTGAATTTAAATTCTTGGAATACGGCGCGCAACCCTTTTCGGTTTATCAAAGAACATACGGGCAGATCGACTCCTGAAGGACGGGGAATTACGAAAATTACCGCGTGCGTTCCGACGCTACCATTCCATGGGCGTAGGGAAGGGTTAGAGGCATTAGTTATTTTTATTTTTGAACGCACCACAACTCATTTTTCTCCCACCTCCTCATACTCGGTCAACTGCTATATTCAGCGCCATTTAAAGAGGAACACCTAATTTTCCTGAAAAAGCGCTGAAATTTTATCTAAATTATACAAAATAAAAACCTATACACGTCATCAAACACGTGTGTAAGTTTTAGAGAGCACTGATGCCAGATTGCTATAACATTATTCAGTATTTAGAAATATTTTTTCAACATAAAAAAGTGAAATAATTTAAAAAAATTTATTGTTTTAAAAGATATTGATAGGTGCATAAATATGCAAGTATGTATAAAAAAGAGCAGGAAATTTGGCCTGAAAAGGCAAACGGTACTTTTGAAATTTTTAAAAACTATATAACAAAATTACACTAAAAAGATTTTTTTTACAAAAAACCATTCGGTTACAAATAGTGCAGTGTAGTTTTTTTGTACATAAATATCAATTATTATACTTAAATGCTACAGTATTTGTAACCAGCTTGGTAGGATTACGCTTTCTGGGTGATTTTAAAAGTGTTTGTTTTTTGCTTTTCGTGTAATAGAATTAACCGTAAAAAACATTCAAGTTTAGGGCTGTTGTTACACGCTAAAACAATTTATTGAACTGTAGTTTTAATATTTTAATTTTATATTTCAATTACCTTTCTAACAGCTGTAAAGGGTAGCAATGGACCATTATTGTCTCGTTCTTTTTCAAAATAGCATATCGAAGATGCTACTAACTCTTGGCAGCAGCTGTATAATTTTTTTTAGCATTGCGCAAACGGAAGTCTGACAACTATAACACTTTGATTGATCTGAAAATAACTGTTTTTCAATACAAGATAAAAGTTTGAAGCTCAGAAAAGACACAGCACAATTAAAGCCAATGTAAGGTTCAGATAATTTCAGACTGTCAGCAAATGTCAATTAATACAACACGGCAACTTCGGATCTGCTTCCAGCTGCATAACAATGACTCTCAAGCGCGAAATTTAAAATCCAATAAAATATTCCATTATAGCTTTTATTTCAATATATTTGAGTAGTCACTGCACTCATTTTAATACATCGGTGATGTGTAACAGTTTTTATTTTGTATAAAGTATAGCCATAAAAACTGCTTTTTCTTCCACCTCCTCAAGGTTCAATACTCGGTCCACTGCTATACTCAACGTCAGTTAAAGTGAGTTTTGAATGAGGAGTCCGAATATCAAAAATTTGGCACGAGTTGATTGCTTTGACATGTGGCTACAATCAAGTATACAAAACACGGCAGGTATCAGGTTTTGTATAAGGTGTTTTGTTCAACTTTTTTTTCCCTAAAATTTGATGTGATAGGTATACAACGCGAACTAAGCACCCTATTATCTACAATAATTTACTTTCAGGCTGAGAGACATCTTTCAGTAACAAATTGGAATTTTTTGGGGATATCTTTTTTAGTTTTCGAAATGTTTTTTTTTTAACATTTATTTAGAAATGTGTTAAACAAAGACTTAGACTAAGGAAGAGAAACATAAATTATAACAAAGAAAAAAACTACTAGTACCGTTATCAATTACTAAATGAAACTTTATAAATAGCGAATGGGACCACCTCTGACTGTAATAACAGCTGCTATTCTTCTAGGTATACTTAAAATAGTATTAGACATTTATGGTTTCTTGGGGAAGAGGACATTGTTACCCAGAGGGCTACTCGGTTCTTTAGAGTATCCTAAACGTGCTCGATTGAATTGCAATCAGGAGATTGTTCTGGCCATATTATATTATTAATTCGTTCATTGGTTATCCAACTCTCCAAAAAAAATGTTACTTGAAAATATGTCACCAGTCTGAGAGTAAATTGTTATATACAGGGTGTCAGTATATGCCATACATCATTTAAAGTTTTAGGAAAAAAATGTTTTGTTGTTGAAACATGCGCTATAAGATATAAAAAATTACGAAATATTTAGGTGGGCCACTTCAATTGGTGTTGTGTATTTTAATTATAGAATCAAAGGGGTTTGACAAGTGATTTAGTAATAGAAGTTCCATTAATAGTTTTGTAACCTCATAACCTTACACAGGGCTTGTAAATCAAATTCATGCTTCTCTTGACAAATTTCGGGAAAATTGGATTACACAGGTCAACAAGGGTCAAGAAGCAGACACACTAATATGCATTCCTGAAGGATTTTAGTGCGCTGAATCCGAATCTGGTAGAACTGTTCTATCACGTCAGGTTTCTGAGATATCCTAACCTAAAAGTGCAAAAAAACACGGTTTTTCGTCATATTTGAGGTTATGTAGTAATGCCATCTATTCTTTAAAAAAAATACATAATATTTAAAAGTTCCCTCTTTCGAATGCCGTTGAGTTTGCTCAAATATCTTTTTTTTTTTTCGTTGAGATACCACATGTTGAAATTTTTATCAAAAGTAAAGTAAAAAGAAAAGTTTATCAGTTTCTTAATATGCGAACATCTACTAAGGATCCCTTAGACGTCAAACAGTTGATTGCAATTCAGAAACTTGCAGAAAAGAAAATCCACAAACGCACAAATCCCAAATCCACAAACCCACAATCCCTAAACCCACAAACCTCAAAACCCGAACCTACAAACTCCAAGTTTACAAACCCCAAGCCCACCAACTCCAAACCCACAAACCGACTGCTTGATGTCTAAGGGATCCTTAGTAGATTTTCGCATATTAAGAAACTGAGAAACTGAGAAATTTCAACATGTTATGCCTCAATGAAAAAAAAAAAAAAAATTGAGCAAACTCAACGCCATTCGAAGGAGGGAGCCTTGTAATTTTAGATTCAATGTATTCGTTTTTTGAAAAAGAATAGATGGCATTACTACATAACCTCAAATATGACGAAAAACGGTGTTTTTTGCACTTCGGGAATATATATTCAAGTTTTTGCTTCCAAAAAAAAAAAAAGTTAAATTTTTTTGGTCTGTATTGTTATGCAGATGTCGAATGGAAAACTTACTCAAGAAATCAGTTACGAAACTGTCATCAACTGTGAAGTTCAGTTATCCATAGGAATATGCCACACAATAGTACACACATATCTGTAGTTATATCCATACAAAATCAAGCGGTCCACCAACTCATCTTTAGATTTTGGAAGAATAGCATATTGCCAGTGTTTTTTTTAAACTTGAACAACGATGACGTTCTCGAAAAGCGTTTCGTTTCAGACGAGGCGTGGTTTCATCTTTCAGTATATTTAATTAAAGAAAACGTGAGAGAAGTGAGACTCTTAATACCTTAATATGTACTTGTATATCCAATGAAAGCTATGATACTTGTAAAAGCTAATTTTTATACATTCTAATTTCCTTTTTTTGCGAACCTGTTCTCGTTTTCCTAATTCGAACACGCCAATGACATTCTGTGTCTCTCTTTCGGCAGGGGAGGGGGTGGTAGGAAAAGCGTGTGTCGAAGCGGCAGACTCTGGGGTGCAGGGTGCGTGTAGTTTTATCCGAGAGGGTTATATTTGTACATAAACGATACCTATTCATTGACAATACGGGTTCGAGTCTCTTTGTCTTTGCTAATTAAAGACGAAGACCGATCGGATGTGCCAGCGGTACCACAACAGTTGCTTGAGAGACCGAGGGTTATTCAGGGATGTCAGACAGATATTATTACTCAGTATAGTTGTTATTGTTATTGTTGAGGAAATCAAAGTTTGTGAGACAAAAATTTGCCTCCGTCATTTTTTAAAAAGTTGAGAAAAAAAGTTATTCACTTAACATTTGCATATAATTTGGTTATTGCAGGCTTATCCTCTTGGTGGAATTTAATTAAAATGGGGGCGTCCAATGCAGGTTAAACAAAAAAGCAAAAAAAAAGTAATTGAAGGCAAGGGCAAGGTGTTTTTCATTTTTAACAGATTCAAATTTATTATAGGTAAAATTATTTTCTATACGTAATATATATACGTAGTAAATAGAACTGTCACAAGAATTGTTAACAATAAGTGTAACCCTGGGTATATGTTTTTATCGCAGTTTTGCAAAAGGTTTATCGTAGTATATTACGGGTCATATATATATTTTCGGCACTTGGACCTCGCAATCCTCCGACTATTTTGGTTTCCTCTTGACCATTTGGGGGGGGGGGGGGAGCGATCGCCCCTATCGCCCCCCCTTGGCTACGTCCTTGACATAGCGCTCGATCTAACAACACTGCGGAGACGGGACTTGGAAGGGCTGTATGTTAACATGTAATGCACCTTCAGTAGAACAAATGTCAAGTTTGAACTTGTTAGTCATTTGTTTGTTCTTTGTGACTGTTTTCGTAAACGGGTTTTTTTCTAGTGCGTTTTAAAAATGAGTGATATTCATTTTGAGCAACAGTGTGCTGTCAGGTTTTGCTTCAGACTTTGACACAGCGCAACGGATACCTTTTAAAACTTCAATACTCCCACGGAGATAGTGTTTTTTCAAGAGCACAGGTGTTTCGGCGGTTTAAGACATTCTTAGAAGGAAGAGAGTCGATTGAAGATGAATCACGCAACGGAATGCCTTCATTTTCAAGAACCGATGAAAATGTCGAACAAGTTGAAGATCAAATGCATGCTGATTTGCATTTTTGATATCCAGACAAAGAGTTGTCTCCAGGTCAAAGAGTAATTTAACAATTTTACAGAGAGGTTCTTGAAAAATTTCGAAAGAGTCATGCGTGTGAGACCAAACATCAAGAACAATTGGATGTTACATTATGACAATGTCACACAGCCATTACAGTAACCGAGTTTTTAGCCATTCAAAACATTTTTTATTTTTCCTTAGCCTCCTTATTCGTCTGACTTGAGTCCTTATGACTTTTTTCTCTTCCCGAGATCGAGAAATCACCTCAAGGGACGTCATTTTAGGACCATAGAAAACATTCAAACGGCTGTAACCGACCAGCTGAAGGCTTTTTCTAGTATATGAGTTCCAGAACTGCTATAAGGAATGGAAGAACCGTGTCCAGCGCTGTATGGCTTCCTAAGGAAGTTATTTTGAAGGAGACAGTACTGAATTGTAATTCTATTCGAATAGAAAAACATAAAATTTCGTTACTTAATTTACACACTTCGTATGTCAAGTTACTTAATACAATAGGTATTTGCTAGTTTAACACAAAATCATTACGTATACAAACGAGATATCTCGATATATTTCGAAACACTTGAAGTAATCACATAATAATCGTACATTTTTTTTATCAGAAAGCGACTAGCTTATTAAACTCCAAACTTGCTGGTGTATTTTTTTGTTGTTTCAATGTAATATTGTGGCGAAAACATTAATAGCGTGCATCACCGCCCAGTCAGCCAGACAACAGGTGAGTCACCATTGCGGCGGCCGTCAAAGATTGATGTACGGTCGATGTTTGGATTCTCGAATAGCCTACCATCGTCGACATGAATAGAGAAACTACTGGTATGTTCGATGTTTCTGCGGTTGGGTATAGATATATATATATATACCCAATTAACAATTTATCCCGCTGCTGCTGCGATTGCAGCAGCAGCGGATCGGTACTCAGTTTTGAAATAAATTTACAATGTTCGCGAGCTTTGTACAACATTCAAACATAAATTGTATATAAATAAATTAGTTTTAATTTACTTTTTAAATCGCATTTGTATTTCTTTAAATAAATTGTGTTAGTCAAAAGTACGTGTCTGATTTTTCCCACCTAACGAACTCTAAGTGGACAAAACGTTACAATATGAATGTTATAAGTATTTTAATCATTTATTACTTTGAATTATAAGAACAACTTTATCAAAATGTTGCCGCTTCATAAAAACACTGAAACTGGTAAGTATAAGAAAAAAGTAGATCTTTCTATCCTTTTTTTGGTGATGTTATCTGAAGCAAGAAGTCATTATGATGAAAGCGAAGAACACCTACCAGAATAAAAAGAAAATAAAATACACACAATAGAGTCTACACCTGCATATCTTTGTATACCCTCTGGTCATTGACAACCACTTCCTTATCACCCCTGGCGACCGTTTGAACCTCCCTATCGAAGTGTTCCATGAACCAGATAGCTATACTACTTGTGTTGTATCAAAACAAAAAAATATATAATCTGAGGATTTTTTTAAATACAAAATTCTAAAAATTTGTAAATCATTGTGGATATATAAAATAAAAGGGTTTTACCCTTTCTGAATTACCAAATTCGATGGAAATTTAAGTGAAATAAACGAGGTGTCAATCATTTTTGTAGCTGTCGAAACAATCTATGGTATGGGAAAAACTCCAAAAGTAATGTCATAATCATAAAATATCAACGTACTAAACTGAGTCGCAATTGTATCTTTAGCAGGACGGTGTACTTTCCCGAAATCTAGGTAATCAACCAGACAAGGAAATTTTGAGGACCGCTGTCGGCCTATTACAGATTAGAGATCACAAAAGAAGTTCTTTGAACCATTAAATGCGTCGGACTGTGGACAGAGTCCATCCTGCGGGTTTCAAATATCGCCAAACCGTGGCCGCCGTTTTCCCCGTCCCTCATCCCACATTCCCCCGAATTTAGAATAAACTCCCAATTTAGTCGAAATGACCGATCTGGCCTTTCATTAGAAACGGCCGGTATAATTGAATGTGGTGGACGAACAGCTGAGAAACAAAAAAGGTCCTAGTAGACAGAGTGAGAAAAAATTTGTAAGAAATTAACGGATGATATCTTTATTTCTACTTTTTATAGTTAAGTATATATGATAAAAAATTCAAAATGACACAACTGTATAAAATTTAGAGGTTTCTGTTGTTTTTTCTTAAATATACCGGATGTTCCAACTAAAGCGGTTTCTTCCATAATTCTAGTAATATAAATTTAAGAAAAAAATGTTCGAAATAAGATATGCCCAAAATTATGCAGTGTATATTTGTAAACTATTTCTACTTCAGTCATAATATGTTATCGTTATATTATTAACATATCTTATTTTTGTCTTTATTATATTATTGTAAGATATTATTTTCTGTTGTGATATTTGTTAGACTATTATCTATACCTGATTGCGATAAGTATGGACAACCAATTGTAATTTAATTTCGTAGTCAAAAGTTTAAATTAATGTGGACCATTTCATTTGAAAAGAAGTTATTGTTCTTGAAATATTGTGAGATAGAGGTTCCAATATTTACTACACTGAATAACGTACAACATTTTGCAACAATGAAAATGATCGGATCGAACTATCCAAACCGCAAGTCTAACTTTTTTGGTTGTCATTGTGACATCAAAAATTGTTGAATATCAACAAAATGGTGGGTTTTAGGAACCATGCACGGCTAAGAAATTTTACCTAACATTTAGTGGGATATTTAAAAATGTATAAATATACAGGGTGTTCCATATAATTGAACGCATTTGTCTAGTTTTATTTTTTTTTAAATTTGCCTAGCCTTGAATTGCTGCTTAAACTGGTTGATATGCCGTGCATCGGTTCTGTAAGTTTTGTTGTCGATCAGGTACCAACAATTTATTGTCTCTGCCCATTTGGGTGAGATTTTTTAGGCAGTTTCACATTTTGGTTGACAGCAGCAGAAACCAAGAGCTTTGGCGCTGCTTGACTATCTGAATTGTTTTTATTGTTTTGTGCTTATGGGGTTAAAGTGTTTAAATGGAGCATTTTATACTGGATACTTATTAGTATAGTTCAGAGGTTACGCCTGTCACTTAAAATACATAGCTGCCTGCACCAGGCTCCCCTGGTAGTGGTGTCCCTGGCAGAGGGGCAGAAAATATTTTCCTTCTGGATGGTGTTTTCACAAATACTTGTTTCTCATTCGATATACGGCTGTTTACATTAGGATAACACTTTCGCTACTTCGGTGGAGATCATGTGCCAACCATGTCACATGGATTAAATTAGTATATACATATGTCCTTGAACCTATCAGATGGCTTTTGTCTCATCCAGTTCAACAACCACTACGTTAGCTATATTCTGCCATTTAACACCCGTTGTTTCGTTACTACTAAGCTATAACAAAACGGCAAAATAGTCAGATATTTTGGATGGTTAGAATATTTTATTTTAAAGAGAAAAAGCTTTGCAGACCTCACAAGATGGGTCGTAAATTTATTTAGCAGGTCAATTTTAAGATATTTGACAGCGTTTACTAAATAAGTTGTTCGGCCGTGAAGAATTGGTTTCTAGAGGATTTTTTTGTAAATTGTTCATTCCGGGAACTGACCCAAGTGGCCACCACATGTGGCAATAGAAAAAGCCAAGGCGAGTGGACAGTGGTAGGTATCGCTGGCCAGAGGCGCACCAGAAGTAAACTTGCGGGCGGATACGACCGGCGAAATGAGTGATACAGAGAGAAATGATTCAGTGAAAATGTATGTAAATTATATATGGGAGGTCAGGCTACTAAATACATAGTATATGTAAATCCTTGGTCACACCGTCTGTCGCGGGATGTCAAAAGTTGTTAATGGGAGATCGGCTCAGAACCGAGGAGAACCTTGACGTCTACTACGCCACTGGGTGGCTATGGAGATGTAAAGCTTCGCTATGCTAGTGGGGTGAATTTAGGGTGTTTTCTAGAAAATATATCGTGTTCATAAAAATGGGATAAACCCGAAAAACTTCAGTTCTTTTCTTCCGCTCCATGGTTTCTTACGTTGTCGTGTTGGCTCTGATTAATCCTTGAAGTTTGCTATTATTATTGTATTTGCTCAGGAATATTATATTGTATGTGTTGATAAAAGCGCCTTCAAGTATTAATTAGTTATTATCGGGAATAAGACGTTTGACCGGGGATTGGTTAACGGCATTTGTTACAGTTTGTTTCGGTTAAATTAAACTCCCCTACATATGTGTACGTATGTGTTTTATTTCGCGCCGGACTACCAAAGGGGACCTAACACCTACAGTTGACCAATTAAGCCGTTATCGGGTAAGCTAATGTTTTTCTCTTGGACGAATGAATCAACGAACCCACATATCATAGGTGTGCAGATTTAACAAGACCGCTCGGTAAATCTGGAAAGTAACAAATAGGAAACCGCGGGGTCGCGAGTAATTCCGTGTGCCCCTGGATGGCACCTGTTACAAAGCCATATATGTTTATCGTGCAATTTTGATACGATACGATATGTTCTCACACAGTGGTGCTATGTATAATCGTCTAACGTCTGGTTCTATGTATAATAGTTTACTTTTCAGTCACAGCGTTCTGAAGAACTTGTCTGAACTCAGGGTGATTTAATTTGGCGAATTACATTAAAATATTACACGCTACCATCATTTTCACTAAAACCAAGTTAAATTGTCTCTATGTCTCGCGTACTCACACTACCACTTTACACAAGCTTTATGATTGTCTGTAGCAACATGCTGCAAAACAGCTGTTTTACGTGCCACGCTAGTACACTGTCATACACTGGACAACGAAGTAACACGCGACGGACGCTGTCCAAATATTTTTACAAACTTATTCGACGTTTCGTGCATACGAATACTGCATCGCCTAGCGTAGTTTAATTAATACTAACAAGAAGGGTAAATGACGTTCGCGTTAACACGTACCGTAACTTGGTTAGGGTGGGGCGCACAACACGGCAGACGGATCGTGTTTCGGAAAATAATGGCGTTATTGTATTGAACTACGTTTGTATTATGTACATATATACAGACGAGTATATTCCAGACGAGTTAAGATCTAAGGATTGGGCTCAATTTGTTAGGTACTGTACCTATTCAATATTTCTGTAAATGTATTACCCCTAAAAAACAAATAAATCCCGACGCAACCACTGAACATCTCAGCTATTCTGGAAGAACATACTGTTATTCACACTAATGTGAGTGATGTGTTTACTCGCTTCACTATTTGTCCGTTCGTTGTATAGACGAGGTCTTATAAAATGACAGTCAATTTATTTTGTAATTACCTAACTATTTAACAGCACGTAAGTCCATTCGTGCAAACTCCAACCCTGAATGGTCGCGTTCCTTTCTCATTTCTATCCAGTTGCCGGTACGACGCGACTGCATTAGTTCCCCAATCTCCCCCGCGCACCTTGATATTAACACATGCAAATTAGTCCGTCTTATTGCCAATATCCTCGGCCAAGACGCGACGGCCGCGCCACGCGATCCTCCACGTCCCACAACTCCTCGAAAGAGGCCCGTTTACGTCCGACGCTTATCTTCCGAGCATCGGGTTTCCCATCGACATAAATCCGGCCCTGGGAGCGGGGCCGGGGGAGAGCAGGGCTCGCGGACCGCCACCACCACCCGAGGGTCATTGTAAACTGATGAGGGCGTAAATAACCGCTCCCCGCCCGTTTTTACGGCTGGGGACGGGGGGCGTCCCGTTCGTCTTAAGTAACCCTTTAGCGTAGTCGCTAAGGTCCTTTTATTATATCGAAGGCGGCCGGGCGAGGCGCTCGCAGCTCGCTTGATTAAATTTAGTGGATCGTCGACACGGCGCTGAAAATCCACCGCCATCATCAGGTATAAATGGATATGGTGCTGTTCGGGGGCCTGTCGCAGATTGTTATTATATTGTAGTTTTGGGTACAAAGTGGCGGGCGGCGACGTGGAGCCGGAATTATTTTCTGCTTCGGGTTTGCTGAGACGGTTCGAGAGGAGGACATTATAATAATACATGCTTTGTCTCTGTTATGAGTCAGGTTTTTTCATATTGCAACGAAAACATCCGTGAGTACATCAGCAACGGAAATGTTGTCGGAGGACAGGGAATAGTCCGAACTAATCTGGATGTTTGACCGTGTTGGTCCTTGGTAAATGGCTTGTAGGGTAAAAAATATGTTTCTAAAGTAGGTAGTCAAAATAAGAGGATATGTCAGTTATCCAGGATTTTCATTAGAGGGATGTCCCAAAAAAGTAAAGGACACAGAACGCCCACGTATATTCGTAGTTCAAGTCAAAACAGGATGATTTAATTAAACTTATCTCAACCTAACTTAACCAAGTTGCATCCCTAAAAAAGATAATAGCATTTAAAGTCTAAAAAAAAATCGAAAAAAAAAAGATATCTTTCAGAAACCCTTCCACCTACAAACTTCAGATTTGGTAGAGTCTTTAGGTCAAATGTAGCATATATTTCAGAGTAATATCAAGTACAGTGGCGTTATGTAAGGGCTAGGTATGGGGGGGGGGGGTTGAGATCTTCAATTGCTGCAGCTTCAAAGATTAAACGCTATCAGCTACCAGAGGTGGACATTGACATAATATATGGAAGGAGGTTTCTTCCTGCTCCCCTATTATCTGAATCATCTTTCACCCTAGTTGTGAAGAGATGTCGTATGAGTGAACCTCTGTGAATAGTCTTGGTGTCCTTTGACCCACTTCAAAGTGATGCTATACATACAGTCTTTAATTACCTGGAACTGCATTTCTACTGCTTCCAGGGCTTTCAGTCCTGCTTGGCTATCAGTGATGACCTGTATTCTTTTATTTCGATATTGCAGAAGCGGATATTATTTCTGCCCCAAAAAAGTTCGCTGAGTTCCCCAGGTTTGTGCTGATTTCGAATCCTGGGTCTCTGTTGGTTGCACCCGCTCCAGAGCTTTGTTCAGTTGTAGATTCATCTGTCTACTAGATGGTTGTATTATGTTTTGCGCAGATATGTGTCTGTTGCCTTCCTCTTCCTCACTCAGTATAGTCACCTATTAAGATTTGTGGAAGACTATAACTAGGGCGATCTTAATGTGGAGGATCTTAGAAAACAGCTCGAATAAGGGACTGTTTAACTAACGAAAAAAAGGCTGATCTAGAAGAAGGGGCTTATAGAAGTTCTTGAAAACGAAGTTGAAGATAGCTACACGTTTATTTGAAATCGATTAATCTGCAACTCCAGACAATGTGACAACTGGACGACGGCGGACGTCCAGTATAATCACCTAAAGCTTGTGGAAGACTGTGACAAGGGCGATCTTAAAGTGGATGGCCTTAGAAAAGAGCTCGAAGAAGGGACTAGTGAAAAAAGGCTGATCTACAAGAAGAAGCTTACAGAAGGGATAATAATAGGCTTATAGGAGTACTTGAAGACTAAGGTGAAGACAGCGACACATTTATTTGAAATCGATGAATCTGCAACTGAAGAGGATCTGGAAGTCAATGGCATTTCCGAGAACGTCACGGAATGTGACAACTGGACGACGGCGATCGATCAGCTTCACCTCAGGTAGAATTCCATCGTATGTAATTGTGTGTCATACGCAATTTTATTAATCGACGCCGCGCCCAGGAACACCTAATAGCTTTTTTATTCGGCCGCGCGCCGACCAGAAAACACATGGCGTCATCGCCGAAAATACCATTAATCTAAAATTAATAATGACCAGATATCGCTCCCAAGGTCCAATGTAATTAAATGAACTTGGAACGGAATATATATTAACAAAATTTGCCTATTTTCACTTATCATTGTAAGTGGGTTATACTCGCGTGTTCTTTAAATCTAGTTAAAATGTATCTCCTTCTTTGTCCTATATACGTACTCTTAGAAATGTGTAGTAACAAAATTTACCTATCCTCACTTATTATTGTAAGGAGGGTATACTCGTATGTTCTTTAAATCTACTTAAAATGTGTATTCTTCTTTGTCATATACACGTGCTCTTAGAAGTCAATAATTGTGTGAAAAGAGTATGAGCAAAAGTATAAGGTGAGTTCGTCAGATTCTTAACCAGTTTTTTGGTCATGATTAGAGCTACGAAATTTCAGAATATGCTGTCAGAAAAACATTAGAAACAATTCTTCAGGTTTTTGAATTATTGTGCAGCGGATCATCGACTATGTAAAATATTATACACAGTAATATGACGTAATTAATTTATAAGCAACACATGGATTTGTTATCAAAAATAAACGTAAAAATTGCTGTATTATTTCCTTTGTTGCTTATATCAATGAAAGGCTATTAACGTGTTTATTTTTAATTAACGTGTATATTTTTGGAAATACGTATTTGAGGTAAAATATGATGATATAAGGTAGTTATGAAAGAAAACATTTAAATAAGTTTTCACTTTATTTCTTCTCTTTATGTTTCTGAGAAAAATCACTTCCTTTGATAAATCGATCATCCTGTACATTGGACAAACAAAAATATACATTTTAACTAGGACTTTAAGTCGTATAACAATATCAGCTTTAGAAAAAATGGCGCCCTTATATGAAATAAAGCGTCCTTTCATAATCAATTTTTAAACGACTTTTCTTTGAAAAAATAATGGTTATTTATTAATAACACTCAAAATTGATTGTATGCAAACAAACGAAATATATTGATTTATTATTTATTTTTACAAACATTTTTTTACAAAACATCTGCAATTGATTTTTTTTATAAAGCATATTTTTTCAATACAAACTTAAATCATTTTGATTCGATCACACAAAATTTACTTTGCATGCTTTGGCTTGTACGAATTGATCGATCATTCTGGACAAATAAAAGCTGATCGTTTTCATTCGACAACATTGCCAAAGAATTTAGTTTTTCGTGGGACATAGTGGATCTCAAGTACGTCTTGATTGACTCTTCTTTTGAAAACCTTCGATCTCTACTAGCAAGTCACTGGTAACACACACAACGACAAAACTCGAAGAGAAACTGCCGGCGCGGCGGTGTAGACGGGTCGACCGCCGCATTGAAAACAATTTTTTGTCGCGAGTTGGTCACTCGTGAATTCGTGTACTGTATTTACATATTACCTGATTCTATGTGGATTTCTGCCATAATGGCACAGTCGTTACCATTTGTGAATAGGCTTAAAAAGATGATTGAAAATTACAAGGATTTTACTATTGTAAAATCCTATTGGCGGATCACATATTTTATGTATTCCTTGCAATCGTCGAGAGTGTAAAATACATTTAGATTTGTATATCCATCAAAAAAATATACCTGGTACGGTTAGAAAAGATATTTTGGTTCGATTTGTGCACTATGTCTTGTGAATGTACACTTGCGTGGAACATGGTCGAAAATATTTGCTTTAGACGTTTTTTTTTTTTTGCCAAATATGTATTCGATTTTCAATTGCCTAGTAGCCATACATTGCGTAAAACATATTTATAGAAGACATATCAACGTGTCATGGGAAATATCAAAGAAGACATACGCAATAAATTGCTGACAGTGGACAAAACAACAGATTTTGCGGTAATAAAGTCGTTAATGCCCCCGATATTAATAGTTAATAAACGGGTTTTGCAAACAGCGGTTAAAAGTATAGAAATAGTAGTAACACGTATATTGTCCTCTGTAGATGTAAAAAATAATAATGTACTGATGTTAGTGACAACAAAAAAACTTTTAGTAACACAAACAACTGTGCGACATTCGTGAAAATAATGTGCGTGTTGTGTCGTCCTCTGTCCATGTGAACTATTTGCACCTTTGACTTCAGTAGACGTGGAACGATAATTTTTCTTCTACAACCAAATGTACAGGCTAAATCATTCACATTTAACGAGAATAAATGCAAAAAGAGTACTGGTCGTGGCAACGTATGCTCAAGCAATGAGGACAGTCGGTGCTTGTGTATGATACAAGCAATAGGGTAATAAGTACATACATTATTAACACATTTTTAATCCTGTCTTTTTGATTTTTCATATGTCATCTTCCGTCAATAATATGACGGATTACGAGTCCGGCCCTGCATTACAGGACACGTTTGGAACCCTATTGATCACCCGGTTCATATCACATCATTCCAGTTCCACAATTCTTCGATTATCACTTTAAAAAATGAACGCAACGGAAATGTGATTCCTTCAAAACTTAGGCACAGAGATTGGCGTCCCTAAAAACTTGGCTCCCTTGGCAACCGTTCCGTTAGCCCCGCTCTAAAACCGGCCCTGAGTATAACTTGCGGGCAAATGTGTGGTGGAAAAACAAAAATATTAATTTTAACTAGACTTAAAGAACATATAGCTCACTGTAGAAACGCGCAGGTTGAATGTAGCACATTTCTCCCCATTTTATGAGTTGCCTGTAACAAAATGTGTCGTTGCTGCAGATACATTTTTGCAGGCTTCTATTAGAGAGAAAAAAAAACTATATTCGATCACCCCCGCCCCGCCGCGTACCTATCCCATTAAAGGGCATTATTTCCGTCTGGATATCCCCACGGTGATAGATGTCACTTAGATCCAATGATGGAGAGCACTGTCAGCGTTATTAATGACATCTGCAGTAATAAAATTTTTCGACACGTTATGGCCGGCGTATTCCTGCTTCGCCCACCACCCCGCCCCTCCGATACGTACGTACGCAAGGTTCCACAAACATTAGATATTGCATTGTTTTCTATAATTTGTCAAAGCGCACACATTCGGACACGTCCAGGAGGGCAGAGCGCGGGAGCGATATTGATATTGATGGGGCGGTTCGTGATGTCAAACACCGGTGGGGGTTGAACGGAATAGCAGACTGTTTTTCTATGAACGTGTGCTATTAAAAGGAGGCTTTTTTGACATGGTATTTTGGTGTCTAAAATGCCCAATAATGTTACAAGTGTTGGCTGTGGTTTATTCAAATTTAGAGGGGATGAAAAGTAATACATGTTTTTTAGATTTTTACCGTTTTTACATTTTCTTTTGATAAGGAATTTTCTTTTGATAAGGAACTTTCAAAACAGAATTCCTTAAACACCTACCTCCCCTTCATTATTAAGCTTGGCTGGCCAACGAATTATAAAAACTTTAAAGGATGATAAAGGGTATCCCCCCATAAGTATGTTGAAATGCCCCCCTTTTTTTTTATTTTCTTCGCACGATGAAAGTGTTTCTTAGGGCTAATTATGAAAGGTAGACCGAATTTTAGGTCCAAAAAAATTTTCCTCTCAGCTAGGTATGGAAAAAAACCCTGTTTTTTTACGTTTTATTTTTTTTCTCGGTTTTTAACTGTCGAAAATATCTGATAAAATTCATGAGTACAGAAAATAAGATTAATTTTATGTAAAAAATTTTTCAAGCTCATTCAATAATAATAATAATAATAATAATAATAATAATAATAAATAAATAATGTTTATTTACACATAAAAGGAAAATTTGCACATAAAAAGGAAAAATACATACTAAAATAAAATTTTGTAAGGAAAGGAAACCCTGCAAGTGGGTTAAACATATATGTATAATTTACATTCTTAAAAAAGGTGTGCAGAAGTGAACTGGTTGACATCTAATTAAAAAAATAAAATAAACTAAAATGCGTGACTAACAAACACAGAAAATGTAACATACAGGTATAATTGACAAACAAAAGAAATGACAAAACTGTAATAAACAGATAAATAAATAGTAATAAATAGTAATAAACAGATAAATAAATAAATGAGAGAGGACAAATATAGAGACTAGTTTTAACATTTACATCTACATAATTATATGTAAATATATATGTTTTAACGAACTTTTAAAAATTACATGTGTTGATGGAAATTTTTTCTTGGCTGCTGTAATATCCACCGTTTTATTTTGGTTTTAAACATAAATGTGGAGTTTATTTCTTTTAGACTCTGAGGTACGGTATTGTATATTTTTGGTCCAAGGTAAGTATGCCCTTTTTGTCCAATTGTTTTAGTCATTTTAGGGACATACACAGATTTACTTCTGTACCTTGTCTGATAAGTATGACTTATACTTTGACTATTCGATATATTTTTTCGTTGGGATAAAATCAATGATAAACCGAATAATTGACGCACGTCCATTAGTCCAGCCTCTCTAAACAGATCATCACTTGGGTAAGTATAGATTTTGTTAAATATAATTTTTAAAATCCATTTTTGAATATTTTCAAGCTTTATATAATAACAATTTGCTACACCTCCCCAAGCAATGATTCCATAACTCAAGTGGGTTTGCACTAATGCGAAATTCAATATCATATTCAATATAATCAAGGTCATTATAACCTCTAAAAAAATTATTCAAACTTTAAAAATCCCATATCTTTTAACCAAAAAAAAGCTTCAGGCTCAGATTTTTAAGATGTTATATTTTTAACTGTTGTTTTACTGCCTCAAATTTTTTCAGATTTTTTTGATTGGTGGGTCATGCCCAAAAGTGCGCAAAATCAATTTTTTTGTCCGTGAAACGACTTAAAACGGCTTAACATCATCATTTTATAATGTCCTGATTTTTTTTCTTGCACTAAAAAGGACTCAAATGACTTCAAACAATTAAAATATAAAAACTACTAGTTTCGATAAGTGGAATTTTTTTCTTACTATTTTTTAGTGAACATATTTTTTAATTGTTTGATGTCATTTGAGTCCTTTTAGTGCAAGAAAAAAATCAGGACACTATAAAATGATGATTTTAAGCCGTTTTAAGTCGTTTCACGGACAAAATTGATTTTTCACACAAAATATTTGAAACTACTAATTTGAAAAAACTACTAGTTTCGATAAGTGGAATATTTTTTCTTATTATTTTTAGTGAACATGTTTTTTAATTGTTTGGTCATTAGAGTCCTTTTAGTGCAAGAAAAAAATTAGGACACTATAAAATGATGATTTTAAGCCGTTTTAAGTCGTTTCACGGACAAAAATTGATTTTTCGCACTTTTGTGGGCATGACCCACCAATCAAAAAAAATCATAAAAAATTTGAGGAACAGTTAAAAATATAACATATTAAAAATCTGAGCCTGAATCTTTTTTTAGTTAAAAGATATGGGATTTTTTAAAGTTTGAATATTTTTTTAGAAGTCATAATGACCTTGAATGAGCTTGAAAATTTTTTTTACATAAAATTAATCATATTTTCTGTACTCATGAATTTTATCAGATTTTTTCGACAGTTAAAAAACCGAGAAAAAAAAACGTAAAAACAGGGTTTTTTCCATACCTAGCTGAGAGGAAAATTTTTTGGACCTAAAATTCGGTCTACCTTTCATAATTAGCCCTAAGAAACACTTTCATCATGCGAAGAAAATAAAAAAAAGGGGGCATTTCACCATACTTATGGGGGATACCCTTTGAAAACTGTTTATATCTAGGGTTGAATGGCTGCATGGATAGCTTTTAGAATGGTTATGAAGTGAGAATTATAGACAAATTATTTATACTGGATAACCGAATATACAGAATATCCATTGTAATCTTAACTGACACCGTGAGTAAACCGGTTCTCATGGGGTAGATGGAGTACTAAAGTTTAAGTAAATAAGAAACATATATAAAAGAAATGGCGACTGTCGGAAGTCGGCGTTGCCTGAAGCATTGACGGAGGGAGGCAGGCGGAATTGTGACAGGATTCCAACGAGACGCAACAGAGTCGGACTCAGGTAACAATTTCTAGAAACGCTAGTTCACAGAAAATATATTAGGGGACAGACTAACGAGCCATAAAAAAAGTCATCAAAGTTGGTCGAGCAAAAAAATACATATTTCTAATCTATTTTAAATTTATAACCTTATCTAATAACTGTCAAGGATGTTACATTATGTGACAGATATTATTTATTTTACAGTTGTGACAGCCACTTTTCAAAAGTTCGACAAAGTTAAAAAATAAATTTGGACTTAAAACGCGATTAACCACAACTGGGCCGTATAGCATCCGTATCTTGCTACATATACCGCATACCTGTGATGACGTCACGAAAAGACTGTGACATCTTCAAATCTCAAGGTATACTATACTATAAAAATTAGGTAATTATGTCGTTACAGTTGCACAAAGCAACTTTAGCAAAGCAAAGTTTGGACATTTAATGACACTTTCTAGTGGAGCGTCTATTACTTCTTTTGGTTCTATTGTTGTAGCCCCAAAGTTCCAATGCCTAACAGCTGCCAGTGCTGGGCATTCACATAATATGTGGAAGGGGTTTCTTCCTCTTCACCACACCTCCTGCAATCGGGATTATTTTTCACCCCAACTCTGCTGAGATGTCGCATGAGTGGGCAGTGTCCTGTGAACAGTCCTACTATCTCAGCTGGTTTCTACTCAGTTTTATAAGGTCTATTGACTTATCTCAGGATGGTTCGACAATAAACATCTGCAACTGTCTCAACCCTGGGACTTTCGCCCAGTGAGAAATATGTTTTTCTCTTAATATGTCTTTTAAAGCCCTATCAGAACCTCACCCCTTTTGTTTGCGAGAAAGCCCGCCCTTTCTTTCCCTTTGTGGCCTTGGTGCCCTCTCACCCAATTGAGACTGATACTGTTGTATTCCGCTAGTTGTATTAGCGAATCCGTACAGTCTTTAACTGCCTGGGAATGTATTTCTACTGCTCCCAGGGCTTTGAGTGCTTGATAATCTGGATCCTCTTTTAAATCGTCGATTTACATAAAGGTAAAACTCACAAACCCAAACAATTCTTTAAAAATGTGGTTTTCTGAAAAGCAAAGACTAAAAAGTTATATCAAGAAGATTCAAATGGGACACCTGGCGATTAGGATGAGCTTCAACATAAATACGTGTTACATTAATATTAGCACAACCAGAAATGAAATGTATGTGGGCTAACTACACTAGACTAAACGTTCTAGTTTAGTCTAGAGTCTCCCTCTAATTGCGTAAATGGGACCATAGGTATTTCGGTGTGTCCAAAAAAGTTGAGAATTATAAGAAACAAAGTGTGATTTATTTTTTGTTTCTGTAAGAAAATGTGGCAACTATCCAATACATTTTCGAAATATAAGGACATGCGGTGGATTTAATTATATCGTAGACAATTTACCGGATATCCCATTTCTACGACAAATCACCTCCGATATAAATCATGTCTATACGTACGCCACATCCATATATATATATTTCGATCGAAATCGAAACGAAGAGACGATAATATTTCAAGAAGACCATTAGATCTGCGACTAAATTTGACAAGACGTACGATGCGTGCCTTCCGATATTGATATCCCAGTCAGGTAGGCCGTCCCGCAGGGAACTGTATCAATATATCTAGGAGTCGAGGCGTCTGTCACCCGTCTCATATATATATCGAATGTCATCGGCCTACTACGATATACAAACTGTTTAGTAAATCAAACGCGTCCGACCGGTCCCCGGCAATCAGAAGATTGGATTAGAGTCAGACGTTTTTGTCCTCGGGCCCGATCTACAAGGGACTCTGCGGTAATGGCAGCGTAAGAAGCCGAACTGGACGTTTTCTCTCGAATATTTTTGTAGAATGTAACCATTCCTAAAACTTACATAAATCCATGTATAGTCCTTCTATTTTTAATTGAAAATGATAAATACGCCTGGGGAACAAAAAAAAGCGGTGCAACTTTATGATTCCATGGGCGTGCATATCTTTTATAAATTCGAAAATTGTGAAATATTTTTTTTCATTCAAATCAATATAGGAGATTAAAATTAGCCTGCATACAAAACTCTTAATATTTGTAATATAATTTGCTGTAAATAATGCTCATTTAGCCAAAAAATTGTCTGTGTTAATAAACCTAGCTGAAATACACGTTACTGGCGTCTTAAACAAGTAGAATTGCTATGTAGAAATGGTAGGTTAAAAAGCGGGAGGAAAATGTGTTTAATAATCTATTATACAAGAGTACTCAATAAATAGTGCATACAGGAGTTCCGTGAACAGTTTTCTAACTTTATAGCCACCTACACACAGCTTATAAAACAAATTCATGTTTGTGTTGACAAATTTCATGAAAGAGGATTACTAAATCCTCTAAATTATTACTAAATTACTAAATTTGTTTTATAAGCTGTGTGTAGGTGGCTATACAAACAAATCGATTGTGAAATTATCACAAGAAGTTCAGTTATCTGTAGGAGAATGCAACACTATAGTAAAAAAAGAAAAAAAAAAGTAGGAAAAAATCCAAGTAGTCCACGAACTCTGGCCCTTAGATTTTGAAAGTAAAGTGGTCTGCAGAAAACTCTCATGAATTAGTGGAAATTCGTTTACATACATAAAAATACTATATCTAGCTACCTACGGTTTCGAGAAGGCGAATCATCGAACCAATATTTTTTAACCAAACCTTAACAAAGAACAAGGATATATTTTTCGTCCTTCATCTGAATTTGACAGTTTCTTCGAGTGCTTTTGGGAAGGACGTTGGTAGGTGTCGACTTTGTCGGACAGCCTAAATATATCTGGTTCCATTAAGGGGACAGCCTACATTAGGAAGTCAAAATCAAGCATTTTTTCGTAAATTTTTTACAAAGAAACTACACAATGGATTGTTTTGAAATTTTTACTGTTTATTATGTATATCAAAAGATTTACGAACAAAAGTTTTTATTAAACTTCATATGTTTAAATAAAAGTTATTAATAACACCGGCACACAAAAAAAGTGGTCATTACTTTTGACCAGACCCATCTAGGGTTATGTATTTCGATGCACTGGATCCGAATTTGAGGTCGGTTTAAACCGTACACCCTCAAAATTTTGAGTAAATTGCAAAAAAACGCTAAAAATCGCTAAAAACGGCAAAAAAATGCAGTTATGCAAGCGATAAATTTTTTTTACGAACTAGATCAAGTATGTTTATTATGTATTTCGATGCGCTGAATCCGAATCTGAAGTTGAGTTAGCTTGCCAATCCTCCAAATTTAGAGTAAATTGCAAAAAACCGCTAAAAATCGTAAAAATTTATGAAAACGTTATGGAAACGAAACATTTTTTTTCGAACTAGATCTAGTATGTTTTTGTGTATTTTGATGCGCTGGATCCAAATCACAAGTTGATTTAGCGGGTACACCCTTCAAAGTTAGAGTAAATTGCGAATAACCGCTGAAAATTGCTAAGAAATCGTGAAAAATTGCAATTATGCAAACGAAAAAAAAAATGTTAAACTAAATCAAGTATTTTCTTATGTATTTTGATGCGCTGAATTCAAATCCGAAGTCGGTTTGGCTTGTACACCCTCCAACTTTAAATAAATTGCGAAAAAAAACGACCTTCCTTGATTTTACCACTGTTCTTCGCTTGTATCGACTACAGTGAAGAATAAGAACGATTTCATCAAGACATAAGTGAAATGGAGAATTAGTATCAAGGAATATGGAATGTCAACATGATGGCCGATTTTTTGCTGGACTTTAAAAGAGATAAATAACGAGAGAAAATAGAAAACGAAAGAGAAACCTACTGCATAGAACATTCGAAGAAAAAGAGTTCGATACAAGCGAAGAACAGTGTAAAATCAAGGAAGGTCGTTTTTTTAAATTCTAATTACAATCTATAGATATTATAGTATAATTTGAAAGGAATCATGGTTTGTTTATTACTGTGAGTAAGAACAATACTATTTTTTGATATTATCTACTACTTCATGACTGTTTTTTACGATTTTTTGCTATTTTTAGCGTTTTTCGCAATTTATTTAAAGTTGGCAACAAGTTGGCTTGGTGTACAAGCCAAACCGACTTCGGATTTGAATTCAGCGAATCAAAATACATAAGAAAAATACTTGATTTAGTTTAAGAAATTTTTTTTCGTTTGCATAATTACAATTTTTCACGATTTTTTAGCAATTTTCAACGGTTATTCGCAATTTACTCTAATTTTGGAGGGTCTATTAGCTAAATAAACTTGTGATTTGAACAAAAAACATACATGATCTAGTTCGAAAAATTTTTTTCGTTTTCATAACTTCAATTTTCACGATTTTTAGCGATTTTCAGCGGTTTCGTGCAATTTATTCTAAATTTGGAGGGGTTGACGAACTATATCAACGTCAGATTCGGATTCAGCGCATCGAAATACATAATAAACATACTTGATCTAGTTCGTAAAAAAAATTTCTCGCTTGCATAACTGCATTTTTTTGCTATTTTTAGCGATTTTTAGCGGTTTTTGCAATTTACTCAAAATTTTGAGGGTGTACGGGTTAAACTGACCTCAAATTCGGATTTAGCGCATCGAAATACACAACCCTAGATGGGTCTGGTCAAAAGTAATGACCACTTTTCTTTTTTTGTGTGCTAGTGTAATTGAATGCCGATGCCTTTGAAAATTCCTTCTCCACGGCGTGCAGGATAGCGTCCCATTGAATCATCTGAATCATAAAGATAAAAAAATTGTAAAGTTCATGAGTATAGCTTCTATTTGAACTTAAAAAAATCATGAATTTATTAGAATAAATAAAAATATTGTTGTTTTAAAAAAAAATTGATTTTTTGTGGAAAATTTTCGTGTGTTTTTGTTAATAACTTTTTTTTTGCAATAATTTTTACTGATTTTTTTTAGTTCAAATAGAAGGTAATTAAATAAGCTTTAATTTAAAAAAAAAAACAAAGTCGATCCGTCCAGTAGCTTTTGAGTAATCGTGCACGTCAATTTGAAAAACATCGTTTCGAGAAAAACGCGTTTAAAGTTTTCGTACATGAAAAATAGTCGATACAAAATTTGTTTTCGTTTATTTACCTTAACTTTTTGGTCAATCTGCTATCCCTGCTCCATAAGAAAGTTCCTCCTCTTCTTCAAACAGTTAATTCCTTGATTGCAATTGATCCTTGCAATTGTTTCGGCTTAATTCGTCTTGATTCGGCTTCGTTCTACCGACGCTTCGGAGCACGCGCACTATATATTATATTTCGACTGTTTACAGTTCGAATTCGGACTTGAAACTTTGGGAGCATATTCTACAGATGATATACTTTCAATTTAAGCAAAAAAAAAACAAATCGATTTTTTTGACTCTCTAATGTAGGCGGTCCTCTTAACATTCTCTCGTATTGACACGTTTGTTCTTCCTTACTCGCTCGTCAAATATGTCGTACTGATGATATCTAATAAGATGATTGATATACGACTTTTGACGTGCGAGAAATAAAAGTCGAGGATATCTCTCTCGACTTATCTGAACTTAGCTGTTTCTCCGCCAAAATGCTTTTGGGAAGGACATTTGTTAAGTGCGGATTTTGTTGGACAGCTAAAATATGTCTGGTCTCATTAACATGCACTAGAGGGCGATACGAAGGGTATCACCATCCTTAAACCGTAACTGCTGATAGATATTGTAATCATTGATAGACCATGAACTGACGGACGGTATTTTCAGCAAGATGTTGCTACAGCACCGTTAGTCAAACAATCGTCTATTTGAAATTTTTGACACCTTGTTGCATTTTCCTATGAGGTGTCCAGATCTTCCAATAATGGACTACTATTATATTTATCCACAAGTAGGAAACACAATTTTTAGAAGAACTCTTTGCACTTTCTCCAAAATATTTTGTGAGGCTGTTAGAGATGTGTGTATTAAAATAACCCCCAACTGTTGGAAAACTCATTTAACAACATGAAGGTGCCATGTTCGTTTGTACCGGGTGGGCAAATTTCGATGTTTTTATAGGGTATCTCGGTAACTGTAAGGGCTATGGAAAAATGAACCCACCTTTTCCCGACCTCTTTTTTTCGAGATAAAATTCATTGGTGAAAACTAGAATTTGCTATATCTTTTCGTTTTCGAGTTGTAAACGAAAATTGATTTTTTTGAGGTGTTCGATTGGTGTCGATAACTCGGTTGTTTGTATAATTAGAAAGGAAATCTGTTTGCAGTTCTACAGGCACTTTTTTAAAGTAGAATAGGATTTCCTTAACAGATTTTTTTATATCTTGTGTAGTTTTTCGAGTTATGGCATAAACTTCTATTTTTTAAAAATGGAAACCATAGTTGGCTATGATTTAGCTAAAAAGAGGATTTTTTTCTCTTTACAACGATATATAGTTTGTGGGGTCTATGATGAGTGTTTATGCGGAAACAGTTAAAAACATATGTTTTCTAATAAAGGACAGGTATAGTAATTTCAATGATTTTGCACAGTAGGCGCCTGTCATTTTGAAAACAGAACAGTTGGATATTGGGATGTAAATACACAGTTACACATTACTGTTTGATTAATTGTTTATGTTTGGTTTGCTTGCATTATAGTTTTAAAGTTTCGATTAAAGAAATTGACAAAGGCGCGATGGCGTATCAAAATTACGAAAAGTTTAATATGCTAGAGTGTTTTTATTCAAAATGGATATAATTCTGAAGCTGCATCGGAAGCATATTTTAATCGCTACCCTGAAAGGAACAACCTAATATGTCCATCTTTGGTAGACTAAAAAGAAAACCTCGTTGAATACGGAGGATTTAATAAACCAAGACCAAAAAATTATCGTATTCAAGATGCTGAGGATGTTGCCATAAATGTTGTTGGTATGGTAGTCGTAAATCCTTCAATTTCAAGTAGGCAAATTGAAGCAGGTCTGGTATATCGCGACGAAGAGCACTTTTCAGTTTTAAAAAAACACAAATTTAGACCTTATACAATAAGGAAACAACAACAGCTCCTTCCAACTGATCCTGAACGCCGACTGGATTTCTGCAATTGGTACCTACAACAAATTGAGCAAGACCAATTATTTTTTAAAAATATCATTTGGACAGATGAAAGTTACGTAAGTAGTGCCGGAATTTTCAACCGACACAACAAACATTATTGGTCTGAAGATAATCCTCATCAGACTGTTGATGTTCAAAATCAAGGACGTTTCGGTTTTAGGTGTATGGTGTGCCCTATATAATAACCGCATTTTAGGCTTACCAACTTTATGATGACAATTTAAATGGTCAACGGTATTACAATATGATAAACTACCACATAGTAGAAGAATTTTTAGACAACTTGCCACTTAACGAAAGACGACATGTATTTTTTCAACAAGACGGGGCACCACCCCATAATACTAATTTAATCTCGGAATTATTAAATACTAATTTTGGGAGAAATGGATAGGGAACAATGGGCCAGTAAAGTGGCCTCCTCGGTCCGCCAGATCTCTCACCGTTAGATTTCTTTTTTTTGGGGGAACCATTAAAGACAATTTATACAAAAAGACAAATAATACACTGGTTCAACTGAGAGAAAATCTTATAGACTGTCTGAATTCCGTTTCAAATATTCACATCTATAATGCAACAAAAAGTGTTTCAAAGCGATGTGAACTGTGCATCGCAAACAACGGACGACAATTTGAAAACTTTAGGTAAATAATCATGCTCGTATTTTTTTAATCCCTGTCTGTTTTGTTTTTGTAAAATATATTGTATCGTATTTTTTACATACATTATTTGTTACAAATTTGATTGTTAAGTGTGTTAAACTTTCTTGTTATGAACATGTTATAATTAATTATTAATTAGTCACTAATATGTCATAATTAGTTATTTAAGTTTAATATACCATTCATTATATACGACTGTTACTATGTATTTATGTTACTTTTCGCAGGAGTAAATTTCCATAGCAACAGTTATTATTATTAAAACATTGTTGTAACAATGTGTTACTATAGAAACTTCACTCTTCCTGTAAAGAAAAAACAAAGTAAGTATACCTATACAAAAAATTAAATTTTTAACTGTTTCCGCATAAACACTCATCTAGACCCCACAAACTATATATCTTGTAAAGAAAAAAAAATCCTCTTTTAGCTAAATCATAGCCAACTATGGTTTCCATTTAAAAAAAATAGAAGTTTATGCCATAACTCGAAAACTACACAAGATATAAAAAATCTGTTAAGGAAATCCTATTCTACTTAAAAAAGGTGTGGAACGTAGAAACAGAAAACAGATTTCTTCTAATTATACAAACAACCGGTTATCGACACCAATCGAAAACTCAAAAAAATCAATTTTGTTTACAACTCGAAAACGAAAAAGATATAGCAAAATTCTGGTTTTACCAATGAATTTATTCGAAAAGGGTCGGGAAAGGTGGGTTCATTTTTTCCATAGCCCTTACAGTTACCGAGATACCCTATAAAAACATCGAAATTTGCCCACCCGGTACATTTGAACATTTGCACTGAGAATAAATATTTTTATTAGTTGTGCGTTTCTTATGCACATTTTGATATCACAATCAGATTAAACACTGTGGTACTGCTGATTTGTCATTCGAATTTGGATGTGGCCAGAACTTAATAAATTACTCAAAACTCAATAAAATTCCAGTCTAGCCTAATTGAAAATTTATTTGAAGGCATGTATTTTATAAAGAAAAAATCTTGTTTTTTTTATAGCAAAAGCAGTCCAAATGGCTTCACAGTTTTGAAATTAAATCAGATAAACGTTTTTTGTCCGACCAGTTTGAGGAGATCTTTTTGAATTGCTCGATATTTCAACAAAACATTTTCTTAGGTTAAATAATGTCTTTCTTGCGTAGACGCTTCAGTCAATATACGTCCAGATATACGACAAGAAACCGACAGCTAAAAACTGCTGAAAACGCACACCGCTTCCCTGGGCAATCTTCTACAAAAAGGGCATCGCCTACGCCTCCGCAAACTTCCGCAGCCTTTCTAAGCAACCCTAAACTCGACGTAATAGGTTTAACTAGAAATTCCAGCACCGAACGCCGAGACAATCTTATTGTTGACCAATAAATTTTCTGGCCATGTCGGTTACATAATTAAAGACATACACGGAGATCCTTGAGGGGGGGGGGGGCCGAGAGTTAAATCTCACCCTTGTTGTTCGCACCCTTTGCTCCCTGCTAGGCGCGGGCGCGAACGTATGTTTTAATGAAGGATGCTAGTAAGGTTGATCTAAGACTCGGGGGATTAATAGAGGGCCTTCTTCGCAGCTAGAAGCCGTGATATACGATAGTGAATTTATTAGAGGACTTAAATCGGGAGAGTTTTCCCGGATACCTCGAAGTTACAATTCCAGACAGACAAATCAGACATTTCAATTGAGGCACTGGAATATGGGTATTTTCATCCGCCATTTTTGTCCCCGTCAGGTGATATCAACACGGACTGTCTTAGGTAAATCTATTTTCTAGTCCATTGACTTACGTCAATTTACGACGTTTAGATTTTGATTAGGGTTCTACAGGGTGGCATATAGGGATAGAGGGTTGCCTTAAGCCTGGTTCTCAGAGCTTCATCGTGTCGCTGGCGACACATCGCCGACCAATAAAAACGTTTTATTTAATTTCCCTTACATCCCACCAAATTTATTTTACTGTCGCTGCGACTGCCGTGTGTAGTTGAAATATTTCAAGTACACAATCTGTCGCGAATCGCTCTTCTTACTTTGTTTATGTAAATGGTCATTTTTTCATGATTTCGGCGTGACAAATACCCACTTCTGCTATACTTCCGTATACGGACTATCTCCAAATCGTTTAAAATTGGGTATACGGTTTTTTTTGTGTGTGCTGAGTACGAATCTGCGTATAAAAATATCCGCAAGTGCCCGCAAGTGTCCGTAAGTGCCCACAAGTAAGGTTAAAATGCGTCAAAATCACTAAATGAAAGTATTGGATATCTCGCTTAACAGTTTGGATTTCAGTATTCGGCGCTATGTGTTTTTTTATTAAAGAAAGCAAAGTTGCTTCGTCTCTCTTATTCTCTGGGCAAATTTCGATCCTGTATTTTTCTGGTTCTCCGCGTACGATCATTCCGAGAAGCCATGATCCTTCGACAACTCGACCACGTTCGTACGTTCGACGTCCACTTTTACACTCGTCAATCTCAACAATAACACCCTCATCTACAATTTGGCCTTCCCCGACAAAACTATTAATAGTTCATTGAAAAAGATTAGTTTTCAAATAAACCATTTTAAATGCCACTTAGGAACTGGTATACGCCAATATTACAATTTAAAATTTCTACCCTCGATATCTCGAAAACCAAGCGAGATATCGACTTTTTTTACGAGAATGAAAAGTATTTATTTTGGCCTGTTCTATACGAATAATGCGCCTATATAAGTGTTTATTTTGCGGCGCCACAGAAATCGTAATCGTGCACATTTTAACCTTACTTGTGAGCTCTTCGAGGCACTTACGGACACTTTCGGGCACTTGAGGGTATTTTCATACGCAGATTCGTGCTCAGCATACCAAAAAACATCCGTATACCAAATTTCAAGCGATTTGAAGATAGTCCGTATACGGAAGTATATCCAGAACTTCCGCAAATACAAACTGTCTAATTAGATGTTTTGTGACAAACTGCAATATTTCAAATTAAAACTGTGGCATTCCGTATCGCAGTTACTGCAAGTAAACAAAACATAAACATTTTTTTAAGTAGTGGGGAAATATCGCGGCGACATGACGAAGCTATGAGAACCAGGCTTTATTCGGTTCAATGTTTAAGTCAAAATGTTTGCAAGGCAATTAGTCCAGTAGGCAGGGAGCTAAAATCATCAAAAACTATTGCGACCTGCAGGGCAGGTTTTTACGGACTCCCATGTATTTTTTCCCGTAGAATACAATGACCGGGCTCCGTAGAGCAGTATCCGTGTGGAACATTGTTTAAATAAACAATTTATGCGAAAATTTTCATATTTTCGCTTGTAACTCCGTTCCTGTGCATCTTCAGTATATAAGGTACGATTAAGAAAAGTTTTCCTTATTAAATTTAGGAAATTTTAAGCACAACCGGAAGTCTCTAAGTGCAGTTGTTAACTAACAATTGGCTAATAAAGCTGAAAAAGTGCTTATATTTAATTATTTATTTATTCGAAAAGTTAAGCAATTATCAGGCTGAAATTGCTTAACTTGCAATTGCTTAAATTGCATTTTAATTTGCATTTTGAAAGAGTAGCTATTTGTAACTAGAAGTTACCCTGAAAATTTCAGCTCGATCGGTTAACAATTTTACAAGTAATTAAAAATATTGAAATGGACCAGTTTTATAGCGTTTTATACGCGACCACCTTCTTTGACGCGACGCGACGTCATTAATCATCTAGCGTTGTTGCTCGGCAAATCTCGGAATTCTGAACTAAATATCTTGAAAGTAAATATTTAGTCCAGAAAGTCTCAAGAACTAGAAAAGATTTGTGACCTTTCTAGCCTAAGCCGATTAAAATCGTACTGTAAATAAAGAAATGGCAGTATTGTTAATTAAGGCTTCTCGAAAAATTCGATCGTTAATTACTTAACCGATCCGTAAAATTGTTAACCGATCGAGCTGAAATTTTCAGGGTAACTTCTAGTTACAAAAGGTTCCTCTTTTAAGATTCAGATTAAGATTTCCGCCTGATAATTGCTTAACTTTTCGAATAAATAAATAATTCAAAATAAGCACTGTTTCAGATTAATTAGCCAATTGTTAGTTAACAATTGCACTTAGAGACTTTCGGTTGGGCTTAAAATTTTCTAAATTTAATAAGGAAAGATTTTCTTAATCGTACCTTATATACTGAAAATGCACAGGAACGGAGTTATATGCGAAAATATGAAAAATTTCGCATAAATTGTTTATTTAAGCAATGTTCCACACGGATGCTGTTCTACGGACCCCGCTCTATTCTACAGGAAAAAATACATGGGAATCCATGAAAACCTCCCCTGCAGGTCACAAGAATACATAAAACTCTCTGCCTACTGGACTAAATTATATAGCATCTTATATAATGCTATTTGTCATAAAATGCTCCTCAAAATTAGCGTAACACTTTTTAGAATAGTGCCATTTGCGTTCTATTCGACTTAGAGACTTGCGGTTTCTAATTTTCGGTAGTTTATAGAGATTGTTTGAATGCCCCTAAGTCGCTACGCTGTGACTTGAATTCGCAAGATTTTGACGGCAATTTCAGAGACCTACGGGATCGACTAAGAAGGACGCTGTCTGGTAAAAACTCCATCAACACGTTATGACCTTCTCAATAAGTTCTGTGTATTTGGTCGCTGTCCCATCTCTTCAACCCATTTCCAGGCCATCTAAGCCACCCCTTTGGATTTACGCAGGTTTTTGCGTGGTTTGACCTGTTGGGCGAATCCATTGATCATAATGCTGCCTAATAAATTGGTGTTGGGTGCCACAACTCACGTTCACTCTTTGACAACTCAAGCACCCTCCAGACCACTGCCACTCCGACCGATCTCTCACCCTCTCTGATTCCGCCACTGTAGAAGACAGCGTGGGTTGTCGTTTTGTCTCGAGTTCATGTCATGGCATTACTTAAAGGCTTTTGAAGTTGACGGAACACGCTGCGGCCGGCCGATTGAGCGCCAAAAAGTGATATTCCAACTCCAACCCACCACCCGAAAATTTGTCGCCCTAAGGGGTTGTAAGCATGTCTTGATGCATGGCGTGACTCAAAAAAGCTTTCCTAAAGATGCGTAAACTCTTTTCGGCACACCCCGAGTCGTCCATCTCCTTCAAATCCTCTTTTGCATCCCATCAACCGCTTTTTTTGACCACCTCGAAATAAATTTTGAGTGGGTTCGACTCGTTAGCGCCTGCGAGGTAGGCCACTCAAACATGCTCTCGCTCGTAAGATTAGTGGAAAAAGGTGCTGTTTGGGTGGTCTGCCTCGTAGGTGCTAGCTCAGCCGAGGGTTCATGAGCCCAAGTCAAAGAGTAAAAAGTATACTCTTTGCCCAAGTCACAGTGAATATTTGTCGCGCGTACCAAGCATCTCTCGCGAATTTGGCGATTGTTATTTCACACAAGTGCAAAGAAAGGTTCCGCCTACCCAACGAGTCCTCACTCAATTTGTAGGGTGTCAAAAACAAAGGACGATGGGACGTAAAAGATTATTTGAAGGAGACACACGAATCGAGATGGGTCGAAAAGGGTTCAAGCATCCTCAGAAAGGTTTTCAGAGTCACCCCACGCATCAAGGCCAGCTTACAATTCCTCAGCGCCTTCAAGAGCCTTCAAGTAATGCCATGACATGAATTCGAGACAAGTAGACATTCCACGGAGTCTTCTACAGGGGCGGAACCAGAGGGGGTTAGTGGGGGATCGGAGTGGGTGTGGCTTGGAGGGTGATCAATGGATTCGCTTAACAGAGGTCAAACCATTCAAAACCCTGCGTAAATGCAAAGTTGTGGTTTAGGGAGTCTGGAAATGTTCTGAAGAAATGGGACAGCGATCAAATACACAGGACTTATCGAGGCCGTCTTAATGTGTGCCGGGCTGAAGTTTTTACCCGACAGCGTCCTTCTTAGTCCATCTTGTATGTGCGAATTAAAATTTCGATACGGGGTTGGTTTTTGGAGTGTGGACGACGAACCGTTTAAGTTCCAACGTAGCGCCTTCGGGACATTCAAACCAACTCTATAGGTTACTGAAAATTAAAAATTGCCAGTCTCTAACTCGAATAGACGCGCTAATCTAAAAGTGTTCCGAAAATTTTGACGAGCGGTTTATTGTAAATATGTAGGTATATTAAAAACCAGAACATTTTTGTAATATCCAATTTTAATAATTTTTTTATTTTTAAAGTGTAGGGCACACAACCTGCATTTTAAACATGATAGTAAGTGTCCAAATTTTACGCGTCACTGTCGATATGTTCGGATTATTTTTGAGTTGGGAAAAAAAATTTAAACGCTATAATTAAAAAGTTGTGCAGAATTTTCCAAGGAAACTGAAAGTAGCATCAGAATTATTACGCAGGGTGTTGATTTAAAAAAAAAACGACTTGAAGTTGAATTTTAGTGCGGGATATTATTAAAGAGTATATTGGAAGTGTTATAGCGTATGTTGTCACATCCGATTTCCGGTTTTCTTCCTGTCACTTCATCTGTTTTTTTAGTCACCTTATATATTTTATAGTTTTTTATTCCTTTCGTCTTCCTGAATCTGCAGAAGTTTTGTATAGTTATTTAAAAATAACGGGGATATTTAAGATTTTTTTAAAGTGGTTTCAAATCGAGTGTTTCCTCAGTAACTGAATAGTAGATGATGCATTCGACAGAAAATACCCTCAATATTACAAGAACTTCAGCCACATATTCTTCTTTATGCAATACACCCTACTGGAAATCATCCCTTTCACCCCCTTCTATATCCGGAACTGTGACCATGTTCATCATGAAATTTCACTAGGATATATGTTACATCAGTTCAATATCCTCCATAAATTAGAAGTCCAAAAAATTGGCGAAATTTGTCTTTAATATATAGACCATACAAATGGATAACTACCCAGTTATTTTTTTATCCAACTCCTTATACGGCCAGTGTTGCAATTAGAAAATTCCCCCTAGCTCCCCCACGGGAAACAAAGTAGACCTTGTACGGTTTTTTACGGTCGTGTAAAACACAACGATCGCAGTAAACCGTGAACGTCTTGGCCGCCGGAACACAATAGCCGGGCCATAATTTATAATCTATTGTTCGGGAGCGGGCGACGGCGGAGGCGTGAACAGTCTTACCAACTTTAGTGACTGGAGATTAACAGCGCGTAATCTTCGGCCAACTTTACATACATAAATATCCCTATATATCTCCGCGAGGGGCCTACAAGAAACCCATATCTTTGATATTGTCGGTTTAATCGCGTCGGACTTTGGCTTTATTTCGTGGTGCGACAACCCCCCGGTCCACCCCAGCCCCCCGCCGCGACTCCTTCCTCCAGCGTCGCCTTGTTGGGTTCGCGTTTTATTAGGGGCGTCTTATAAACTTTGGCACAATTGATGGCGAGGTGGATCTTCACGGTGGGGGCAATATTGAGGTTGGTCCATCCAGTAGACGACAGAAGTTAAACTCAGAAGGGGAGGGGTGGCACAACGGGCTCCAGTCCATGGCTTGACAAAATAGGACACAAAAAAAAAGTTAAACAGCCGTGTTTAAGGAGGAAAATAGGTTTTCACGATTCAAAATATTGATTTTTTTCCTAAAACTATTTCCCCCTTTTTAAGGACTACGTTTTTTTAGCGATTTTCATGAATTGTTTTGGCAAGAAAGGGATGTATATAATTTATCGAAACTTTAAGAATGTTTTATACATATATTCAAATATGGAAGACATCAGCTGCCACCCATGGGAGGCCACCGTCACCATCAGCTGCATGTGTATATTCTGGAGGCCACAGTTTTCATCTGAAATCAATAGAGTTTCAAATCATCTAAAGTTGTATAAAAAAGTATGTAGTATTTCTGATTGTACTAAATTTCAAGATGATATTACACGTTTTCATAATTACTGTAGAATGAACAAGCTGTTCTTGAACATTGATAAATGCAACCATAAGTATAACATTTTCAAGACTAATTAAATATTTTATTTTCATATCACATTAATGATTCATTATTGATTCAGTCAAAGATTTGGGTATCATATTAGATTCCAAATTGATGTTTGATCTTCATATAGAAGCTATTTGCAGGAAGGCTTACAACAATTTGGGATTTATAATGAGAGTTACTAAATCTTTCACTAATGTTAAACCGATACTAATATTATATAACTCTTTGGTTCGTAGCCATCTTGATCATGCATGTGTGATATGGAATCCATTTTATATTAAATATATTGAAAGGATAGAAAAAATTCAAATTAAATTCATTAATTCAATTAATTATAAATGCAGTAGACATCTCCATTTCCTACCTTATGAGGAAAGTATTAAGTATTATAAGATTTTAAAATTATCCTCTCGCAGAACAGTAGCATATAGTCTGCTTCTTTACAAAATACTTAATAATATAATTGAGTCCAGTGTTATTACTAACAGACTAAACTTTAATGTGAAGCATCATATTACTCGCAATTGTAATTTGTTTTACTTGGGTTTTCATAACACCAACTATGCCAAAAACTCTCCTATTTATTTATTACAAAAACATTATAATGAATATTTTAGTCATATTGATCTTTTTAATAAATCATATAACCAGATTAAACGTGAGGCAATTATGACATTTGTTAGTAATGCATGAATAGTTAATTTACTCTTATATAGAGACATCCAAAAAAAACGTCATCAAAGTTGGCCGAGAAAAATAATACGTGTTTCTATTCTTAATCGAATTTATCACCTTATTTACTTGTCAAGACTGTCACATCATATGACAGCCATTGTTTATTTTACAAATTGTGACAGTCACTTGTCAAAAGTTTGACATAACCGAATAGCTTAGACATGACCGCTATTTCCATCTCTCTCGTTCATAGCCAAAGTTGATGACGTTTTTTTTGGATGTCTCCATATTTTAGTTAGCAGTGCTTAGTTGTAAGGTATGTAAGGTATGTAGTATGTAAGTTTATGTAGAAATATGAATTATTATAGGTACATCTATTTTGTATAGTTATATATTACTCTGAAAAATGTTCAAAATTCTGTATTTTTCTTTCATTGTTGTCATATAGCAGTGTCCACGATGTTATTAATATTACGATTATAATGTGTAACCCTGTTATTGGAATGTATAATTATGTTGGGATACCTTATTAATAAAATAAAATAAAATAAAAATAAAAAAAATTACTTTAAGCACGTCTTTCTTCTATATGAATCTAACTTTCCCTCACCTTTTTTAGAGGTGTTTAAACAAAACAGCGTAATTTTTTTGCCGTTTTTTTATAACTTTTTTTGCAGTAAAAAATACTTTAAACAATGATATTACTCTAAATTTAGGTCCATATAGAGCGTAATTATATAAAGAAACTAACTATCAATTTTTTAAATGATTGGTTAAAAACTGTTTGAGCTAGAGCAAATTCAAAAAAAAGTCGTTTCGAGAAAGCACGTTTGAAAAAAAGAATTAATCAGTGATTCTAGCACCATATAGCAATCCTTCTTCGTCTTCATATCCTTCGTTTAAACCGCTCATAACAGAACGAATTGAAATTTTTATTTAAAACTTTGAGAACATATTTTTTAATCGTTTTACTAACAATTTATGGAATAAAACAAAATTCAGTATCTTGAATCGTGAAAAACTATGTCCCCCCTTAGCTTGATAAAAAATTTATTGAAATATTTTTTTCTACCACAATTTCTATAGTTATACCGGGTGTCTCAGGAAATAGGGTACACTTAATAACTTTTGAACGGAAATATTCGGGTTTTTACTGTTGCAATTAGTTCGAAATTTGGAGCCTTTCAATATTTGACACGTTTTTCCATAGACAAGCATATTTGATAAATGAATTGAAATTTTAAATTTTTATTGGGACGCCCTTTTTACTTTTTTTGAACACGTCTTAATTGACAAGTCGTCCTGAGCAAGAAGGCATCAAAATAATTTTCATTAAAAACTTTTTTTATGATTCTAGTTTCTATTTTTGTGTAAAATGTGTGTCTATTTCCACTCAAACATGATGGAATGGAAAATGGTGGATACTCTGTCTTTCTAAGCACCCGGTATGTAAACCGAATTGTGGTCTTCCATGAATTAATTGATTTATTAACTAATTAATTTTAATCTATTAAATTATTGATAGTATACAGTCGTAATGTTTGTAAGTAACAAAGTAAATGTTGGGGCTCCTAATTCAGGTTTGTGAAGTTTTATTAAAGGATGCGTGTAGTTAACACATTGTAATTGAATTAACTAACTCGTGGGAGCCTAAAAAAAAGTAAAACGTTTGTATTCAGCTTGTTTAAGAATTAGGGCAATGTTCTTTCTGCTATTAATTATTACAATTTTCAAGGCAATTTTTGACTCAAATAAGAAAAATTCTTACTTATATTAAAGTTCTTACCTTAGGTTTGCGAAGTTCTATGAAAGGAGACGTATAGTTAATACACTGCGATTGAATTAATTAACTCATGGGAACCTCATATTTTTCTTCCTCATCCTAAGTCACATATAATCATAGAAAATATGAAATGAAAATTAATATAATGTGCTCTAAGGCTCTAAGTCACATGCATTTTGTGGGCGTCCATGATTGATTTGACTCTTTCAATTTTATGAAAATATATTTGAAACCACTGATAAAAAGGACAGACATAAAGATAATGTAATGTAATGATCTAACTGTATAAGGATTATCCCCTCATTCTTGCTAATTTCGATTAAAATTGACCAACTAACCATAAGAAATATAAGACTACAAAGTTAAACAATATTATATTATTTATACACGTATATGTAGTATTTAACACATATTCAACACAATGTATTTAACACATACAAAAAGGTACAACATTTTTCTTCTACCACAATTTCTATGGTTATATGTCTTATATAAGATTCGGATCTTTCATGAATTGATTTTTAATTGTTAGTTAAGTTGGCAATGTTCTGATTTTCTTGGGTTTCCTCAGGACTTAAAGCAAATGCGTTACCAAAATAATTTTAAGTTGCTTCCAGGGCGTCATTGCAAATAATAATAATAGCGATCCCTTTCCCGCATAGATCCCTGAGAGGACCTCTGGAGTTACTCGGAGTTATAGGGTGAGTATTATTATTATTATTATTATTATTTATTAATTAGTCAATGTGAGTGTCATAATTTTATTTCTTCACACACAAATATAAAAAATATAAAACAAGATAAAAGCTTTTTTTACCTTGGACAAGAATTTCTTAATTTTAGGTGATAGTATTTTAAACAATATTTGTTACTGCGACCTTGTGAATTTAGATTTAACCATGTGTATAATATCATTAACACACAACGATTGAATTATTTAGTTCGTCGTTCTTTATTAAAAAATTTAGATCAGGAGAATAATACAAAGATGACATTTCGATTATACATTAATTTTTATTTAGAGAATGTATGAGCTATTATAGCCTGAAAGATGCATTGAGATTATTTGTATGTACAGTTATACAGTACTATTAACGACCTTAGAGCCAAATAAAAAAATATAGGTTGGTCTATTTCTTATGTAGTATCTGTCATTAATTTTTGGTCCCATATTTTTGAATCACCCTGTATATAACTATAGAAATTGTGATACAACAAAAATATATTTATTACACTGTAATGCAGTTTTGTTCTAATATCGTTTGATTTGTTCTCTCTGCTTTTTTTTGACAGCCATATTGTAAGTAAATAAATAATTTACAACATTCAACATATAAAATTGCTTACGTGTGATATCCTATATCCCGATGCAATTAAAAAAGTGACCAATATTTGAACGAAAACCATAATCTGATCGCCTTAATTTTAGCGCAAACACATTAAGAGAAGACAAACAGAAGGGTAAAGTGTACGAGAAAAATTAATATTCTATACCCACCTATATAAAAGTTAATTCGAGGTCTTTTACATGAATCGATTAAATATCATTAGTGAGTTTACCCCCGTCGTATACTTTTATGCCTTATTATTAATATTCCGACTAACTACCCTTTAATAAGGGAACACACCCTGAAAATTAACCTGAAAAATTGAATACGTTTATTAGGGGAAAACTAATAATAGGCAACGTATTTTTCAGGAAATTGCGGACAGATTATAATTGTACATAACACCGGATGGTTCCATTATATGGAAATTACCGAATATTGTTTAATTCAATGAGCTAATTAATATACAATTACAGAAAATTTTGCTTTAGTTATTCAGGTTTTATTAAGCGCAATTACTGTTAATTACTGTGAGGATTTTTAGGTACTTTTAATTCATACTTTAAACGACTTCAACTGACTTATATTATCAAGACACAACAATAATTGTGTCTTAACCTTAAAATCATCTGTACCTACTTGCAGGATACTTTACGGTGATAGGCCTATTAAACGTTTTGGGAAAACTATAAATGACACAGAGCTGAAAATTTGTATCTGGAAGTTTTCAGTGACGCTCTACCCATCTAAAATAATGCCTTACCGACTTTCTGGCACTTCATGTTATCCCCGAAATGAATAACAACTTATATACTACATTTTTATGATATTTGGTTTCCACTTATTAATTTAATGTCACTTTAGTACTTATTGTATATCTATAGAATGAATAGGTTTCGAGATATTTCAATTAAAAAAATAACTATCGCTGTGGTAAAATATGTAGCAATTTTTTTCATCATGTGCGCATAAAAGTTTGAGCTTACTGTCACGAGTTCTAGATGTAGGCAGTTCTAGATGACGGCAAAATGTACCGGATGCTCAAAATAGAGTGTCAAACTTGAACAACATCCCTTTATTAAGTCGCTTGTTTTTAATAGAACGTACTATATTGTATGATTCAATCAGCTTCCTTTTTTAATTCAGCTTCAAGTATGCTCTATATTTACTTAAAATCTATGGTTTTCGAGTTATTTCAAATCATTTATCAAAGTGATTTTAAGTGATTCAGAACTCAACAACTGGTCATTTTAGGTATAGGGAATGCCAATTTATCTTAAAAGGTAATGAAAAAAGGAAGCGAAAGGGATTATAACAAGTAGTAAGTTTTATTTAAAATAAACGACATAACAAGGTTATTCAAGTGTCAACCTCTATTATGAGCACCCTGTATATACGTATATCTTGAATTTTTGACAGTGAGCTTAGCGGTTAATAAATATTGCACCTAAAATCGATAGCCGTTCTCGATACAAAACCGCAGAACAACCTCACTAACATCCTTGATTAAACAACAAGGGTGAGATTTAAATCATTCCCCTCGGGGATCTCTGTGTATCTTTAATTATGGAACTGACATGACCAGAGAATTTATTGGTCAACAACGAAGATCGTCTCGGTGTTCGGTGTGTAGCGGAGATGTTGGAACATTTCTAAGAACCTATTACCCAACTGAGGTTTGCCCTCGAAAATTAGTGAAAGGCATCGAAGTGTGCTTTGGGTGCTGATGTACTTTTCGCTGCATCTAGCACTATCTGGAATTTCCACTGTAACCATATTAAAGTTGTAAAGAGTCATGTTTAGCTCTTTTAAACCAAGTTCTTTAAGATAATTAACCAATTCGTATTTTTAAAGCAGTTCGCCGCACTTTTGTATGTTAGGTGATATTTTTAATATAATTATAAAAAATATCAAAATTCTCGCATGTAAGATGAATATTCTATAGAATTTTTTGGTAGATTTATTGTATTTATTAGTAGAAAAAAGGACAACCGCGAGAAAAAATTAAATGTATTTTCAATATTTCTATTTCTATTAATTTTCACTGGTATGTTTTTTACTAAGAATTGATACCCTCTCCGAGGCATTCTTATTTGAAAAAAAAAATGTTAAACGGTCTTGAAATTAGAAACTGCTCTCAATATTACAGTTTCAATGAAAACCGCTTTTTAACATTTTATAAAGTACAATACTTTGATATTTTTACTTCATCCACGGCACTTTAGGTTGAAAAATAAAAATTTTAATTTTGAGAACAATTTCTAATAAAAAAAAAATTATTTGGATGCCTTCTTACTCAAAACGATTTGTATAGTGAAATTTTATAAAAATATATAGAGTGTCCTGTTTAAAAATGCGAAGCTCCTATTTATTCCTCAGATCTAGTTTATCGAAAAACCTGTAAAATGATTCCAAATTTCGAGTTACTTGCTACAGTGAAAACCTAAAATAATTACATTTCTTTGTTTAAAAGTTATCGAATGCACCCTATCTTCGGAGACACCCGGTATAATAAGCAACTCAAGTAAAGTGTGAAAAAGTACCCCGTATGTCTTTGAATACACTGAATATTAAATTTGGCGGATGCGCTGATAAACCATACGTTTTTTAAAATTAAGTTTTGGAAATACATTTTTTGTTCGCCTATGTTTAAAAAAGAATTGAATAGTTCTTTAGCTTAAATGATTGATCGTACTATTAAAAAATGAATATCTATATTTTTATTCAGTTTGAATAAAATATGAGATTTATATTACTATATTTTCGTAACAGTTTTGGCAAGCAGTTTACGTTGTATTATCTTTAAAACGCACTTCATCAATGATTAGCTGGACTAGGCGTAGAAGCTGTAATTATGTCCATCTAACAATTTTTAACAATTAAAATGTAATAGACAAAATAAACTATAATATCGAAACTGATACGGTTAACACGACAAACGTTACTGATTTTATGGGAGTGCCTGTAAATCGAAGAACCCCATGTCATATCTGAAACTCTAGTGGCTTTTCATCGGAATTGCAAACGGGCGAAGTTGAACTGCGATTGTATAGATGGCGTAATAGGTACCAGACCGAATTTAAGCGTTTGCATCGAGGAAAAATATTATACAGGAACTTTTGATGCATATAGGGAATCGCATTCTTATCAAAAAAGGCAAGTTTTAAATAATATATACAGGGTGTTTCGCATAAGAACCGACACAGAGCAGGGGCATGTAGGGGGAACCTAAAATATGGTGATTTAACGCAACTTACCTTTATACTAAGTTGCACCCTGAGAAGTTATAGGCCTTCAAAGTCGGGTTTCAAATTTCGAAAAAAAATCAATATCTCAGTTATACTTGAACTCAGTGGCGGTGCGTGATATTTCAGTTAGCCATATCTTGAAAACGACGCATGGGACCCACTTCACTTTTTAGGTGATGACTATACACATCTTACAGAAAGGATTTATAGTGAAAAAATCGTCAGCAAAGTTTGCGAAAAATTTTTCAAAAACACTGGAGCACTCCCCTGGGTTCTCAGTAACGCTCTGTGGAATATTTGCAGTATATTTTTTTTCATAATCTAGAAACAAATATAAGGAGACGTTTTTCGATTCGTTACAAAATATTTTTTGTTTCAAAAAGTTATGGCCATTTTAATTTTGGGAAACAAAATGTTCCTATTAAATTAAAATTAAAGTGAGTTTTTGAAATTTTTTTTCGCAAACTTTGCTGACGATTTTTTTCACTATAAATCCTTTCTGTAAGAGGTGTATAGTCATCACCTTAAAAGTGAAGTGGGTCCCATGCGTCGTTTTCAAGATATGGCTAACTGAAATATCACGCACCGCCACTGGTCAGACGACAGTTCTACGTATCCTGAGGAAAGAAAACTATCATCCCTACAAATTTCAGATTGTGCAAGAACTCAACGAAGACGACCCCGACCGACGACTACAATTCTGTGAAACTATGATGAATCTTTTACACCAGCAAATACTTTTTTCCGATGAAGCCACGTTTTTTCTAAACGGCACAGTGAACCGTCAAAATTGCAGGTATTGGAGTCGGACAAATCCTCATTGGATCATCGAAGCACATACTCAACATCCGCAGAAATTAAATGTGTGGGCCGGAATAGTCGCAAACAGAATAATAGGGCCTTTCTTCTTTGAAGAAACTCTCACAGGAGAAATATATCTGGAGTTCTTTCAAAATGATCTAGTTCCAGCGCTTGCAGTAATTTTCCCAAACGAGAATGATCCTGACATTCTAGATAACACACTCTGGTTTCAGCAAGACGGACCACTCTCGCATTATGCGCGCTCAGTTCGTGAATATTTAGACGTCATCTTTCCTCAGAGGTGGATTGGCAAACGAGGACCGATAGAAGAAGAGGCCCGCGAGATCCCCAGATCTTACACCACTTGATTATTTTTTATGGGTTGATTTGAAATCAAAAGTTTACTGCAGAAGACCACACAATTTAGCAGAACTAAGAGATCGCATTAGAGATGAAATCGGATCTATTACCCCGGAAGTCATTCAGAATGCACAAGAAGAATTTGTACACAGGCTTACATATTGCCAAGAAGTTGATGGACGGCATTTCGAACACTTAATTTAAAATTGTATTTGCTTATTAAAGAAATTTTCGTTTATTTATTATGAAAAATATATTTTTCATTTTGTAACATTTATTTGTTATTTACTCAAAAATTTTGTGATGTAAGGTGGCAACATTTTTATACCGTTAAATCGACAATGAAAGGGTCTCTCAAATTAAATTAAAAAAAATGGGGGGTTGCCATTTGACAAATAAGTGGATGACGTCATTACTCAAAAACAAATGACATCTGAAAATAGACGTTCCCTTAAAAATGTGTGTTTTTATTAAACAAAATCCACCTGTTCCAAGATTTTTTCCAAAAATTTTTTGTTTCACATTTACTGAATTTATTCTATACTTTAGGCGCGCACTGTATTTTGCATGTTGCTAAACTAGGGGTTTGTCGCTATACGCGGCCATTAGATTTTGGTGTACTTCGGTTGTATTATGGCCTAAACGAAATTCATATGGAGACATCCAAAAAAAAAAACGTCATCAAAGTTGGCCGAGGAAAAAAAGACGTATTTCTATTATTGATCGAATTTATAACCTTATTTACTTGTCAAGACTGTCACATCATATGACAGCCATTGTTTATTTTACAAATTGTGACAGTCACTTGTCAAAAGTTTGACATAACCGAAAAGCTTAGACATGACCGCTATTTCCATCTCTCTCGTTCATAGCCAGAGTTGATGACTTTTTTTTGGATGTCTCTATATAATAAAGCATATAGCTTAATCTAACTTCACTTGAAGATTCGCTCTTTTTCATGTTGCATGCTTTATATAACCTGTACTCAACGACTCTCCAGACTTGTCTAGAAAATTCCAGGCACTTCGAGCGAATGCTTCAATACTAATGAATCAGCCGGATACTTGCAAAAATTAAATAAACAACTCCACTAGAATCCACACTTATACAATCGCGAGAAATTATCGACTGCTTGATATTCTCCACATTCTCGACATTACAAAAAACCTGGCGGGCATTCGCGTGCCCACCCACATTAAAGCCCTTACGCACCTATCGATCACCTTCGCCGGTGCTCAACAATGCCCGAATGGCACTTCCCCGTCCCCATTTATCTTTTCAGTTACCGAAGGACACAATGGCGGGAAATAATTGCGGACAACTTATTTAATGATCGGACGTCCTCGAAGACTGAAAGAAGCTCAATTTTGTCGAACAAAAGAACAAGAAAACAATATGATACATTGTCGGCTGTCACATCGCAGATAGGGCGAATCAATTTGGTGAATTTACCCGAGTGGGACGATAAGAAATATCTGCTCCGGGAACAAGAACAACATTAGGCGTATTGTGGAGAGAGCAGTCTATTCATCATGTTGCAGATATCAATAAATTAATAAAGAAGCGAGATTTTGGGTGTCCCAAAAGAAATGCAGGAGTTAATGTGAAGAAAAAAACATTGTATTAGGAAATCACGAGTAAATATGACAGTCGTACATTGCTATTAAGTATGTTAAGGAATATTTATTTATAAGGATATACAGGGTGTCTATTTTTATTCATTATTATTTATGTACAAATCCATAAAATCCTCATTTTTCAAGATAATCGATTATTCTTTTTTATTTTAAAGAGTTCGAAAGCTGCTTTTTCCGACCCTACCCTACCTTAATTCTCATGGCCCGCTACGAATTTCTTATACCCCCAAATTTCAATATAACATATAAATAATTCAATAAATTTAGCGATTTTTTTTATTTAAAATCTCAATGCATAGCGTTAATCAGGACACAAAACCCCCCATATGCGAAATTTGTACAAAAAATATACACTACTCAAAAACGAAAAGGAGCCAATGTTAAAAATGTGGATATTTTTTTACTGGAATAACTTTTTATTACAATTCTTTTTTTATTTAAATACATTAGACAGTTCTCTAAAAATTTAGTACAATTTTTTGTAATCTACTTGTGATGCTTACAGGAAAAAAGAAAAAGCAGAAATGTGCGGTTAAGCTCTTTATTGTTTTAATTAAGTGGCTCCTTTTTCGTTTTGATTAGAAGGTGTTTCATGCTGTATGATCTCAAAATTGAGCAAAATATCGAGTTTGAGAGCCGCTAAATGAGTCAAGTGTGGCATGGAATTATGTTAAGACAGTTGAATGTTATTTTGAATTATTTAAACTTCATTTTGATCTAATGTAGTAAAAAACTGTTAGTAGACAAAAATAGTTTTTTTTGTTATATTATTATTAATAAACACCTGCACATAGTAGACTAAAAATATGTTTTAGTCTAATAGGTCAAAATTAAGTTTAGATGATTCCAGATACCATTCAACTATCTTGATTCCATGCCACATAATGGTGATAATTCCATGGCACACTTGAAATGTGAAGCGGCTCTTAAATTTTGCTTATTTTGTTCAATTTTGAGATCGTATAGAAAGAAACACCTTGTATATTTTTTGTTCAAATTTTGGGGGGTTGTGAGGAGTCCTGCTTGACTCTAAATTTTACATTTAAAGAACCAATAATTTACAGGGTATTTCATTTGAAAAAAAAATGGAATTTTCCAACTTTGAATGTTGTCATAATCACAATTACTTTTTGAAGACCCTGTATGGATATCGGCCATTTGCGTCATATTCTTAGAGAGTTTCACACTTGTATTTCATCTGTTACAAATATGGTAGCTGCAACTTTAATATCGTTTAATATACGCAATTAGGTACCTAAGCAAGGATCAGGATAAAAAAATTGAAACATCTTAGAAACTATAATTTCTTGGCATAAGGATGTATGAACATATTCGTCCAGAAAAGTGCGTAGAACTGAACAATGCAATAAAAAACATGTTTACATTTAAAATATCATAGTTATGGTCTACTTCCGGTACAACCGGAAGTGCCTTGTTCAAACTATGAAATGTCAGAGGTCGGAGGATATTATCCTTGTTTACCCGGCAGTTGCGGTATACCCTTGTTGCTATATAGTAGTATTTAAAGGGGGAAAAGTTTAGGGTATTTCATTACCTCTTCGACGTTTTCAAATTCGATTTATCTGTAATCGTTTTCGAGATAATTCCAAAAAACTGGGAATGAGCATTTTTGAGACTGTTCCATATCTTGTGTAATTATTGGACTTTTTTAGCGATTTTTTTGGATATTTCACCTAGCACATTATTAGGTAAGTTGTTTTCGCCGACGTTATCGAAATGTGTCTGCTGTCATTTGTTTCTAAGTTAATGCCATTAACTGTGATTTGTCATACAGCACTATATTGGAATTTTTTATGTGGTTAAATAGAGCTCAACATTTGCCATCTAATGATGTACAACAATGCCAGAAAAACATGTTGCCTCATGTGAAATTTAATATATATTATATATTTTTCGAAGTAGGCAATATTTTGCAAATTATGAACAAAAAATGTTGAGCCAAAATTTAACCACATAAAAATCCAAATATGGCGCCCGTAAGAAAAAATAAAGTTAATAGCATTAACTCAGAAATAAATGACAACAAAAAATTGATAATGTCAATGTAAAACATCTTGAAAAGTATCCTACTCGCTAAAATATCGTCCAATAATTAAAAAGATAGCATCTTCTCAGTTTTTTGGAATTACCTCGAAAACGGTAACAGATTCAAATCAAAAAGAGAAAACCAACTTGAAAAAAAATGCCGAAAAGGTAATACAACGCGCTAAAACTTCCCCATATAACCATCTTTCTATCTCCAACATAAGCCAAGATCCCAATGCATATATAACCAATTTGGGACAGACTATTTGTTCATAATTTAAACAAGACCCTGTAAATGACTCCGCCTTGATATTATCTTCGAACCTACCGAATACGCATCTTTTTACAACAACGCCAAAGGAGAGGGAGACGTGTTGCGGCAACACAGCGACAGACCGACATCTCGTAAAATAAAATTTTATTGGACCCCACCCATAATAATTTAATATCCGCGAAAATTATGATCGGAACTGCGAGCTGAGCCCATCATCTCCGCATCTCAGGCGAAACGGCGTTTTATGTCGGCGTTTCGGCGTCCTTAAAGAAATTTAAAAGGCGCGTACGTTATTCGATGCCGATGATAAACATAAAGCTAAACCGACAATAAAAATCTACGTAGCGCCGAAATCGTAAAAAATCGTAAAAATCAGGACCGCAAAAGCGCGGGAACCACACGCCGTCGCGGAAGCGAGGGAATCGGTCAATTCGACTGGTGGCAAAAACAAAAAAGAAAAAAATCGGTGATGGATTTATAACCACAGATCCATGGAAAATTACCATGTGTGAGTAGGTACCTCTACAAAATTCTTTTCCACACTTTTTGGGAAGGGTAACTTCTCCATCTGGCACCATAAAAATTGTATCAAATAGGCCACCATGGTCGAACACAATAACAATACGAGGTGTGTAAATTAAGTAATGAGACTGATTTTTTTAAATTTTTTAATTCGAATTGCAATTCAGTATTGTCTCCTTCAAAATAACTTCCTTGGAAAGTCACACAGCGCTGGAGACGGTTCTTCCATTCCTCATAGCAGTGCTGGAACTCATATACTGGAATAGCTTTCAGCTGGTCGATTACAGGCATTTGAATGTTTTCTATGGTCCTAAAATGACGTCCCTTGAGGTGATTTTTCAATCTCGGGAAGAGAGAAAAAAAGTCACAAGGACTCAAGTCAGGCGAATAAGGAGGCGAGGAGCCACAGGAATGTTTTTACTAGCTAAAAACTCGTTTACTGAAATGGCTGTGTGACAAGGCGCATTGTCGTGATGCAACATCCAGGTGTTCTTGATATTTAGTCTCACAAGCATGACCCTATTTCAAACTTTAAGAAACAGAGAATTTCAAGAAACTCTCTGTAAAAGTATTGATTTATTGTTTGGCCTGGATGCACAAACTCTTGGTGGAGAATACCCTGGCTATCAAAAAAGCTAGTCAGCATGCATTTGATCTTTGATTTGCCCATTCTTGCATTTTTGGGTCTTGGAGAGCTCGAATGTGCCATTCCATGCTTTGGCGCTTGCTTTTCAGGTCGTACTTAAACACCTAAGTCTCATTATCAGTAACGACACGTTCCAGAAAATGGGGATCATTTTCAATCGATTCCAAAAGGTCAAGACGTATTTCTCTCCTGTTGTCCTTTTGTTCCTGCGAAAGGTTTTTGAAATTATTTTCACCCAGATTTTTTCTCATCCCCAATTCGTTCCAATCTTTTTGTCCATTGATGCAGTTTGTTGCCATTTTTGTCACGGAAACTTCAGGATATGTTTCAATAAATTAAAACCTTTTAGACAAAAATATTTCTTTTTACGCTGTCAATCGTACTTTTCTAGTAAAAGCTTTTTTTAGAAAATATATTTTTTTTGTCAATTATACATTGTAAACATATACATATCATTCCGAACATTTTTGCCAAATATAGTTTTGGTCAGTAAACTTGGTAACTTTGTTGTTATTAGAGATACAAGGTCGGTTAAATTAGCATCGGGTAAATGCAACTAATAGATTTTTTTAATGCTGATTGGTAGTTGAAAAAACAATTGAACGTCGCATTTTTTGGGTTTTCGACAAAATACCATTTTTGAAATTAACCTGAAAAAAATATTAAAAAAAACCACTGTATATTATATGTTCTTATGAAGGACATTAGAATTTAGAATAAAATTGATTGTGATTTTTTTCGCAAGGACAAAAAATAACAGAACTATATGGATCTAAACTTCTCACGGAGCTTTAGAATTATACTAATCCGAAATTAGGTAGTCTAATACATGCTATGAAAACAAATGTTTATAATTTGTGCTAGTCGAATAGTTTCCATAGTCTGTTGACAATACGGTTAAAATTGAGTGAATTTTGTGCGTTTAGAATATGTATTTTATAAGAAATCGATCTTATAGGTAGGCAAGCAGGATGCAGCACCTGCTCACATAGGTAGTAGAGAAGTAGGTGTAGAGAAATTAGTAATTTTATGAAGAATCATTTTAATGACAGATATACTGGGATTAATGGACTCATTTCATGGCCCCCAGAGTCACACGATTTAATCCCACTCGATTTATTGTAGTTATCTTAAAATTTGTATTCATTCAATACGACACTACGACGAAGCGTCAAAAACATGAGTCGCGACTTCTGGATTCACCCGCGAGAAATATATAAACTGTAAGTAATGGCTGAAGGGTCAGTCTTTAAAATAAATACGCGCGGTTCGTGTTTTGTGAAATACGCCTTCGGATCGAATTCGGATATAAATTATTGTATATAAATTTGCATTAGTGTTCGTCAGTAGTTTAATATCGTGTATTTATCGTGTTTTCGTAAAATAAATTGTGTTTTAAAAGTGCGTGTTTAATTTTTGACACCAAAATGAACCCCCAGTTTGAATAAAATGTTACAATACTATAATGCCGATGAACACATGAATCTTGTAGGTAGGCAAATTGTTATTTTTCAGCAGGATGGAGAACTCGCTCACAACTATAATTTGTATTTCTAATAATAACGAAGTTACCAATGGTGTGCACTTAATTTGGATCAGTCTGCATACCCCGATTTATTATTTAGATAGCACCCAGTAGGACAAAAATGTTTTTGAATTTTTTTTTCGTTGCTACGGTAACTGCTAAAAATAAGGGCATCCGATTGGTTATGCGAAATTTTCAGCAAAAATTGTTGTCGTCTTTTTGGAGACTGGTGGAATTGACCCTCGCCCCTCCGATAAAAGTGTAAAACGGAGTTCCGGTTCTCTTTCCGAACGATTCCCTCCCCCTCTGGGCCCCCCGTCGCGCCACGGATACGCTGAAGTTTGAAATATATCTCCCAATATTTTCGCGTGCATATCAAAAGGGCCATAAACCAAGTAGCTTTATATTTTATTGTGCATATCAGACTGTTTTTAATGGTTGTATCCAATACGCGAAATGGCTTTCTTTATTTCTCGTGTCTTTTATCCAAATCAAAACGATTCCGACCCCAGTCTGCCCCCCCTCAGTCTCCGGAATGCGAGGCGATATATCCGTTTCGGTTATTTGCATACTCCTATTGTCGACGTTATTAGATGCGGTTTGTTATTGGAAAAGAGAGAGTGTGCTATGTGGAAAAAACTAATAACATAAATAACTTGTAAATTTTTTAATAGTTTTTTGAAGTTTTTATTTTTTCACATTTTGTAAGTAATGTATTGTATTATTATCTTGAAAATCGTAGATAGGCTGGGGCCGTTACCTTTTTGAGATGAAAAATTAATAGCAGGCAACGGCTGGCTGGAATATATAGTTAAGGTCATAAAAAATGAAAAAAAAACCTTGGAACTTGAGATGAAGGGAAGTAGTGAAATGGGGTGCTATTTAAGGGATGAAAACCGTTTTTCGTGATTTGTGGCGAAACGTGACCTCCTAGAGAAAAGTGTTTCATACAAAAGTTGTAGATAATAAAGAAATCTAAAACTTTTATTCTATATATTTTTCAACATAATCTCAAAGTTTGCGAGAAAATGACGAAAAAACGATTTTTCTGTTTTTATTTTTTTTCTCGCGTCAAAATTATTTAATTTAAATGAAACTTTATGTACGTAATTTGGCATGAATTTTTTCAATTATGGGAAACAAATATTTTTCGAGATTTTACCATTTATCCGAAAAAACACCCCTATCTGCGAAACAACTTTATTGATTTTTTTTTGGATTTTGATGTTCTACTAGTGCTAATTTTTTTCGTCGAGATGTCTACTTTCAAATGGTACGTCGATGTTAATGATTTATTGTCATTTAGCAGCTTAAAATTAAGAAAAACCAATAAAAAAATTTTCGAATCTCGAATTTCTCGATTTTTTCCATTATTTTCAATTTTTTAGCATTTATGTTAATAATTCATAATATTTTAATGAAAAAACTTACTTTGGTATAAAATAAATAAAGTTGAATGAATTTCATCACGGCAAGGTAGGGAACACTTCATGAAACTTAACATTTACATGGAAATCAATAGTACTTTATTAATTTTCATAAGCTACAGTTATGTTTCGAAAACTTTATATGCATATTCAATTATTCTAAATACATATGATAAAATACAACATACAATTTATTTTTATTGGCTACGAATTCTTTAATGTATTTACAACTATTTCCTTTATTAATATTGGTTGTGTATAGCTTATAAAAAGAAAAATCAATAAAATAATTGTTAAAATCTAATCACTTTTAGGCCTTTTTTGTTGTGGTTCGTTTTCTTCATCGATCAAACTCTCAAATTCTATATTATCTTCAAAATCATTGGCATTTTCAGGCTCTTCAATTTCGATATCATTATTCTTTGCTGGCTCTTCATCAATATCTTCAGAATCACTTAAATCTACGAATACTTCTCTGTCTCTATTTAAACAGTTCTCAGTGCATGTATTGCATAGATTGGTACATTTTAAGCCGTGTTTTCGGCAGCCACACCTTTGATTATTGCATCCACTTTCACAAGTACAACTAACGCTTTTTAACAACTTTCCGGGAATCAAGTCGGAACTGTCAGAGATGTATTTCGGCATGAGTCTTCCTACATTTTCGTTCCAGCCCCAATCCTTTGCTTTTTTGTTGTCCTGATCGTTGTCAAAATTACCCAACCAAGTTTGCAATTGGTAATAGACTCTGTAGGAGTGTTGTGCAGCTGCTTATTCAGTTGGAGGGAGTTTTTCCAATTTAAAAGTGGATTTGTTTGTAGCTTGCTGATACAGCTCAAATCTTAATTGATTTAATCAGTTATAAATTTTCTTACTTTTATAAATACTTGCTGTAAGTTGAGATCCATTTTTTGCTATGGTTATGTGGTCTGCATCTTTTTTTTGTTTGAATACGTAACAGTATTTTTTTTTGTTTGTATTCAATTTTAGAGTGGTTTCCAATAACTAAATTCATTCAAATTTATTTATTTTATACCAAAGTAAGTTTCTTTCATTAAAATATTATGAATTATTAACATAAATATGCTAAAAAATTGAAAATAATGGAAAAAATCGAGAAATTCGAGATTCGAAAATTTTTTTTTCGGTTTTTCTTAATTTTAAGCTGCTAAATGACAATAAATCATTAACATCGACGTACTATTTGAAAGTAGACATCTCGACGAAAATAATGAGCACTAGTAGAACATCAAAATCCAAAAAAAATCAATAAAGTTGTTCGCAGAAGATAGGGGTGTTTTTTCGGAAAAATGGTAAAATCTCGAAAAATATTCGTTTCCCATAATTGAAAAAATCCATGCTTATTATATGCACATAATTACGTACATTCATAAAGTTTCATTTAAATTAAATAATTTTGACGCGAGAAAAAAAATTAAAACAGGAAAAATCGGTTTTTCGTCATTTTCTCGCAAACTTTGAGGTTATATTGAAAAATATATAGAATAACAGTTTTAGATTTTTGTATTATCTACAACTTTTGTATGAAACACTTTTCTCTAGGAGGTCACATTTTGCCAGAAATCACGAGAAAACGGTTTTCATCCCTTAAATAGCACCCCATTTCACTACTTCCCTTCATCTCAAGTTCCAAAGTTTTTTTTTTCAGTTTTTATGACCTCAACTATATATTCCAGCCGGTAGTTGCCTGCTATTAATTTTTTTTTCAGCATTAAAAATCCGTTACGGCCCCAGCCTAAGAGTAATAGGACCTTTGCAAAATAGCAAGTATTACAGAGGATATAAAGTACATTATAACGGATATAAAGTACGTTAGGGTCAAAAATCTAACGCTTAAAGGACAAAAAAAACGCAGTCCTGAACATCAAGATGTCCAGTCATCTTCTGTCCTCAAAAGATGACAGAGATCAAAATTCTCAAGTTTATGATCAGGTATTAATAGAGTCCCCAAGAACAGGATATGCTAAGCCATGGCTTAGCATATCCTGGTGAACTGGACGTAAAACTTTCGGCGTTTTAATTTTAATACACATGGATCATTCAATTAACATTTCAAGGTTCTACCTTATGCGAAATACATATACGGGTAAGCCAGACTGTAGTTATTCCACAGTCATAGTGACACAACCAGTGTCTTATGTTTTTCGTGCCCCATGAGTTACTGTGCCATTTTCTCACAACGTACTAGTGGCAAATTTCACCATTGCTAATTAGAGAGCTCCATATCAAACTTCCTTTTAGAGCCCCGTCCACCGGAGTCTAAACTATCGTGAAGATAAAGCTCTGCAATAACCATACCAATTCAGCCAACCATCCAAGCGATCACGTTCTTGTCAGAGGCAAAATGTTTTAACATCAAGATACACAGAATCAGACATAATAAATTATTAACATAATAATACTTTATTCGCAAAGGTATTTCTGATAGTTTGAACTACTGGACCGGTGTTTGACTTTTCAATTTTTTCCGTCTAGTTAAAAACTGAGATGGACAGACTTCTGATGGTTCGAAACTATCACAAATTGGCGCTGCGACAGAGCTAATAAACAGGGTACAGTGTGAAGACCTTTAGTTGACCGTATATGGAGAATGAGAAATATCATTTTACAATTTACCAAATAGAATTTACCTTCCAAATACCATTTTTTAATAGTTTTATTTATTATGGTAGTTATGACCCAATACGTGTGATTCTACATCATTGTGTTGCAAAATATTTTTCAATACCACAAATTGTTAATTAAATACTGGTTGTTACCTAAAATTAAGGTAGAAATAAAATGTGGGCAATTTTGGAGGATATAAAATTTATGGAGGAAATAAAAACTGACAAGTGATAATTCCTTACTTTTAAATTTTCGAAATTGAATTAGCAATCAGTAAGAGAGATAACTGGCACGTGACACTTTTTTGCGATGAAACGTAATGGATCTCGAATATGGGTCATAAAAATCCTATTGATATGTGTAATCGTTACTCCCCTGTCACAGTCGCGCGTGTGTAGAATTAAAATTTTATCGGTTGTTAGTTACACGAACGAAGGGTAGAGCCTAGCAGGCCGAAATCATTACAATAGAGGTTCCTGTGGTTAGAAACACAAAGTTTTGAATTATTAAGAAAATGGTATGACCTCTCTAATTTCTCAATAGTTAAAAAAATAAAGAATAATTATTATGATTTTTATTGCAAATAATAACGAAATATTTTAAAATTATTTATGAGTTGTTATCATGTACAACGTTGTTACAATAACGTGATAGGTGTAATTTTCCAGAAAATTACTGTAAAATTTTCGAATCCTCATTTTAATGTCATATTTATTGAAAAATGGACGACAGTGCCTGCATTAACAACTTTCCTCAAAAAATATTTTGCAAGCGATTTCTGACGGAATATATTTACATAATATTTATACTAATTTATATTAAAAATATAAAGAGTTCTATGAGGCAAGAAAAATGGGGGTTATCATAAAAAAAATAATAACAGCTTTACAAAAGTCACTCAAAAATATTTTTTATTTTTACTTTAAAAATTTCACGGTACAATATCTGATAACTTCAATATCGCGAACAAACGTCAAAATGGAGCAAGATTTTCATTACCAAGGCCTACTTTGGGAATTTTTGTTATATACATTTTTTTAGTAGTTAATTTTGATTTTGGATATCTCTTTATCTTTTTCCTTAATACCTTTTTTCTATAAACCTTGTTATGAGAGTTGTATGATGAGAAGGTTTTCCCTTTAAATTTCAAACACTCCACATAACTGTCAATAATTTTCAAAATACATTAGCGAGCAACAAATTAGATCTCATTGAAATTGTGACGTTTTGAGGAATTTTCTATTTTAAGCACGTATAATTGAACATTATAAATTATTGTACTGTATTTTGTAACTTAGTGTAACGTAGTGAATTGGAAAGTGATAGTTTGTAACGTAGTGAATTGGAAAGCATATTTACACTCGAACCCCTCTTAATTCACCAAATCCGTGGATCATTACCTCGCTTAAGTAGCGAAATTTAGTCTCGCTTAAGTCGCGATCATAACGTCAACTTTTTTGGGGGGGGGGGGGGGGGGGGGAAGGGGGGGGGGGGGGGGGCGAAAAAAAAAAGGGGGGGGGGGGGGGGGGGGGGGGGGGGGGGTGTTTTTTTTTTTTGGGGGGGTTTTTTTGGGGGGGAATTTAAAAAACCATTTTTTTTTTTAGGGTGGGGGGGGCTTTTTTTTTGAATTCCAAAAATTGTATTCATGCGAGAATCCAATTTCCAAACGTAGTTCTAAAACTTTTACAGGCGGCGACTTAACCGGGACGGTTTCGCGACATAATAGGGGGAAACGTGGTGAAATAAGAGAGGGTGTGAATTAAGCGAAGGTGAATTAAGAGGGGTTCGAGTGTATTGGTATTTGCGATTTATTCTGAAAAAGCAACAAAATCCTTGTAACTAAGTTCGACTTATTGTTATTATGGCAAATAAGAAACTAAAAAATGAAACAAACTAATCACTACAGCTCGAAGGTTAATAATAGATTCGTGTTTTACTAGGGGCGGGTCTTACCTTGTACGTGTGATTGTGATTGTTGTAGCACAACTAATAGGCAAAAGGAACCATAATCACAAGATACAGAATTTGCATGCACACGGTAAACGATGCTATAACGTGTCCGTACTGCCAGTTGAGTTTCCTTAAATTATTTATCAATAACTGTTCCATATGTTCACGAGTTAAGCTCTAGCGTCTGTCACTTAAAATAGCTGCCTGTACCTATGTGCCCCAACGAGTCACCATAGGTTACGCTGGTAGTGGTGTCTTTAGTAGAACGTCCGAAAACATTTTTCTTCTGGATGTTGCTTTCATAAATACCTGTATCACATTCACTTGTATAACTTTCAAGGCTATTAATACTAGAGTAACAGTTTCGGCAATTCAGTGAAGCCCCTGTGCCAAACATGCGACGTGGATTAAATTAGTAGTATATGTCCTTGAAACTTTCAAATGTACTTTCATGGCCTTTGCCTCGTTCAGTCCCTCAACCACCACGCTAGGTATGTTCTGCCCTTTAACATCCGTTGTTTCGTCAACGCTAAGTCATATAGGTTTATCGTGCAATTCCGATACACGATATATTTTATGTCCTTACACAGTTGTGCTATGTAAAATCGTCTAACAGTTGTTTCAGCAGGTAAACTAACTTCTGGACTTGAACTGAACTTAGGATGATCTAATTTGGAATGGAATATAACACGCTACCGTAATTTTGCCTAAATCCAATTTAAGTTGTCTTTGTCTGTCTCGCGCACTCACACAACACTTACACGAGCTTTATGTTTGTCTGCAAAATGCGGAAAAACGTCTGTTTTTACGTGCCAAGTCAGTATTCTGTCACAGGGTATAACGCTGTTCACTGTCATTAAAGGTCAGTTTGTTTATCCGCAAAATTGTTTATCCAACGCCGTAACATATGATGGACACTGTCCCGACTTTTTACAAACTTATTCGACGATTCATGAACATGAACGATGGATCGATTAATGCAGGTTAACTAATACTAAAAAAATGCGTCATCAAAGTTGGCCGATCAAAAAAAGACTTATTTCTATTCGAAACGAAACAACAAGGTTTCGTTTCGAGCTTCAACATAACCGCTATTTGTCTTTCTCTCGTTCATAACCAGATTTGATTACGTATTTTTTTTAAGGTCTCGTTGTAACAATATTCTAGTTGCGTTAAGTTGGGTCCTAGAATCTGTTATTAACCTACGGGTAACTACTAATGACTATTAATTTGTATTCTCTAATGTCTATTCTTCTTGAGATGATGACTGTCTGAAGTACACGTGACATAATTTCAATACAGTTACGGATCACATTCTGATCTATGCTACTCCACTCTTGAAAAAGCAACTCTTTCAGGTCCTGGGCAGTTCTTCGATCTAGTATATGTCTTCGGATACATCGTTCCAACTCGGATACATCTCAGAAATGTTCGATGGGATTCATGTCTGGACTGTGGGCTAGCCAACCGCCTAATTCTCATTTCATCAATTACTCCGTGACAACTCTAGCTACGTGAGGAGCAATATTGTACATTTTAAGCCCATTTTTTCTCGCTTGCGTATTTTTCGTACAGATTTGTACACTTTTGATCAAAGGTCGTCGGTCAACGGAACCCGCCGCCCTCGGCCTGATAATGCCCCGTAGGCCTCGGAATCTCCAATGTATCGCTCCAGTAACGTATCCTGCTAATCCGAATCCATGAGAACGCGTATTTGATATTGATGGTCAATATCTATGCATGACGCCATTCGGGCCGTTCCGAAGGTACGAAATGGCCCATTCACGTTGTCAATCGAGATCGTTATCTTTGTTAGGCCGTTAGTTGTTTCGCGTTTTTTTTGTTTCGGTTCGTTCGCATCAGGAAATAGAACGCAAAAAGGTTATGTTTTACGCGATTCGAAAACATACTCTGTGGTTATATTGGAGACATCCAAAACAAAACGTCATCAAAGTTGGCCGAGAAAAAAAGACGTATTTCTATCCTTAATCGAATTTATAACCTTATTTACTTGTCCAGACTGTCACATCATATGACAGCCATTGTTTATTTTACAAATTGTGACAGTCACTTGTCAAAAGTTTGACATAACCGAAAAGCTTAGACATGACCGCTATTTCCATCTCTCTCGTTCATAGCCAGAGTTGATGACTTTTTTTTTGGATGTCTCTATATTTTGTGTTTCAAATATGTATTTTTTTCTTAGCTTGAAGAAAAGGGTGTTTCAGTACGAGTAGTAGTTTTTTGTCAAATATAAAAAATGTTAGAAAGACATATTTTCATCACCAATTTAAAACTATGATTATGTATGTATTACGTAAATACATATATGTTTGTATTTGGTTTTAATTTATTATCTAAAGTAATATATTTTTATATTAATGAGAATTAGAAAACCAAATTTTGCTTATTATTCCTTTTGCAATTAAAAAAAAGGTATAAAACTCTAGTGATTTTGCGGTATGGTAACACAGACCTGCAAAAAACACTTTTTTTTAACCTTAATAGGTGATTACGAAGGTTTTTAACATGCTGAATACAATACCGTTGTCTGATTTACACCATCACGTCACAATTTTCAGAAACCTAACCTAAAACTGCAAAAAAAGGCTTTTTTTGGCCTTAGCTCGGCAACGAAACGAGATTGGGTAAAATGGACTCGGACCATCGTATTCAATAAATCAAACCTACAAAAATCAATAGTAAAAATATAAAAAAAGTTACTATAGATGTCGTAATTATTATTTTATTTAAGTGATTTCACAAGAATTTCCAGAATCCATGTTTTGGAAACGTACAAAGAATTCAAAATTAAATAGGCTAATCCAAAGAATTTTGAGCTGCTAAACACGATGCCGTTACTTGTTTTTCTCCATGAAGTTAGAATTGTGAAAAAACATAACCTTAAAATTGGTATGAAGCAAGTCTTTTCTTATTTATTGGCCATAAGTAATTTTACGATTCTTGTAGGTGTTGATTTACTGAATACGAGTAGTCGAATCCATTTTATCCAATCTCGTTTCGTTGCCGAGCTATGAAGGCCTCGATATAGGCCAAAAAAAGCTTTTTTTTGCAGTTTTAGGTTAGGTTTTCTGAAAATTGTGACGTGATATGGTAAATCGGACAATTATGTTCATTGTATTATGTCCGAAACCTTCAGAATCACCAATTATGGTTCAAAAAAAGCCCTGCAGGTCTGTGTAATTGAAGACAATCATTGCAAGCAAATTAATATTTATTAAGTCTTATTTAGTTCTTAAATTACTATTAACATAACTTTTAAGAACATTTTTATACGACATTAAGCGGGGGGCCCAAAAAACTGAATCATATGAGTACCTAATCTTAACATACAGTGAGGTCCATAAGTAACGGATAAATTCATTATCTACGTAATTTACAATTTATGAGTAAAATCCTGAAACACGTCAATTTGTAATTCTAGGATGCCATTTTTTTGAGCATAATTTTATACCTCCCCCTCCAACTCCCTTGGAGTGACAGCTACCCCTTTAAAATTTCTAAATGGAACGAGGGTGCGTGTGATAGCTCATTTGCAAGGGTTTTTAATTCTCCATCCAGCAACATACAATTTTTTTAATTTGTATAATTTTTTTATTGAAAAATATTACATTTTTAATGTTACTAAGTAATGAAAAGAACATGAAACAGAACAGAAGAACAGTTTAAATCAAATGTTCAGACTGGGTGCTCGTTGCTTCTTGACAATAATGGAGGCGTTGCTGAAATTCTTCTAAAACATTTTGTATTATTTCCGGGGTGATTTGAATAATTTCTTGCATTAGGTATTCTGTCTTTTAAATCCTCTACGTTATTTGGTCTGTTGAAGTAGACTTTCGATTTTAAGTAACCAAATAAAAAATAGCCAAGCGGGGTCAAATCGGGAGAACGAGCAGGCCACTCAATTTCACCGCGTCTATCGATCCATCTATTGGGCAAAACTTGATTCAGATAGGCTCTTACTTCCAATGAAAAATGTGGTGTAGCTCCGTCCTGCTGAAACCAAATATTTCTATCAATTTCATTGGGGTTGTCATCATCTGGGAAAATCATTCTTAACTCTGGAACTAAGGAATTTGCAAGAAATCCAAGTAACGCGTGCCAGTTAATGTGCCATCAAAGAAATATGGTCCGATAATTTGAGAATTTATAATTCCAGCCCAAACGTTCACCTTCTCAGGATATTGAGTATTGGCCTCCATCATCCAATGTGGATTTTCTGTACTCCAGTATCTACAGTTCTGTTTGTTGACTGTTCCATTTAAGACGAATGTTGAGCTACACCACATTTTTGATTGGAAGTAAGAGCCTATCTGAATCAAGTTTTTCCCAATAGATGGATCGGTAGACGCGGTGAAATTGAGTGGCCTGTTTGAGTATTGTCATAGGATAGCAACGGGCGCCCAGTCTAAACATTTGATTTAAACTGTTCTTCTGTTCTGTTTCATGTTCTTTTCTTTACTTAGTAACATTAAAAATGTAATATTTTTCAATAAAAAAATGACAGAAATTAAAAAATCTTATGTTGCTGGATGGAGAATTAAAAACCTTTCAAATGAGCTATCACACGCACCCTCGTTCCATTTAAAAATTTTAAAAGGGGTAGCTGTCACTCCAAGGGAGTTGGAGGGGAGGTATAAAATTATGCTCAAAAAAATGTCATTCTAGAATTAAAAATTGACGTGTTTCAGGATTTTACTCATAAATTGTAAATGTAGATAATGAATTTATCCGTTACTTATGGACCTCACTGTATTTTTTTTAATAATATTTATTAATGCAATCTATCTCACTTGGATATTCAGCAATAAGTTGATAATGAAATTTATCTTTTGTGGTCCTAGTGCAGTGACTTGGTCACTTCAATAAGCAACGATCTGTATCATTTACATAAATCTAATAGCATTTTTCATTTAAGTCTAGAAAATTTTGCTTTTGGTCTCATTAACTCAGCTGCCAGCTTATTTTCATGATGGACAATGCGTTCTACATATTTGGGCATTATGTTTCTAATCTCCTCTTTTATAGTTGGAATCTTCAGATCGTGGTGTAACTTCTCGTTGGTCATGTACCATGGTGCATCCGTTATAATTCTTAAGAGTTTGGATTCAAATCTTTGCAGTATTTCCAAATTTGAATTGGCGGATGTGCCTCATAGCTGGATTCCATATGTCCATGTTGGTTTGATGATACATTTATAGACTAAAAAAGTTTGTTTTCTTATGACAACCTAGATTTTCTGTTTAAGAGCCAATAATATTTTCTATGTTGCAGGGCCCAAGGACTTACGCTTGTACTGTAAATATACTGTCACTGTAAATAGACACCCGTTGAACTAAAAATTAACTGACCGCATAAAAAATAATGACTAGAAAAAAATAATAAAACTTTTAAAAATGTGGTAATTTGTAAGAGATACATTGATAATTCTTTTTAGTGCCTTAATTTATTTTTTATAACTTATTATTTTTGTTCAACGCGTGATTAAGATTACTCATATGATTTTGTTTTGGTTTCAGAACTACAATGTAAAAAAAATAATTTGTGCTGCAATTGATGATATTTAGCTTTTAATAAATATGAGAAAAGAAGTCACTATTGTGATATTTTATCTTTTAAAAAATGAAAAAAAAAGTAACATTAGTGGTATGAGATAACATTTTTAACCCTAAAATAATATGTTACAGAAACTTATTTATAACACTATTTAAGATAAATTATTTTATTTTTTATGTTTTATATATCTGTTATAAAAGAACTTTAAAATGCTTTAATTTCAAATTTAAAAATGCCATACTGCCTTACAGTATGTTAAGGGGCGTACAAACCTGCACACGCATGCGGTGAGAAGCTACGCATATGCGTGCGTACTCAATCCATTCGCGCTCAGAGCATTCGTTGAAACTTTTATCGCCACATATGCGTGCGTGCTCAAATCGCTCCATCCATGCGTGGTAAAAAATGTCTAAAGAGTTGGTTATGGTCAGTGCCGCATTTGTAGTCATTAGTAGTTTATTAAAAAAAGAAAAAAGATAATAAAAATAGACGATTGTGGATGACGCATTTATTTAAAAGAAGAACTCGACATATGAGCTCCGATTTATTAGTAGATTTGGCTCTAGAACCAAATACCGGACAATTTCAAAACTTTGTACGTATGCCATTAGAAGACTTTGAATACCTAATGTAATGAAAAAGATACAGTGTTAAGAAAGGCCATATCTGCTAAAGAGCGCCTAGCTATAACATTAAGTTTCCATATTTAATTCTTTTGAAATTGTTTCCCATGTATCCTCTTTCTTCGTTTTTGAACAATACAACTTATTTTTTGGATCCCGTAATATAGGGATTTTTTCATATAGATCTATTAATTCCATACACTGTTCATTTGACCACTCCATTTTCCAGCGTCCAGCCACAAATACATATAAATATGTCAACAACTCCGCACTAGTCTCGCTTTAAACTAGAACGGCACAAAAACCCGTCCAAATTGAGCGCGAACGCACACGTATGTTTCTTTGATGTGCCCACAAAAACCCGACACCAGTCTGGCTCACGGTATGCGCGCTCAAGTCATCGCGAGAGGTAACGCATGCGGCGAGAGGCCACGCAAACGCCGTCCAGATTTGCATACGTATGTGTATGCGTAGCTTCTCACCGCGTGCGTGTGCAGGTTTGTACGCACCTTTAGCTGACACTATTTTTCCACCACATCATGTAGTTTTTCTATACATAAAGAGAATGCACGCCACCTAAAAGAGGCCACAAACATTTCACATCCCGTCGGTTATTTTCCCAAAAAAGAATACCTGTAAATTAAATCCTCCCTCCCCCACGCATAGTCTGGCGGATGTAAGTATAATTTTCTAAATGGACCACTTTTAATGTATCCTCAGTGTTGCTATGACGACACCTGGCTAAGAGATGGATTGATTGATTCGCGGGAGCGGGGAGGAGCCGGGGGCGACAAAGGAGGCCCGAAATAACTCTCATTAAGGCCGTTGGCTTAATGACACGCGATAAATCTGCATGAGTGCAGATGATCCGGAGGAAGTTTAAAAAAAACGAGCCCTTGATGTACAGGGTGATTTACGATAAATGCCCCTCCTCCTGTAACTTATTTATGGACCGGTTCGAAAATGAAAAAAATATTGAACTTTAAGATGGATTTTCCACATTAATGTCACTACACCACATTAATAGTCCAAGAGCCAGCGACAGATTTTCATGACCAAGTCCCTCTCAAGCGGTAATTAGTGGAATGCATCAGAGAGTTGTATCATAAAGTATTGTGAACGTTAGCTGCGGTTCCGTGGGTGGGATGAGCGGCGGTAGCCTCCCACGGACGGAGAAAAAAAATTTAGTCACTCAAAAATTTGTCAAACTATAGCTAATCCAATACCTTGAAGAAAAAAAGTCAGCTGACTATAACATGGTGTATTATACGTCAGCTGGTCGCTTGAACGTGCAAATTTATACATTCAATGATTTCCTTTCAACTAAAAATTTACCTGATGATAGCTTATATGCTACTGTGAATGAATATAATTGTCAGCTGGCTGTACCTCGGTGGAAAGATCGTCAGCTGATACTTTGCGAGCTGTAACGCAGAAGTTAGGCGGAAGCATCTATCGCCTATTTAAGTGCACCAGCTGACGAGGGAAAAATAGAAAAGAAGGGGAATAAAATGCGACTAGAATAGAAGGGGAAACGTAGTCAGTCGTAGAGAGTGTTCAAGAAGACTTAGTATAGTGACAGTTAAACACAAAATCAAAATGTCTAACGTAACGCCTTATTGCGTCTTTTGCAAACAAAAAACAAGTTCTCTCTTAAAATCATTTAGTGAAGATAATTTGACCAAGTGCAGTGCAGTGTTGATTGTAAAAAAATAATAAACTAGCTGGACTCAAAAAGTACGTACTAAACAAGTACGATCACAGATCCATTATTTTTAATGACAAGTGACGAAATGACACCAAGAACTAACTATGCAAAACCTTTTAACATTCAGCTAAATTGGGAAGCAAAAAGAAAAAAACAAACTGTCAGGAAAGAACACTACTGTGGTACACTGATGGATCCAAAATGGACAGTGGAACTGGCGCGGGAATCTATGGCGAAAGACCCAGGTACAAAAAATATGTACCTCTAGGGGAATATGCCACAGTATTTCAGGCAGAGGCACATGCAATTGAGCTATGCTTAAGGGAAAATATTAAAAGAGGATATAGAGGGAAAACAATCCTCATTTACTCTGACAGTCAGGCAGCCCTACAAGCTTTAGCATGTAAAAAAAAATAAAATCAAAACTGGTCTGGGATTGCCTAGAAACCCTCCAAGCTCTGGCAAACCATAACAAGGTAACACTTAAATGGGTACCAGGACATAAAGGGGTCGAAGACAATGAAGAAGCAGATACCCTAGCGAGAAAGGGCTCTGCAACGACACTCATTGGACCTGAACCAATGTGTGGTATACCAAAGTCCTCAGTGAGGCTCTAGCTGACTCGGTGGAAAAATAAAGAACACCAGTCTTACTGGAACCACATACCAGGACAAACAAACAGGAAATGGATGGTAAAGACACCATCAAAAGTATTGACAGACAAGATTCTGCGATTGAGTAGAAATCAGATAAGGCTTGTCACGGGACTCATAACCGGGCATTGTCACCTTAGGAAACATCTACACAGAATGGGCATACATTCAGATGAACCTATTTGTAGACTGTGTAATGAGTAAGATAAGTAAGGAGGAGGAAACATCCCGACACATTATACTAGAGTGCCCAGCACTAACACACTGGAGAAACGGTCTTCTGGGAATAGAAAACCCCCAGGAGGCCTTTCCAAAGAAAAATTGAACAGGCTACTAAACCTCATAAAGGTAACAAACCTATTCACATGAAATAACGATGTAAACTGGAAATACAATAAGCCTGAAGGCTGCAGTGTTGGAGGCAAAACAAACCCCAAACCAGACACATCGGAAGGAAAAAAAGCTGGACACGAAACAGTACTTCCTACACAGCAAAGCAATTTTCTGCTGTACCACAGCGAATGTTATCGACGCTTTACGGCTTTGCCACCAAAGTATAGGAAAATAACAGCAGCATCAGAAGACGCATATTCTTCAAGATTACCATATTTATATGAATTAATTCTTATTGCTTTCAATTTTTTCGATCATAATTTTTATTAATACTCGTCAGCTGGTGCATTTAAATAGGCGATATATGCTCCCGCCTAACTTCTGCGTTACAACTTTCAAGGTATCAGCTAACGATCTTTCCACCGAGGTACAGCCAGCTGACATTTATATTCATTCATAGTAACATTAAGCTATCATCAGGTAAATTTTTAGTTGAGAGGAAATCATTGAATATATAAATTTTCATGTTCAAGCGGCCAGCTGACGGATAATACACCATGCATAGCTGACTTTTTTCTTCAAGATATTGGATTAGCTATAGTTTAACAAATTTTTATTCAGGAGGAAATGACTAAAAATATTTTTTTTCTCCGTGCGCTTGAGGCTACCGCCGCTCAACCCACCCACGGAACCGTAGCTGAACGTTCACAAGGCATTATGATACAACTCCCTCGATGCGTCTCACTAATTATCGTTCGAGAAGAACTAATTGAACAAATTTTGACCTGGCTCACGGACTATAACTAGTACTATAAAAAGAACGAATCTTATGAAAATGAATAAAGTATGTGCAGGATAAATTCCGCCATCCTTTTCCTGCTGTACAATTTTTGATTAGTTCTATTATTTGATTTTGCTCAAATTTTGACAGTTGAACTAATCTACCCTAATAAACATTTATACCAAAAATCATTGGAATAAACTAATTATTACTGGGCGTTTTGATTTCTATGTCAGGCAGTAAGCAACACTACTTTCGAATCATAACATAGTATAAACCAAAGTCCCTTCCCGTTGTCTGTCCCTACCTATGTATGCTTAGATCTTTAAAACTACGCAACGGATTTTGATGCGGTTTTTTTTAATAGATAGAGTGATTCAAGAGGAAGGTTTATATATATAATTCATGCATAATATAGTAGAGAAACACTGATAATTTTAGAGGTTTCTAATGTGATGTCGTAAACCGTGCGAAGCCGGAGCGGGTTGCTAGTTTGAATTAATCCGCAAAAATCCAGCAGACGCTCGTCGTCCCACGACATCGAGCCACCCACGAGACGGAATCGTCTCGGTATCGACTGCCTCCCCCTCCCAACACGGCCTGCTCAGATATAACTTCGGTTTTTGGCATTCTAATACGGGATCTGCATATTCATACGAACGAGTGAAACGGCGCTGGAAAGAGACGTCCGACGACCGTTTTCCGGCCAGAAAAGGACGGAGAAAGGAGCGTACGGATCGCTTCGATGCCGACGCTCCTAATCCACTGTCCTGCAACGGCGAAATCCCGCCACCGAGGACTGTTCGAAATAATATAGAAGCTTAACTCCTTCTGTCTGTGCCCCCAATTCGACGGACGTATGCGGCCTCTGTCTCCTGACGCGATTTTTCCTCCCCCGGGGTGGAGAGCGGGGGAATGGAGAGCGGCTACGTGGACTGAAAACGCGGCCTGAGATCTAGCGGCGCATGGGCGTATCACATGGGGATAATTGAGGGAATTATTTGAGGAAAATTATGCCGAAAACTCAGACATACACTATGCTTTAACAGGAATTGCAAACCAACCATAAGTGCTATCCGCACCATCCGTACTCGGTACTTGCTGTTCTTTTGCATGTTGCTGCATTTGGGTACTATTGTAACAATACGACGGAATTTTCAGCAAAAGGTTATTTCTAGTTTCTGTTGTAGGATATTTTATTATCTTTATTACCTACAACGGGTGGAAAACGTCGCTGAAGGACCACACAAAATTTCGCTAGGCCGAATATGTAATAAATTTGGTTCGTCCGATACTTGAAATATCTTTTGGCGCCTTGGAGTAAATATATTTATGTTGTTTTGTAGCATTTTCTAAAGTGTTTCATGTCGAGAATAGCCCATAGTTTGAAGTATACCACATCTCGCAATAACAAGCCGAGTGGCTAGGCTAGTGGAGGTTTTGTAGACCGGGGTCAGAGTCGAACTCTGAAATAATTTCAGTGGCGCTTACGGCAGGCGAAATAAGTTATATAGAGAAAATGATTCAGTGAAACGGTTATTGTAAAATGAGATGGAAATGCGAGGGAAATCTGCAGTGGTTCGTACACGAAGGTTTTTGAAGGGTTTCCCTCTACAGGTTAACACAATGAGGTGAGGAGATTTCATTGGGAGATCCGGTTGCTAAAAGTCTATAAAGATATGTAAAATCCTTGGTACACACCTTCTATCGTGGAATGACAAAATTAGTTAACGGATGGTCAGCTCGGGACCGATATGAAAAGCCTGACGTCTTACTCCGCCCCTGGGTGGCTATCTAGACGTAAAGAGGGTAATTGGGGTAATATTAAGGATGATTTAGGAAATATACTGAGTTGATAAAAACAGTAATTCTCCCAAAATAGTTAGTTCTTATCTTCCGCTCGATGGTTACTTACGTGGTCAGGGTGGCTCTAATTAATGTTATTATTGTATTTATTCAAGGATATTTTCCGGTTGTGTTAATCAAAGTGACTCAAGAATTAATTGGTTCGTGGCATTTTTTACTGTTTTTTTTTTTGCGTCAATGTGTTTTTTTGTGTAAAAGTGTCTGTGTTTTATTTCGCGCCAGAATACTAAGGAGGCTGGGTACCTTTCGTCGGCTGACAGGCCTTAGCAGGTAAAACAATCTCATCGAACGACGAGATTAATAAACGAATCCACGATATCATAGTTGTCCAGATAAGACCGGTCGGAAGCTGGAAGTAGCAAAAGGAGTTCCGGGGTCGCGAGTAATTCCGCGTGCCCCTGGATTCCACACTTGTTACTCTATCTAACAGTTCAAGGAATGTGGTGTTTGACCATTTTGTAGCAAATTTATATTCAATACAGTGTTTACCTATTTTTCAAAATTTACACAGCACCTTTGCTTTTCGCTACCTGATCCTATGATTGTTGCTGACTCGTCTACGCTCTTAATAAAACACTGTATTGAAACATGGGTCTTGTACAAAACACTTACAGTTTTTTGTCACGAGCTCTCCGACTATAAGCAGCTATTACTTTCGGGAAGTCTGTTCAAATATCCGCAAACAGTGTGATGTACTAGAAAATTGCCCACACATGGCGTAACATAGAGTGAAACAACCTGTATGCATATGAGTGGAAGCTCTATAATTCACCCCCCTTCTACACCCATTAAAATTTACGTTATTACGATATAAAAAATTAGGTAAAAAAATGCCGCTATTGTATTTTTTGTATATTTTTCATATAGCATTAGTTATACACTGTCGATAAGTCATGTGTCAGTGACAATTTACCTGATTTTTTTCTAAATGGAGCAGCGTATACGTTTTCCCAAAAACTGAATCTACCATTTTTTCTTTATACAATGACTTAAAACTTTTTAAAACAACTAGGAGATTATCTCTGATAATTTGTTAGATATGTACCCATAAATATACAGTGCAGGGTCATGCTAAAATTGTCACTGTCGTTAGTCATTAGATATGAATATGAATAAGATATAGTACAGAAGTTACAATACTACATACCTAGGCGGATATTAGATATTCCATTTTTATGTCAAAATTGGGTGAATTTACTTACGTAAACCTAGGTCCCCTCTATTATCGCTTACCTCGCTTGCGGTTGGTTCGCCCCTCACTCTGACATTTGGGTGGAATCTATCTAAGAGAGAGTTCACTCATCAATTTTTCTTCATTCCGTAAACAGTACTGTATAGAAAATTAGGTGTCGAAATTATAAATAATGCAACAATTTTCTATTACTATCATCATGGATCATGGATACTTGACACAATCAAACCATATCAAACCAATACCATAAACTTGTCAAGTAAGTTATAACTGTAGAATAAAAAAACACACTTGGCAACATTTGACAAACTTACATATTATTTAAATTCTTAACAATTAATAAAATAAAATAAAAACGGTTTAAAAATTTTCTTGTTCAGCTTGCTGCAATAATTTTCAAATATTTTCTGTTGGCATTACCATGTTTATATTTTTAAGATAATAAAATTATATTCATACAAACTGCAATTTCCAATTTTTCACTTTAAAATTTGATTTGGTTGATATACACTTAAATTGAATCTTCTTATTTTGTTTTTATTTTGTTTTCCCCTTCGAAAATACGACGCCGACGCCTATGTCAGTGTCAAGTGAGCGTGTATGTGGGGCGTTCGGTATCTGTGATTGTGCAGGCAGTTTTGAATTTCGGGACATTTTTGTGTGACGTGGATTCTACCCCTTTAGGAATGGTTAATCTTTCGCGAAATTAGGTATTTCGAATTTTGCTTGGTCTGAACCACTTTTTCGGTAATCTCGATTTGAATGACAGCCCTCACCGCCAGGCTCAGACAGGTCTGTTAACGGCGAAGAGGGCCGAAAGTTCGATATTAAAATTAGTATGGTTTGATTTGAAGTGTTTTTATAGCGATATGTCATTGGGATATGTCCAAGTTGTGAACTGATTCTGACGTTAGAAAATGGAAGGACTATTATATTTTACGTTTTGGTACTTTTGATTTTAAAACAACGTACATACATATAACAATTAGTAATTAATTAATAGAGTATGTTATGATAATATATTGAGCATTGTTTATGTTTATCACGTACCATTTATGTATAGTTTTGGAGTGACACCTTCTATTGAACATCTGTAGTTGTAGATGTATCTCCACACTGTTCTCTCATGAAGTCTTGTACGGTCACCATTACTTCTTAAGTGCTTCCCTACGTTAGTTAACACACTTCCTTATACGTGCAAACCACTCATTAAACCAGTATTCCCATTGGGTTATTGGTATGAAACTACAGATTTCCTCATAGGCAGCAAATGCAGCAATTGCAGCATTAAAGACCCAGACCTTACTTTAAGAATTTGTTGGGACATCGTAATAATATAACCATGACTTGTCTCCTTTACTATAGAATTTATATTCGTAAATGTTCCTGATTTAATGCCTCTTAGCATTCGTTTTGCACTCGAGGTGTACATTGTTCCTGATGAATATATTTTTTCCAAAACATTCTAAATGGTTATAATATGTTATGTTAGAATTCACTTCCATTTTAATCGGAAATTATCTCAACTTCCGAATCGCTTGACACGTCTTTTTTTTTTTCACTTGTTTTGATTCTAAATGTCATTCTGAGCACAATTGTATGCCATTTGTCACTTTTTGACACATCATGTCATTTGTTTTTTTATTTATAGTTTTTTATCTAGACTGCTTAGAGTTAGTTAAGGATTTCAGCTTAAGTCAAGAGACGTAGAAAAATTGTTTTACCTTATTATTTAGCCTCACAAGATTATTCAAGTAGTGATTTTTGTTACCAACACTTTGATGTCACACACTTTAATATTTACTTAAGAATTTTCAAGAAAAAAAGCAATAACATTAGAAATTAATGAATACCTGAAAATGTTAACATAATATATTAAGCATTGATTAGTATGCACATATATTAGGTGGCTTTCAAAACAAAAACGATGATTCTTGAAACTTGTACGTAATTACTTCTTATTTATTTCGTTTTTTTTTTTTTTTTTTTTAAAAAAACAAAAAAAAAAAAAAAGGAAAAAAATTTTTCCCCTTTTTTTTTTTTGGGAAAATTTTTTCGGGAGGGGGCTGATTTTAACCCAAAAAAAATCCAAATGGGGAAAATCCTAGTTTTTTTTTTTTTAAAACACTAAGGAAAATGAAAAAAAAGAAATTTTGAGTGTGTGTAAAAGTGAAAGGTGTATTTCAGATAGTGTTGCTATTAATCAGGCAATATTCACATGGAATAATCAACCCATCCAAAAAAAGTCATTAAAGTTGGCCAGGCAGAAAAACCTATCTCTATTTTTAATCCTAAGTTTATTGAATTGTCAAGGCTGTCACGTTATGTTAAATCACAGCCATTATTTATTTTACAATTGTGACAGTCACTTATCATATTTGACAACAACAGTTTCGCTTCGAATTTCGACATAACCACCATTTCCATCTCTCTCGTTCATAGCCAGATTTAATGACGTGTTTTTGGATAGCAATAAAGTAATATTGTATTGCTGACATAGTAGCAAGGTTTTGTTTCCAAAGGCACCTAATATCTATAGATAAAACTTTTTTTGTCTACATCTACTTGACTTAAACTGAAATGTTAAGTCAAAGTTAAACTCTAAGCACGCTAGATCAAAAGTTGTAAATAAACTAATAAGTGACGTGATGTATTAAAGAGTGACAAATGGCATGTCACTTTGCTCAGAATGCTATAAATCAATGTGAATTGGTGTTATTTAAATTACACCTTTCTTGTGAATAAAAATAGGTAATAAATAAAATTAGGGTACCATTTATTGGAGGAACTTCCCTATTAAAACCTATAGATGTAAAACTATATGCGGGTAGAAGAAACCCTCCCTATTTTGGGTGAAAATCTGTTACCTATATAACTATCACATTCGTGTCTATTAATTTCTCTAGGGTTAAATAAATTAATATAATTGGGGGGATTTGTCTACCGTTTACTGTTACCTCCCTCCTGGGGTGAGCATACTAGAATCAAAACAAGGGTCAATGCCGTACGTAGCACGAGCAAGAAATACACGCGTATATAACTTACAAGGCGCTTGAAAATACGGTTTATACTTTCATGATCATAGTTTTATAGTGCTGACCAGGCGTTATGGCACACATTTCCGGACCTTAATAATTTTTTTCCCATATAAAAATTATTAATATCTGTATCTGTATGTGACCGTATCTGAAACTTTTGACAAATATCAATATCAAGTAGCTGCCGCAATTTCAAGTAGCAAGAATTTGAAAGTCATTTTAACTCTCTTAAAACAAGAAGCACGAATATCAACAAAGAATTCGTTGGTTGAAAAGTCACAGATCCTTCAAATGAGACAGTATCTAACTGGTAGATTGCACTTATCAACCAATCAACGAGGAGCCGTGAAGTAGTTAGCGGTCACGTGTCTTCATTGCTTTATCCTCGAAGTTTGGTCATCCCAGTTAAATATTATTTGTTAGCTCAACTGGTGGTTAGCACGGCCACGCTATCATCACACCACCGCTCTCGTGTTGACCATAATCACGTTCATTATTACAGATTACACAGAACATTCTCCTCAAACCTAGTTAAAGAGCCATAATGTCCTCCTAGACTAGACGCAAGGGTAAATGTTAAATTTTTTAATTGAATGATCTTTTAGACCGGTATATTAGGTTTTAATTGACACTGTATTGATGATGATGGAATGTGTCATTTCACCTCTGTATTTTCATATATCACTCATATTCAGATGTCACTCAATATTTTTTGCATACAGAATTCATATAAAAATAATAGAAAGTTTGGTTGAAGGATCCTGTAAAACTACTCCTCATTTGGAGCAATTTACGGTATTATTATTATCTTTTGAAATATAAGTACAAGAAGTTTGAACTTGTACACAAGTACAAGTATGAACCATCAGTACAAGTTTGAACTTGTTAGATTCATTTGTTTTTTCTGTTTTGTAAACCGTTTTTTTTTTCTAGTGCGTTTTAAAAATGAGTGACATTAATTTTGAGCAACACGCCTATGGAAACAGTGTTTTTTCCAAGAGGCCAGGTTTTTTGGTGGTTTAAGGCATTTTCAGAAGGAAGAGAGTCGCTCGTGTTTGATTCAAGATGAACCACGCAGCGAAATATATTCATCTTCAAGAACCGATGAAAATGTCGATAGAATACGGGATCTTGTGCGTTCAGATCTTTGGTTGACGACAAGAATGATCGGGGAAGAGTTAAATTTGAATCACACCACTGTTAACCACATATTTTGACTAACGAATTGGGGATGAGAAAAATCTGCGCAAAAATGGTTCCAAAAACCCTTTCGCAGTAACAAAAGGACATCAGGAGAGAAAGGTGTCTTGACTTTTTGGAATCGATTGGAAATGATCTCCGTTTTATGGAACGTGTCATTACTGGTGATGAGACTTGGGTGTTTGGTTCACTCGGAAACCAATCTCAAGCAGTCTCTCCTTTCCCTCTAGTGTAGTAATATGTGTCTTTCAAAATGTATTTACCCACAGTAGAGTCTTTTATATTTTTTGATTGTGTTTTGATTAATTGACGATCTTTTTGTGAAATAGAATTGACCGTAGAAATATTCCAGTTTAGGGCTGCTGCTACACGCTAAAACAATATATTCGATTATAGTGTTAATTATTATTTTAATTTTATATTTAAATTTCATTTCTAACAGCTGTTTATTTCACAAACATTTCGCAAACGGAAGTCTGATAACAATGGTTGTCAGACTGTGATTGTTATGAAAATAACAGCTATTCAATGCAAGATAAAAGTTTGAAGCTAAAAAAAGACCAAGCCACTATTAAAGTCAATGAAAAATTCAGATAATTTCAAACTGTCAACAAAATGTCAAGAAATTTACGCAAGAAGTTTACGCAATCTTTCAATTAATTGGAGGATCTTCCTGTAACTGCATGTACATAATTTATTTTTTAAATTTTTTAATTAATTAGTGGATCTTCCTGCAACTGCATGTACAGGCATATTTTCATAATTTGACAAGTTATTTCGAGTTTATTATTGACTAGCGACTCGCCCCGGCTTCGCACGGTTTACGACATCACATTAGAAATATCTAAAATTATCAGTGTTTCTCTACTATATTATGGTATAAACCTTCCTCTTGAATCACTCTATCTATTAAAAAAACCGCATCAAAATCCGTTGCGTAGTTGTAAAGATCTAAGCATACATAGGGACAGACAGACAGCGGGAAGCGATTTTGTTTTATACTATGTTATGATGTTTGAAAAAAGTTCTCAGACAAAAGTTTGAAATTGTTTATTTATCCTTAAATGAAATATGTCGCGACCTGCTGAAGCAAACAAAGACATGTTATATATTTTTGAATAGAGAAAAATTCGAGTATATGTATGTACGGGGTGTTTCATTTCAAAAATAAAACTTGGGTTCAGTACCATGGTTTCTGATGTTCAATTGTTTTTTCTCTTAGCATATTATAAAAACTTGCAAAAATCTATAATTTTTATCTAAAGAACTTTTTTCTAAGGTCAACAATAAACATATATGGAAACTAACCCTGTACATAATTTATTTAAAATCATCTTTTCACATTTATAACTAAATAATGAAATGATCAAGTTCCTTTCTTGATAGTGCTAACCCTCCACCACCCCTTCCTGTTATACATAGTACTATGTATACATAGCAAACATGTTATCATTATCCACCCCATATTTTAGGCAATACAGATTTCTAAAAAAAATTTCAGCGATAATATACCACCACGTGCATATGGAAATACTAATTGTGTTAATTTTAAAGTGTGACCTTGACCTTATAGGAGGAAGGAAGATTGCATATTTCCAGATTTACATTCTTTCAAGAATATAGAGGTAGACCTCAATCAAGTGAAAATGGTAGGTATGTCGTTAGAGAACATGTCATTAGAGAACAGATTGTACATTGACACTGACGTAACTGAATTTTCCGAAGAAAAACTTTACACTTTGCGTTCCAAACCTAATAACGAGAATTGACGCACACCGATCAATCTAAAAATTTTAAGTGAGTAGATAAACTCAACAAGTCACCAGAGGCCCAATTGGCTGATTGATCCCTTTAACCTAATTTACATCACTTGACACCTTGTAGATGTTAAATAAAAATCGACTCTCAAAGGAAACGTGCCCTGCCTCCTTATTGGGAAGGAGGGATCGAGAATAATCCGAAGACCCGATATTGGCGGACGAGCGTCAATTGCTCATGTTTAATCTTCATACGTAGAAATTTTGCAGTTAAACGTACAAAATATTTGCTACTTTTGACTTTTTTTTTTAATATATTTTTTTAAATTCTGTTTTAAATTTGTCACGAAATATTTATGATTTTAAAAGCCATTTTAACAAGGTTGTTAGGATATGAGTCAATTTTTTTCAATACAAGATCTTACTTCAAATTAATAAAAGTGTCTCACCTTCGCTGGACAAAAAATTGACCAAACCGGGTTAAAGTTGGTTCATAATTAAGAATTATGAATTACATTTCTGTAATTACTTTTTTTAGTCGAGAAGAATCTTAATATTCTTATAGTAATTATAGAGGGAATAATTTGAATTATTGTTTGGCTTGTTGAATTTTAGGTACGGGAATAAATAACAACTTTTTGATTTTTTGCCAACGTTTCATATATTCATATTCATATATACAAATGTAACAAATGTAACAAAACAAAAATAAAGAACCATCAAGTAATCATTATTAGAGCCTGGTGCAATCGTCGGTAACACAGGATCGGCCTCAGAATAGACATTTAATGAGTAATAAAAGCAGCTAAACTGTTACAATGTTCGTGTAAAACCCTCTTAATTAGCTGGAACGTCACAAACTGGATAAGATCCGTAAAAACTTGTCAGCATCGGGTACGTTTCAATGGTTTTATCCTTAAGTGATGTTCGCCATGGTGAAAAAATTTGTTTGAGGCTGGTGAAACCGGCGTGTTTCTGTAAGGTCCTTGTGATTTTTTTTAACGCGCTCATTTTTTACGTCACCACATTTCTGGGTGAACTAAATTGCAAGTAGGCGATGTGCGATCTGCTGTACACATTTGGAACGCATCGATAACTACTGACGATGGCCGGTTCTGTCTAGCCGATCGGTGGCCGGGCTCTAGTCATTATTATAGTAATTTTGAACACGTGTTGTCCTGTAGAGAGTTTTTTTTTTTTACCTTTGTTTACTTACCACCTTATATGACACAGAGAAATAAATCTCAGAAACGTTGGAAAAAATAAAATCGTTGTTAGTGTAACATTTAGACTCCTAGTTCTTGAAAAATACCTCTTGAAGTAATGTTGGATGCTATAGAATATAATTCGTAATATAATAATATAAAAAATAAGAAGCAAGAAAATTACTCGTTAATCGTCATTAGCCATCAAAAGCCACATATCCGAGTTTCGATCTAATTAGATCTCATCAATGTGACATATTTGACGGCGAACAAAGAAGAACAAGCATGTGGGTTGTATTCTGACCAGGAGAGCATACGGTGGTGTCGCCCTCTAGTGCATTTTAATGGAATTAGACATCTATTGGTGATCCAACAAAGTCGGAAACAACCAAATGTCGTTCCCAAAGCACTCTCTAACGATAGGTAATACGTCACACTGGTGGGATCTAATGAGATCGAAATCCGGATCTCTGGCTTTTAATGGAGTAAATGACGATTAATTTTTTCTCAATTCATATGAGCTTAACGATTTTATCGTTAGAGAGTACCTAACTAAATTAAGATAATACATAATTTGAAACATTCCTACTAGGGTGATTTGCGCTGTCCCCGTTGATCGAAGGGTCCCGTCGTGCTTTTAAAAGATAAAGTTTGAAGTAAAACAAGATAAAAAGATTGTAAACGAGGGAAACAACCACTTATTTTGAACAGCGATCGGCGGGGCTTTGGCTTTGATCTTCGATTACGCTGAATTTCTAATTGGAGTGGAAAAAAAGTGAAATTGGTAGCTCTAAGGTATGTCCTCAGATGTTTATGATCCGTCATCTCCCTTGCTATCGTCTAGTCAAAATACAAGAAAAATTATGAAATAAATCTTAACAGAAAGTGATTTAGATTGAAATTAACGTTCCCCAATTAATGTAATATTTTTTAAAATGTCTTAATAGGGATTTTAAAATACATCATTATAAAAAAAAATGTTTTACCAAACTACATTACTTCGTCAAGTCGTAAATATGATTATTAGAATAATTTGTACCTCAGCAACATATGAGGTGTGTAAATTAGGTAATGGGACTGGTTTTATTTTTTTTATTCGACAGTATTGTCTCCTTCAAAATAACTTCCTTGGGAAGCCACACAACGCTGGAGAAGGTTCTTCCATTCCTCATAGCACTGCTGAAACTCATATACTGGAATAGCCTTCAGCTGGTCGATTACAGCAGTGTGAATTTTTTCTATGGTCCCAAAATGACGTCCCTTGAGGTGATTTTTCAGTCTCGAGAAGAGAAGAAAGTCACAAGGACTCAAGTGAGGCGAATAAGGAGGCTAAGGAGCCACATGAATGTTTTTACTAGCTAAAAACTCGTTTACTGAAATGACTGTGTGACAAGGTGCATTGTCGTGATGCAACATCTAGTTGTCCTTGATGTTTGGTCTCACACTCATGACCCTTTTTCGAAGTTTTTCAAGAACCTTTCTGTAAAAGTGTTGATTTACTGTTTGGCCTGGAGGCACAAACTCTTTGTGGAGAATTCTCTGGCTGCCAAAAAAGCAAATCAGCATACATTTGATATTTTACGTGATCATTCTTGATTTTTTTAGGTCTTGGAGAGCTTGAAGTCTCTAATTCCATGCTTTGGCGCTTAATTTCCGGGTCGTACTCAAACACCCAAGACTCATTACCAGTAATGACACGTTCCATAAAATGGGGATCATTTTCAATCGATTCCAAAAAGTCAAGACACCTTTCTCTCTTGATGTCCGTTTGTTTCTGCGAAAGGTTTTTTGGAACTATTTTTGCGCAGAATTTTCTCATCCCTAATTCTTTAGTCAAAATCTGATGCACAGTGCTGTGATTCAAATTTAACTCTTCCCTGATCATTCTTGTCGTCGACCGGCGATTTGAATGCACAAGATCATGTACTCTATCGACATTTTCATCGGATCTTGAAGATGAAGGCCTTCCGCTGCGTAGTTCATCTTCAATCGACTCTCTTCCTTCTGAGAATGCCTTAAACCACCGAAAAACCTGGGATCTTGAAAAAACACTCTCTCTCTAGTTTCCGTAGGCGTGTCGAAGTTTTGCAAAAGTATCCGTTGCGTTGTGTCCAAGTCTGAAGCAAAATCTAATAGCACACCGTTGCTCAAAATTTATGTCACTCATTTTTAAAACGCACTAGAAAAAAAAAACGGTTTACGAAAACAGTCACAAAGATCAAACAAATGACTCTAACAAGGTCAAACTTGCATTGAAGGTGCATTACATGTTAACATACCGCCCTTCCCTAGTCCCGTCTCCGCAGTGTTGTTAGATCGGGCACTATATTGCCAGTCTCATCACTTAATTTACACAATTCGTATATAGATTCGAAGACACGATGAGATGATACAAGATGATTCAAATGGTTTTATTGTCCCAACAGGGTTGGCGAAACGCACCTGTAGTATGTTTTAATATTTCGCTGTGTGCTAAAAATATCCTCGATGTTTTTGTTACACTCTATATTCCAGCCCCATTCCAGCACTATAACTGGTAAATATTGTTAAAACCTGCACCAATTTTCTACACGAATGTCTAGTCTAAGTAAAAAAAAATAATCTTCTTATATGTAAGTCTTAACTAACCAAAATTAGTTCTCATAATTTCTGCAATGTATCAGGGCAAATTTCGATTTAGTGCTCTTTGTATGGACAAAGAATATATTCTTGAGGCATTCCAGGTAATATAAACTTATAATATAATGTAATTATAAGTTCATTTGACAGTTTATTATCTAATAGCGATACTTTGGCGGTTCCAAAGATTCAATTACAACAGACTGTTTGGAAAAAAATAATTAATGAGTAAAAATCAAATGTGAAATAAATATATAACATGCCATTTAATATAACGAAGTTAGTATTCACTTCCAGTGTACCCGGATGTGCCAGAAAGTCGTCATTATTTTATGTGTATGGTCTGTGTATGGTATGGTCACTGCAAACCTCTAGATACAAATTTTCAGATCCTTATAGTTTATAGTTCTGCAAAAACGTAATGGGTCGCCGTGAATCACCCTATATATTCAATGCATAATATTTCAAAAACGTACGGAAGTAAGTATGATATATGTTATAATCAGAAGAACGAGCAGAATTCAACAAAAATTCGACAAATAAAAAAAGTGTTATACGGTTGCTACGTATTTGGTTCATTTGTTTTCTTGGCAGCACACAGAAATTTTAGAAAAAATAAGTTACCCTGCAAAAAAAATCCGTAGTTCTAAAGATAATTGAAAAATGGGGAGTGGGTATTCTTAGGATCCACCGTGCACCTACTTCGACAAGAAGTCATTTTTATTCCTTTCCTTTCATTCGATTACATCCCGGAATATACCAGTGGATTCTTGCAATTTAAGTGCGAGCTGAAACTCTTCCACTCCCTCGCCCCGTTATTAAAATTTCAATTAGAGCTCTTGCATTATTAAGATCCGAATCAATAAATAGGATGGTATAGATTATCCCGTACCTACGGGCATGAAAATTTAATCAGTGTTTGCATAGAAAAGCAGAAATCCACGTGAGGGGTTGGGAAAAACAGCCCCTCAGCAGTGTTTTAAGCCACCCCCTGATACTCTCTTCGCTATGCCGTTGCTTCGGGACGCCGTCGATACATTTTATTATAAGTATCCGCTGCTCGGGGTGCCATCTCACGAAATTACTTCGGTTAATTGGAAATGTAAATTAAGAGTAACGTGTGTCTGTGTGTGAATGCGTTTCAGTTGCTTTCTCGTCCATCTACAGAAAGATTACCGTTGAAGGAGTTAACACCTTTTTTTTCAGACGTTATGACAGAAAATACTTCCGATGATATACACAATTTCTGGTTGAAGCATCTACCTGCATCTCATCATATTCTGGCTGTATTTCACGGAGGCGACAAACGATCAGCATGTCTTACCTGAATTCCTGATGACAGGCAACAAGTACATGTTTTTCAAAAAAGGGTGATCCGATCACAACCCAAGAACTACAGACTCATCACGTGTTTGTCCACAATATACATATGTTATTCACGGCCAATAAACGACAAAATTAATCGCCACTGCTTGGAAAATAACATCTTTGAGGAAGAACAAAAGGGTCAAGACAACAAGATCAACCGCACAAATAATAAAAAAAGATTTCCAGGAGAATTATGAGAACCGCGTGACAAGGCGGCACACGCTTTTATCTGGAGGCAATCTTATCAAAGCCATCGACTCGTGGGCTATCCAAATGCTTACGTACTCTTTTTGAATCGTTTATGCCTTAATCAAGAAGCTTCCATAAGAAGAAAACTGCTAACCAACAGGTTAATAACAGCAGTAGTACGAGAGGACTCTGGATATACGCCTTTGAGTCTAGGATGCGAACTTCTTCCGGTCGACATACCAACAGAACAGGAGCTCCACCCACACTGGATGGAACACGCTCTACAGGAACGTTTTCCAAAAATGCTGTAGTCAAATTATGATACATCGATAAGGAAAATTCAGTAAAATGGCTTACAGACGGCTACCTCTATGTATCAAGAAACTGAAGGCTTCTTTACAGCTATTCAGGACAGGGTAATAAGAACGAGAAATTACAAGCATACAATAATGAGGGACGACGTCGAAGATATATGTAGGAAATGTTGATCTGCAGGCGAAACTATTGAACACGTAATAGGAGAGTGTTCTGCGCTACCAGAGTCAGCATATTTCGGCAGGCACAATCAACTTGCGAAGATGACCCACCAACAACTGGCACTCAAGCATGGTCTGTTAGTGACAGCTCTGCCATACTACAAATATACCCCAGAAGCTGTATCGGAATCAAAAGTAACAGTGATCTACTGGGATAAACTAGTTATCACCGGTCGAGCAGTGGACTTCAACAGACCAGATATTGTGGTGATCAATAAGGAACAATGAAAATGGATCATGCGTAGACATCTCAGCGCCACTCACCCAAAGCTGAACGCAGAAGATCGCGAAATACGAAAACCTAGCAATTGAGCTGAAATGTCTCTGGAGACTAGAGAAGGTGGAGATATACGCTCTAGTTATATTGGCAGAGGGGATGACCATGACCAGATTAACACATAACACAATTATAATTGGCGAGAAGGCAGTTGTATTACAAACATGTGATATTGTGCGAAAGGTTTTGGGACAGGATGTGACCATAAAGTCGGCGAAATAATGTACAATCTTGATATACTGTTTGTGTAAAGTCGACATCGGTCGGTTGTGAAAAAAAGACAAATGCTACACTTCTCCGTCTAACAACAAGCACAGGTAGTGAGAGGGCCGGTCTTATTCCCTCACTACCTTCGATGCGTGTGCGGTTGCTTCTTATCTGACGTTTCACTTTTGTTTGTCCTTTTTCTGAACTGGCCGATGTTGGGTTTACACACACGATATATGTAGATGTTATACTAGTCAGTTGAATTTAAAAAGCTGATCAAAGTACAACACAATCACAGCATACTTATAGAAATATATAAGATGTTAAAACAAATATCACAAACTTTGAGGGAAGATAGTATGGTCCAAAACACGCAGAAAAGTCTTAACGAACATAGTTCCACAAACGGACAGTTTTAGAGATACGAGATCTTTTGCTTTTAAGCTTGATTATCATTTGTCTGTATAATACCCGGTATAACTAATACATAAAACTTTTGTGATAAATAAAAAACTGCATATCAGTGTATACTTTGGCTAAACAAACCGTTGTATACTAAAGCAAAATGACACCATTGTTTTCAAAAATTATTGTTTAATGTATTAATGCATATATAATAATATCTAGCTGTACAATTGTTTACTTATATGATTAAAGATTTAGGATATTACTAAAAATAACTGCAAATTTTGTTGTCATAACGTTTTGCAGTAATTATACTAGGTAGTCGGGAAATGAGCGAACAATGTAATAGCAGAGATTTCTTGATCCAAAATAAAAGAATTTAGGTCAACTTTCATATTGCAGAGTTGCTTAGTTTAGCCGCTAGAGGGCGTCAAGATACCGGATTTTTTTTCTTTAATTACTCAAAACGCTAATATTGGTTTTGGCCATTTTTAGTATATGGTTGTAGGCCCACAATTGGCCATTTTTAATTGTTATCCGGAACGTTTTCGAAAATACAGAAACATCTTACAGTTAATAATATTTCAGCGTAATTTTCTATTCATATTTTGTTATTGCATGAGTAATGGCTACCGCCTTTTATCTAGACCAGGTGGCTTGATTCCGAAGTTTTTTTTGTAAAATGTTGACTGATGAATGATGATCGGTTGAACCAAGAAAAAATATTTTTCTAATGACTATAAGCTTAGATTACCAATAAACATAGTAACCAGAAATAGTTGGATGCCTCGCTTTTGTTCTTTAATGCAGCTGTCATTTAAAAATTTTAAATTTGTTTTCAACTGTGAAAATTTTCTTCGATAAAAATCGACCGAATGTTTTTGGGTAAAAATTTCTGCTATTACAGTATATACTTCATTCCCAGACAAAGTGTATACCGGATGTCCTAAATCTATTTAGACACACGTTATCTTGGAAATGGCTTGACTTGTGAAAAAGAAAAGTTATTCTGTTTAAAAAGGTGTGTTTAACCATTTTATTTTTTTATGTGCGGGGTACCTAAAAAAAGGCAATGTGCGACTATAATTTTTCAAATGGAACACCCTGTATATTTTTCCATTTTCAGATTATTCTTTAATTTCTAAATAAATTCTATTAACCATGTCCCATACTTACCTATTGTTATTACAAAAGATTTTCAAGAATTGAAGACACAAATCTTTGTTTTGATATTCAATAAAGGCCTGTCTTATGAATTTAAGAATATGCAAACTGACTATGAATCGAGATTAAATGCTTGGTATTTCATAAACCGTTAAGAATAAATATAGGATAAGGTTAAGTGGAAATTGGATAAGATGTGATGATGAAAATATACGTGTTTCGTTCAAAAAATTTCAGTTGCAAAACGTGTTGCCTTAACCAGAATAACTTTTATGTTTAACATTTTTTTTCTATATCAAACGTTCTCCGAGATAGTGCTTATTTAGAGGTGCGACACCCAGTAGGCATTCACATATACTTTTTAAAACTAGGTCACAAGCATTTAAATCGCAAGCTTCCAGTTTGTATAATTCTGTGATAAAACTTATGACTTAAAGGTAATAAAACAAAAAATGTGACTTTAATCTTTCACTTTGACGATTCTAGTTCATTTTGATTTTGTCAAATGAATATTACTAGATATCATTTTTCTAGTGACCACACGGTGCTAATATATAGTAAAAAATTGCATATAGCTAAAAACATTTTTCATTCTGGCATCTTGAGATTAAAGCAAAGAGAATGTGCGGATAAACATAAAAAAAAAAAAAAAAAAAAAACAACATAAAAGACAATTCTTTTTGATGATTGTTGTCTTCAAATATCGTTCACTATCCACTATTATTTTTTTAATACCAACTTCAAAGATATTGCTATTAATGCCTTTGTTATCTAGATTTTGTGATAATTCGCATAGGGTATCTATTATTTGCTCGTTTTTTGTTAAGCCTCGAAAGTCATATTTTCCTTAAATTTCTTTGTTAGTTACCAGCACACGTTGGGTTGCTACAGTCTTTAAGAGCAATTTCAACCCTTCTATTCCGAGTTCTTCAATGGATGGAGAATCATATCCTTCCAAAGCTACATCATTGAGCTGTACAGTAACTACTTTGACTGATGCTAAGCTTTTACGATTCCAAATTTTTTACCTCAGCATTTTCACGAAGAACGTCCAAATAAAAAACGAGCGTGCCTCTTCCGTCAGACATTTCCAGACGAACCTTGTCATTATTCAGATGAACCGACTCCAGAAAATAAGTCGTTGAATTATTTTTATACACAGCATTCTGCTCAAGTATCTTTCTACACAGGTCCACTGATCACTTTTTAACTTTGTCCGTATGCATGTTGTATCTTTTAAAAGTGATAACTGAGGTTTAACGTTTGATCTTGACTTATCTTTGAGTTGGGTATATACATATGTATGCATCTATCTAACAAAAGATAGATCTTATCAAATTATACGTGTTTTATTTTTATTATAATACAAATAATTGCATTTTGTGCGAAGCTTCTTTAAATAAAACTGATTTATTTTTAGTTTGTTTATATAAGTTTGTACATAGTGTGTTCTGTTTCAGGTTGATTTCCCTCATAATCTGTGGTAACAACATGAATGGATTGTGCCATAGCGCAGACATATGGACAATACACACCTACGAATATGCAGAAGTGGACATGAAAAATCGAAACGTTGAACTTACGAAGTGATCATGCCATTTTGTGGAAAATAAAAAGTGGCAGTGAGGAAATGCAATTCGTTTTAAAAAAATCTCCTTAAATAAAGAGAGGAAAAATAAAAATCCATTGTCAATTTTTTTACAGAAATTTCAGGAAGTAATATGAATTTCTACAATTTTTAAAGGGCATTGAACACAAACTTCATCACAACATAAACTTTTTCGTACCTTTTATGGTTTCTGAGATCACAATGGTCACCCTCGAGTTTGGGATAGGTTGTAAAAGAATGCGACGGGTAGCAACAAATATGTATGTTGTCACAAATGAACTGCTTACTACGTTTCAAGTTGAAAAATGAAACTGGCCTTTTTCGATGATTTCTTGTAGGTTGCGCTACCCGCAAACCGTAGCACCAAACGCTACTGCTGTATGGGGTGATTGATCGAAACCCTTCTTAAGAGTATTGGGGCTTGTGGATACGACTGAGTTTTGAATATTTGGACTTAAGCTAATATGCCTATAGTGACTTGATGAAAATAATTTCAAGATGTCTGCACTTCTGGTTATACCGGAAGTCGGTATCAACTTCATTATTTTAAATGGAATTAGTACCTTTTCTGTTATATACATATGTATGTATTTCGATACTAGCAAATTCAGCAAACGCTTGACAGAATATTCCATTATAGTTTTTATTTTAATATAATTGATAGGTGGTATCGCAGGACACATTTAACAGCGTGCATCGGTTTTTATTTTGTACAGAGACGGTTCTTCCATTCCACATAGCAGTGCTGGAAATCATATACTGGAATAGCCTTTAGCTGGTCGGTTACAGCTGTTTGAATGTTTTCTATTGGTCTCAAAATGACAATCCCTTGAGGTGATCTTTCAATCTAGGGAAGAGAAAAAAGTCACAAGGACTCAAGTCAGGCGAATAAGGAGGCTGAGCCACAATAATGTTTTTACTCGCTAAAAACTCGTTTACTAAAATGGCTGTGTGACAAGGCGCATTGTCGTGATGCAACTTCCAGTCTTGATGTTTGGTCTCACAAGCATGACCCTTTTTTCGAAGTTTTTCAAGAACCTTTCTGTAAAACTGTTGATTTACTGTTTGGCCTGAAGGCACAAACTCTTTGTGGACATTAGATCTTCAACTTGCCCATTCTTGCTTTTTTGGGTCTTGTACAGCTTGAAGCATGCCATTCCATGCTTTGGCGCTTGGTTTCCAGGTCGTACTCAAATACCCAAGTCTCATCACCAGTAACGACACGTTCCATAAAATGGGGATCATTTTCAATCGACTCCAAAAAGTCAGGACACCTTTCTCTCCTGATGTCCTTCTGTTCCTGCGAAAGGTTTTTTGGAACTATTTTTGAGCAGATTTTTCTGATCCCCAATTCATTAGTCAAAATATGATGAACAGTGTGATTCAAATTTAACTCTTCCCTGATGATTCTTGTCGTCAACCGGCGGCGATCTAAACGCACAAGATTACGTACTCTATCGACATTTTCGTCGGTTCTTAAAGATGAAGGCCTTCCGCTACGTAGTTCCTCTTCAATCGACTCTCTTCCTTCTGAGAATGTCTTAAACCATCGAAAAACCTGGAATCTTGAAAAAGCACTGTCTCCGTAGGCGTGTCGACGTTTTGCAAAAATCTAATAGCACTGTGTCCAAGTCTGCGGCAAAATCTAATAGCACACCGTTGCTCAAACTCATTTTTAAAACGCACTAGAAAAGACCGGTTTATAAAAACAGTCACAAAGAACAATCAAATGACTCTTACAAGTTCAAACTTGTACTGAAGGTGTATTCGATGTTAACCTACCGCCATTCCCGTTAAATCCCGTATCCTTAGTGTTGCTAGATCGGTCGCTACGTTACCAGTCACATTACTTAATATACACACCTCATATATATTTTCTATCACCTACATAGCTTCTGTTGATGTTATTTGCAGAGTCTTAGTAATATCTAGGTAATCTTGATTTTAGCTGTGGTTTGTTTGTTTTAAAGCCACCAAATACTAGGCTACCATGGTACCCCGTAGGCTACCATCGGTACAATGCAATACTCCCACGATTACTCATCGCGTTTCATATTATTTCGCTTTTAGTTAGGTCTAGCAATAACTCACCAGCTGTCACTGTTACGGACATCCTGTATATTTAGGCCAAATACCACGTTGCGTCTCGCTTAAAATTCCATTTCTAAATCTCCGTTATCGTCGTTAATATCGGATCATCCGTTAAGCTGCTCCAAGGAAGATTCGGCCGTTACGTTTTATTGATACCGCCGCCTGTTCAATGCGAAAATGAGACGCGATTCGGCGTGATCTTTTTAACGACGGCCATTTGCATTTTGATTGCGTTTTAATACCCCTCCCGGAATTGATTTTCTTTCTCGGTAAGTTAATTATCCCGGACCGGTGACGGTTTCTAATTGATTCCGCCGCGAAAAAAGGGCCGAAACGTCGAAGCTAATCGACGTTTCGGCTCGCGTAGCTCTCCCTCTTCGTTTATTGTCGCCCGCTTTATATTATAATTCCATTAGGACCCGTCGAACGAGAGAGACGCAGAAAGTTTTGAGAGTGTTTGTGAGCGTAAAATACGGTTAGCCACATCCCGTATCATTTTCTTATTATTATTATTTACTGAAGATGTACAAACAACTATTTCTTGTATAAAACAGCGTATGTTACGGATTTTACACCTTTAACGAAAGCCGCTAGCGGGGAATATAAACTATCCGGTTGATTTAAAAGTATTGAGCCTTGCTGATTTGTTCATATGATTATACGTATTTTATAAACACGACGAATTTAATTAAGCATTCGTTCCCAGAACTCATGCGATTGTGAAGCAAAAAAGTTGTGTATGACTATTTGTAGATCTGACGATTGTCAAATGATTTGTTTATTAAATGTTTGCTGAGTGCACAGAACTTCAAAACCTAACTGCAAGAGTCAAGGCGTGTCGTTTTGCTACATGGGGATATGCATTATCGTGCAGTAGTATAACTTTGTCGAGCCGCGGTCGCAGAAAATCGAGGTTGGGCGGACAAATTGCGGATTTGACAGCGGCAGTGATGGTGGGTAGTGTCTTCAAGAGTTCCCAGTGATATACACTGCAAAGGCCCCACAAAACTTTCAACACCTTTTTCGAGTGGACGTCAAGTTTAGGTACCGATTGCGCCGTAGTATCTGCGTCTTCCACTGGCGTTTACGGCTGTGAATTATGTTCATAAAGTACGCACTTTTCATCCGTGGTGACAAGATTGTTCAACCAGTCAAAACGACGACTGTGGGAGAGAAGTGGTGTGCAAATGTGACTCTGATGGTGGTGATTCGGCTTCGCTTAATAAACTGCAAGTGGTATCCACTTGCCCAACTTTTGGACTTAGCGTTTTGAAACCACGTACTACCGTGACCTAGCTGCAGACCAGCTTTCATGCCACCTTTCGTGTGGTTCCATTTGGGTTCGTTTTGACAATTGTACGCAAGCTCTCGATATCCAGTTGAGGCCTACCAGATCGTGGATTATCGTCGATGCTGTAGTCGCCAGATCGGAAGCACGCGAACGACCTGTCTACTCTCCAGACTCGTCCAGATAATTCCAAGCACTTCGAGGGAATGGCTCAATACTAATGAATCGACCGGCTAGTATCAGATATAGTTATAATACCTCAAAAAGCAGGGTTACAATTTAAAAAACACGTCGACATTTTTGTTGGTGGTGCAGGGAGGCGAATTTTAAAAATACCGGGTGACACATGATCATAGCATACCATACCATTTCATGCGATATTTTTTGGCTCTGTATAGTCACCGAGTGCAGTTACTTCGAAAACAATTTTGTATGTTGCTAATAAAAATTCATGTTAATGTTATACTTTAAATTAGTTTTTTGAAATTCAACTCCAGAAACGAAATGTTATGAAAATCTTTTGTTCGGGCTGTTTCTTGTCACCCTGTATTCATAACAAATGACAACTTACGATTTGCCATTGACAAAAAATTTTGCCATACCTTTTCTTTTTTTTTTAGTTTTCTTTTTTCCACAACCCCTTCAAACTTCTAAAGGGTGAAGTTTTATTTTATGTATCAAATTGTGAGGGTTTTGGAGACGCTGATAGCGAAACTGAAATTTGAACTGATTTGAAGCGAAAAATTTGAGACAATGGCAGCTCTCAACAAGCTCTCAAAATTCCTGGAAATAGGATATAGATTTTTTATGTATATTATTAAGTTTTAACAAATGACATACAGTGCCCTACCCCACTATTTCTTTGTATTTTGACATGTTAAAATAGACAACGTGCCATTTTTTCTCCACAACCCCCTTCAAACTTCTAAAGAGTGCATAAGATCTGAAGTTTTATTTTATGAATCAAATTTTGAGGTTTTTGGCTATATTGGCTTTCCTAAAGATATTCTGGAAAATAGTGAGAATGTAAAAGATATAACTTGGAATTCATCAAACAACCCTGGTTCATGGTATCCATAAAAAGGTCTTGCACAGGCTTAACATCATTTTCAGCTTACAAATCATGAAAATTACAAAAGTAAGACGTCACGCAGATCAGCTGAAGAGAAATGAGATCACTACAGTAAAAAACGACAGACATTTCCTATGTCTTAGTTTTTTATTTAAATTTTACTTTGACATCAGATCTGTGATCCTGAAAACTTAATAAAGAGCAATCCAAACAAACCGTCATTAAATCTGGCTATGAACGAGAGAGATGGAAATAGCGAGTGACTGTACAATTGTAAAATAAATAACAGCTGCCACATAATGTAGCAGGCTTGACAATTGAATAAGGTTCTAAATTTAAAATTAACATTAGAAATACGTTTTTTTTGCTCTGCCAAATTTGATGACGTTTTTTTTTTTTGGATGGCTCGTTATAATAATACGCATTAAATACGTATTGACTCTACCTTTCTTAGGAAATTTTGCAGTATATACACTAAACGATAAACTGTATAATAAGCTGATATAAGAACTTTCTAGGACTACTATGATTATTAGAGTGGAATGAAATAAAAAAATATTTCAGTGACGAAAAATTTATATTATTTAATATCTTTGAATTTCAGATATATTACGCAATAATATGCAGGGTGAGTTATATATCATGGTATCGGTGCAATAGCAGATTCCTTAGGTCAAAATAATATGAATTAGTCCAATTTACCTTAGTCCAGTTGTTGATGATAATCAGGGTACATGGTCTCAATGTTTTAATTGATGAAATGTGCAAGATTTTTTTCAAATGCGATTATCTGGAAAACAATTACTCTTATCGACTTTAACTAGGTCAATTTTTCATCTAATAAAGACGGATAATCGATATATCTATCAGTTAAATCGATATACCAATCCACAAAAAAGTTAGGCAAATTTAAAGAAACGCGATAAGCATTTGGAGGCGCCCTCTATTAGTAATATCAAAATGATTGAACAAATTAAAATTTCTCACCTAAAAAAACCCCGAATCCCTAATTTCGTACCATTATCTCAATTTATATACCACTATTCGTACCATTATCTCAATATATATTCTCGGAAGTTATAGAGAAGAATTGATAATTGATTGAGACTCTGTCTCGATTAGTATAAACATTGGTCTAAGATAAGTTTAGCTAAGTCACATTATTTTGACCTGAGCAATCTGCTGTTGCATTATGTACCATTCATTATGATCCACCATTTATAGGGTTTTCTTAAATAATTTTTCGTACAAAATGGTTTTGATATCCTCTGGATTGTCAAAGTCAATGTAATTAGTCATTTTCAACCATCACTCGAATTTTTATAGGGTCATCAGCATTATTAGAGTGGATTTAAGTAACCATGGCACACTTAAATTGAAAATTAAAAAAACATTATATGAGATAAGGATTCAAATAATATGCAATAATACATAGGGTGTTCCATTTGAACATCGTAAATTGGGCACTTGTGAAACCGTTATTAGTATTATTGTTTTTAATATGTCAAAAGCTGAAATTTGTTATGAAGAAGCTGAAACCTTGCTTCAATAAATAAAGGAAAATTGGGGGTATATACATACGTCATGATCCTGCTTCATCCTGCTTCATCATTTATATGTATTTCTGTATTCTATCCTGCTACAGACAACATCCGTCGATATTACGATATTACATAATATTTTATTGGGGAGAAAATTTAAAACTTGACAGACTTAATCGATTACATCGCAAAGTAGAGGAAAAAACAAATGGCATGTAAAACAAAGGAATAAAATAAAATTTACTGTTTCCAAATCGCCGGCTTTCGGATTCATTCGGCCCGAAGAAATTCGTTGCGGAATATAACAGTTGGCTGCTTCTAGGCAAGAGGGAGTCCATTTCTTTGTCATCGATTGCGAAAACCATATTTTCGCGGTCCCGCTGTTAAGTTTAGCGTGAAGAACGAACGGCCGTTTTAGAAATACGAATGTTTTAAAACAAGCCGACGTTTCGGCAAGAAAAATTGTCGTTAAATCATCCTCAGATAGCTACTTGTATGAAATTAATGACACATAGATGGAATAAGCTCTTTGTTGAAACTGATTCTTGGATGATTGATGTAATGTAGATAATAATAATAATAATAATAATAGTAATAATGAATTTCCTCCTCTTGATGATCCCCAATATGATGAATTTCCTCACCTTGCTTGAGCCTAATTTCTGCTGGGGGCGGGGGTTGGGTAACCAACTCATCACTGTCCTCAGAAGGAATAGGTCAATGTTTTCCAGCATTTACGCTGAGAAGTGAGATATAAAATCGGCGAAGAAATAATAATAATAATAATGGTACAGTGCTGTTACCTACTATGTAACACTACTAAACCTTCACCTTGATTGTTTACAAAAAAAATTGCTAGACCGAATTACACATTTTTTTTCATATATGATTGTTTGTACTGTAATCATTAGGCTTGGGGTTAATAATAGATCCATGTTTTACAGGGGCGACTCAGGATACCACTTTGTGCGTTCCGAAATGTTAAACAGGTCTTACCTTATGTTGTATTGTCACTTATTGCTGCCTGTACCCATGTGCCCCGACGAGGCTGTCAACACTAGAGTAACGTTTCGGCAATTCGATGAAGCCCGTGTGCCAACCATGTAATGTGGCATTGCAAATGCACTTACATGGGTACTTTTTGCTTCATTCAGCCCCTCAACCACTACCTAGATGTTCTGTCCTTTAACATTCGTTGCTTCGTCAACGATAAGCTATATGTTTATCGTACAATTCCGAGACGTATTTTTTCCCCTCACAACAGTGGTGCTATGTAAAATCGTTTAAGAGTTGTTTCTGAGGTAAACTAACTTACATAATTTTCACTCAAGGTTCTGGAGAACTGAACCCGGGGTGATCTAATTTGGCGAATAGAATATTACCTCTAGCGTAATTTTGCTAAATCAAGTTAAACTGTCTTTGTCGTTTCGCGCATACACCACTTCGTGAGCTTTATGTTTGTCTGTAGCAATATGTTGAAAAACATAGTTTTTACGTGCGTCAGTACACTGTTACACCGTACAACGCAGTTCACTTCCATTAAAGGATAGTTCGCAGAATTATTTATCCACGCTCCACAGTAACATGTGAGGACGCTGTCCCGACATTTTTACAAACTTATTCGACGTTTTACGCACATGAATGATGGATCGATGGATTGAACTATTACTAAAAAAATACGTCATCAAAGTTGGCTGACCAAAAAAAAAACGATTTCTATTCTTGATCTTATAGTACGAGTCCTGCAAAATTGTTATGTTCATCGTATTTAATCAAAATCAAATTTGTATATACAATTATAAAGGGCATAGTTTTGGCCGGGTTGTCTATTAAATTGTGCCCGCTAGTATTTTTAAGAAAGTTAATATTAATTGAATTTTTGGAAAAAAATTGATTCACTAGTTATTTAAATAAACTATACTCCACTTCACAGAAATATACGTAAAGAACTTGAAAAGTGATAGTTGCCGTTGCGCCTTGGCCGCAACCTCTTCAATCGGTGTAAGGGTAATATTTTGTTTATTATTTATTTTCATTAATTAGATATCAAATTAAAACTATTTTTTCTGTACATGATAAACTACCTCTGCCTATGTAAAAGTGGCCACAAATAGGGGTGCTAGCTGTTAAATATTGTTTAGAGTGAAAGAGGTTAGCGCTACATCATTCGTTAGGCAAGGATGGCGATAGGCAGCTGTGAGGTTTTAAAGCCATTGCGCATGGGTCGATATCTAGTGTTTTCAACTAGACAGCCAATTGTCATTCTAACCTGCTGTGTTGTTTTGGAGCTCGTAATACACAAAGTTGTTTTATTTAATTTAACATATAATGACGTTTGTTAAAGTAAAGTTTGTTTTAAAAAAATATAAAAATTAAAAATAAAAATGTAATATAGGTTTTAATAATTATTTAATCATTTTTTCAATGTTTGGTTTAATTTATCTACCTTAAATAAGCTGTCGTATTTACTGAATATTTAATTAATATGTAATCCATAATAAAAAACTTAAATAAAATTGAATATTTTCTGAAAATTACCTGCATAATATAATTTTCTACATAAATAACCGAAATTACTATTTTTCATAAATATTCATTTTTTTTTCTAATTGTATAATGGAAAGACAACTTGATTTTTTATTAAAAATAAATGTTTTTTCATGTTTATGTAATTTTTAATACAACCACACAAAAAGTATTAATTATATTTATTTCGGAGTATTTGAAATTCGTTTCTACTACTGTTTGCGCCGTTGGTTGAGAACACTAGCTATCGACGCATGCGCAATGGCTTTAAAAACTCTCACAGCTGGCTATCGCCATCCTTGCCGAATGATGTAGCGCGCTAACTCTCTTTCACTTTAAACAATCTTTAATAGCTAGCAACCCCTATTTGCGGCCACTTTTAGATAGGCAGAGGTAGTTTATCATACACAGAAAATAATTAGCTTTAATTTGATATGGGTCATTCCACCAAAAGTTATTTTTACGGGGCGACCCCCGCCGTTTTATTCAAATTCTTTTTGTTTTTTTTTTTCAACTTTTTCGTTAATTTTTCTAATGGAGAAAAATCGCGCAATATTTGCACATAATAGTGTGACTATTAAAGAAAATTTTAAGCCCAACCCGTTCCTAAAGATGTGGCGGCCTATGAATTATGGGGATTTTACAAAAACGTTTTAACCTTTTTTTTTTTTTCGAAAAACTCGATTTTTGCAAAAACTATAAAATATTTTTCCATTCTGAAAAAATCATTTTATTTTGCTCACCAAAGAGCTATCCTTTCACAAAGTTTCATAAAAAAAATTATATTTTTGAAAGAGATTCTTTGAGATATTTGAAAAAATTACGATTTTGGTGTTTTTTTTTTGCAATAAGTAATTTATTTATTTATCGATCACAACCGGTTCATTCGGCTTATTCGATCCGTATTAAAAATTTTTACAACTTTTGTTTGAAACATTTTTTTCTAAAATGTTTGGTTTTTTTATAAATGAAAAAAACTGTTTTTTGAGAACTTTGGACGCCATTTTGGAAATGAAGCCCAAAAATTCAGGTAAGGTAAAGTAGTTCATTCAATTCTACGGAGTTTTTCCTATTTTTTACATATATTTGTTTATGAACTAAATTTTTGTAAAAAAATGAGGTATTTTCGACAATTTGATTGGCCTAATTATACAAGATAGTATAGTTTGTGTAAAGAAGACATCGCTAGTTGTGAAAAAGGAAAAGTACACTTCTCGTTTTAACAACAAGCATAGGTGGTGAGAGTGCCGGTCTTATTCCCTCTGCCTTCGTGGTGTGAGGTTGCTTCTTATCTGTCTCTCCTTCTGTTTGTCCTTTTTTTTGGCGGTCGGCTTTACCGGTATAATACGATATTTGGCAAATTCAAAACGGAAAATAAAAAAATATTTGGTTATTTTACTCTTTCAAAAAGTTACGAATTCAATGGCAAGTATTTGAACAATTATTAATGAATTTAAACAAAAAATATACCCATCTTGAAAATGACAAATTTGATGGGAAAAATTCCCACTTTCAGAAAAATTTCAAATTTAGGCTCCGAGTCAAAAAAATGTTTTTCTGCTTTGATTGATTTTTTGGGTCTTCAGTAATATGTAGTGAAAAATGAATATTTCATTGGAAGCTGAGAATTTTTTCCATCAAAAACTGTCAAAATCTTTTGTATAAATATTTTTTCTCCATTAGAAAAATTAACGAAAAAGTTGAAAAAAAAAATGTTCTCAAAAATTCAAAATATCATAACTTTGAAACGGTGTCTATTGGGCTCAAATTTTAGGTTTTTTATAAGAGAAAGTTACACAAAGTTTGAATAAAATCGGCGGGGGTCCCCGTAAAAATAACTTTTTGGTGGAATGACCTTAATTGATGAAAATACGTTATGAACGTATAAATGTACCTGCAACCAAAATATTACCTGCTTAGACCTGGCTGCGAAGAGGTTACGGCCAAGTGCGCAACGGCAACTATCACGTTTTCAAGTTCTTTAGGTATATTTCTGTGAAGTGGAGTATAGTTTATTTAAATAACTAGTGAATCAATATTTTTTACAAAAATTCAATTAACAATAATTTAATTAAAAATCCTAGCGGGCACATTTTAATAGGCCCCTTTTTATGGCCCTTTTGGCAACCCGGCCAAAACATATTGCCCCTTTTATAATTGTATAAAAAAATTTGATTTTGATTAAATACTCGATGAACGTAACAATCTTGCAGCCGGATCTTAGACTATTAAATTTATAACATTATTCAATTGTCAAGGCTGTTATATTATGTGACAGTCATTATTTATTTTACAACTGTGACAGCCACTTGCCAAACGTTTTGCAACAACAATCGTTTCGAGCTTCAATATGACCGCTATTTATATTTCTCTCGTTCATAACCAGATTTGATGACGTTTTTTTGAATGGCCTGTTATAACAATATTTCAGTCGCGTGAAGACCGGTCCTGGAATCTATTATTAACCTATGTGCTCTAGTAATCACTGTAAAATGTTAAAATAGGAAAAAGGTGTGTATGTAATTTACGAGATATTGATGGATTATATAAAAAATGTATCGAATTTGAGCATTGATTTCGACTGATATTTACAAATTAATTTCCAAAAAAGCATTTTTCGAAATTGCTTCAAGTATTAAAGAAACATTAAATGAGCCTTCTTTATGCATATGATTTTTTGCGAAGAGAAATACCTTTTAGTTAATGGGATATTAAATAAAATATGTCACACTGTCTTCTTCGTTAGTATTAAAATATACATATATTGATTTTTTCGAATGTGATAATAATTGCATAATAAATAAAGATTCTGTAAAAACAATTAGTTTTTCAGAAATGGATTAGCTTATATTAAAATATAAATAGTGGAGATGCAAAACTATTTTCGGTAATGCGGGTAGGTGTAAACAGATACACTGGATGTCTTTATCCTTGTTGCCTTATTTCTAGAATTAGTGTAGATACCCATATTTAAATTAACAGTGAATTATCTTCCTTGTATACATTGAGCACATATACACTTGAATATGTATTACGTATATTAAAAAACATATTAGCAAAAGTAAAAATACATAATGTTTTTTACAGAAAACCAAAATTGAAAACTATAAAATATTAACAACTATGCCGACTGATTTATTAGGTGTAACTTTGGTAACATCGCTCTCTTAAATAGCATGTGGTTCACTGACTGGCGGCAATGACTAGATTCGATTTCTTTTTTTTCTTCTTAAATGTTACGACCTCATACCGGAAGAAAAGTGACAACTCAAAAAAGGCTATTTTCAGTAAATTACATTTAAATATTACTCATGTTTTACAATTCATGCTGACTATTATTATTTGTAATTACAGTACTATTATTTTTTTTTTAGAGCAAATGGTTATTTCCAAATTATGTTGAGTACCATCCTTAGATTTTGAAATAACAGACACATCTCAACTGAAGTTGTGACGTTTCGCAGTCCCAATTTTTAGTGAGATAAATCTGAACTCTGACGTCAAACTTAAAGCGTTCAAGTTATGATATTTTTGTAATGAAAACTCTAGGATAATTGCAATCTTTTTACATATATGTAATTAAAAAAATGATTGACGGAAGATTGCAATTCAATTGAGATATCAATATCTATTTTCATTAGAAAAATATCATAACTTTTATGTGGGGGAGATACGTACCGTGGTCAGATGTGTTTTTCAAATCTAAGTGGAAATTTGAAAATAACCATTTCTCTAAATTTTAAATATAATAGTCGTATAATTAAAAATATAATATCTTTGTATTTTAAAATACCTTCTTTTCTTGGGTTGTAAAAAAAAAGAGTAAATCCAAATCCGGATTTGGGTCCGGATCTGTTATTTCTCATGGTGAATGTAAATGAATGGGGAGTCATTTTCGCTGAATAATAAATGTAAATAATTTAATGTAGATATGAACCACCACAATACTTTATTTTCAAAAGTAATTTTAACTGTTTGTTACCTCTAATATGTATTTAAATATTTCCCATACTATGATAGCAAGGTCTATTTTAATTCGAGCATCTTTGTTTTCAATTATTCAAGATTTCAAAGTTTTACCTTAAAAACATTCAGAAAAAGAAATTCAAAATTTTGAAAACAGCACTTAAAAAGTTGTATTTACTTGGTTCATATTGAAAAAAGTAAAAAAAAAGAAAACTATATCAATCTTTAGTATGCAGATTCTGCAGCAATCAACAATATACATAAAAAAAGTTCAAATTAACGAAATATTTTCAAAATACAAATAATTTCTATTTTGTAAGCTATACATTTACTATGAATTAAATTAAATCAATATCTATCACACATCAAACATTTACATTATTGTATTGTACTCTTTTAGAAAGTAACACTGAGCAGAGTGTGAGAGAAGTGGTTTTAAAATATAATGAATCCATGAAAACTGAGAAAACAAATTTTAGAGATTTTTTTTACTAAATTATCTGTAAAAAATATGTTGTCCTGTAACCTTAGTTTTCTTCGAAATCAGTAACAAATTAAAAAAAAAAATGTATAAATAAAGGTCAAGAAAAGTGTAAAAAAAGGAAAAACGTCAGCTGTTGTTTGTTCTAGTTCTATATACATAAATGACTGTTACATCTACATGTATCGTCAGCCAGTGGGAAAAGATCATTTATTCATATATTATTAAAATTTACATATTAATAAAAATAATCAACTAGTCGACATTTCGCAAGTTTTTGGATCCTCAGTATTAAAAAATATAATTTTGCGGAATGTCGACTAATTGAAAAGTAGTTTTTATTTTTTGGAAATAATTGAAACTTTTCCCCACTATTTAACAATAATTGTGTGTAAACAAGTCACTAAAACCACACTAGCACATTTACATTTCCGAACTTTCACAAATATCATACAGGTCCTCAACAAGTTCCCTAAACCTGCCCTTGGCATTTTCATCCTTCATGATTTGCTCCAACACTGGAATTCTGTCGACGAAATTGAAATGCATTATTTTGCTCATGTCCTCCTTGAGAGGCTGAAGGATGTCCCTCCGAACAGAAAATTGACACCCCTGGATCGCTTCGCATACACCTGAGGGTCTCGCGGAATCTAAACACTCCATGAACGACTCGTATGTATAAATTTTGTTAAAATCCATATTGTACTCAGCGAAAATACGCGAGAGTTCCGCATAGTATTCGTCTATCAGCTTCACCATACACTCTGATCTCGTCTTCTTGTCGGTATTTTGAAAGAACAGAATGAGGAGATCATTAACCGGAGGTCTGTAGTCGACCAGCTGGAAGTCTATGAAGCAACAGTTTGCTGTTTTGCCGTCAATTCTATCCTGAAGTAATATACTTGCGGCCCATAAGTCTCCGTACCCGATATTTGCTTGATTTCTTCGTTTGCTTCCATGTTGAATCAAGAATCAGCTTCGCTCTCCTTCTGAACTCTTCCATGGATATTTTTTTGGGGACTTCCGGAAAACAATCAAACATATAACCGACAACTGTCGACGTGTTACACTGGAACCCCTTTTCCATAAACTCATCGTCGAGTTTTCCTGCATTATTGAAATATTTGGGAAACATCTCGTCCAATCTAATATTTTTTCCTGTCTTCTTTGAATGGAATTCTTCATAGAGCAGACTGCAGGCGTGAAATTTTGCCAGTCGCTTAACAATGACGTGCAACTGGTCATATGAAAATGGTTCTGTGTCCCGAATGCAATAATTCAATGCTGACATATCTTGGAGAACGATTATTTTGTTCGGAATGGTGAGATAACAGTTGGGTAGAAAATCTGTAATGGCTCCAAATCCGTTCCGTTCCAAGTATGGAATGAGGATGTTGTAAATGAGAATTTCCTTTTCGTACAACATTATAACCAAATCCTGGAGATTTTTCATATGTGCTAAATGTTTGACGAACAAATGTAATTGTTTTGTGACACTATTTTGTCTCACTGTTATATCTAACTTGGAGTACTCCCCGATTAATCCTTTAATGTCTTATTTCAGTCAATTGGTAACTCATATGTTCATACTGATTTCCTAATGCTCTGCTGACAATTTTATAACAGTTTTCTCTATTTATGCTGGGATAGAGGATAGACTCATAGACTTCTTTGATTGCAGCCCGGAGTGGTACTTCAGCTGCACCATTAGTCTTCAAATAATCCATCATTCTTCCTGCGTCTACGTCAAAATTCAATTTTTCAGCCATTGCCTGTAATCTATATAATAATAACTCCAATTTCACATAAGGAACGTATTTATGTACTTGTGTTTGGTATTCCCCTGGAGGTAGATACTTATCTATATCTATATTATTTTCTGTTAGAGTGGCTTTCAAAACTTCGTAGTAATAATCCATTAGTTCATGGAAATATATCTGCCTTTTTCGTTGGTCTATGCAGCAGAATACAACTGACAATGCGCTATAAACTTCTGCTACCGGTTTCCCTCTTTTTATAGGCAGCAACTTGCAGTCGACTGGTGCGTTGTTGGAGTATTTAAAAAATAGTTTTCTTTGGAAAATACTTCCTGCCACATATAAATTTTTTTCGGTTGTATTCAAGACTTCTTCGCTGTCAGTGATTAATTTTTGAACTCCGTCTTCAAGGACTTGACTGTCGATGTCTTCCATGTATTGCGATAAATTTCTAATCATGCTTATGATCACTTCCGTCTTAAATGAGTCGGGAAAATTCCATTTTTGGCCTATTTCTTTGTTAGTGAGAGAAGTACGTTGATTGGCTAAAGTCTTCAAAAGTAATTTCACCTCAGGTATACCAACTTCCCCAATATATGGTGACACATACCCTTTTATGGCTACGTCTTTGAGTTGCACCACGGTATCATCTTGACTGACGAACATTTTTTGCATTTCGAATTCAGAACACTCCACTTTATTTGTGTTGCGAATAAATCCAAGGTCAAAAACGAATAGGTCTTTGCCATCAGACATTTCCAACGAAACCTTGTCATTATCACAATGGAATGATTTAAGAAAGTAATTCCCTGATGTACCATGGGACACTACACTCTGGTCCAATATATTCGTACACAGTTCTAGTGGCAGGTTTCTAACTGTTGTCGTGGGCATGTTGTAATATTGAAACTACTGAGATTTAAAAGGAAGCAATACGCTTTCTGCTGTTTTGCCGACATGACGCAACGTCTTAGAATTAATGTTATCTCCATTTTTAAGTATCATATATTATCTTATCTGTTTCGTACAAGTCATGATAACAATGGTGTTCATTATATTTTAACCTTGTCAGCATGATTTTAAATCTATTGATAGATTGAATGACCTTGAGTTATGCAATTTTCTTTAATATTTACAACAAAAAGGAATTTATGAATACATGCTTTGTGTTGTTTGTGACTGTTGTAGAAAGTGAAAGTGTAACCGTTATCTTACGTTACAACCCTGAAATTTAAATAAAAAAAGATAACTAATAAAATCATTTGCTATTGCTGTTTGAACAGCATATTTATGTTTGAAATTTTAAAATATGATCAGCAAACAATAAAAACCAAAAAAAAAATGTCTGTATATTAAGTTCAATCCCAAAGTTCACCGAAGCCAAACTTAAATAAGGCATATTTGTTGACCCACAAATTAAAACAATTTTAAAGGATGACTTTGAAAACTCTGTTCTACAGGCATTTTTAGAGTACTGGTCGAATAATTCTTGGGAGAACTATAGAGACATTGATTCCAAACTTTTTGGTAAATTAATTACCACAAAATGGACCTTTAAAAATCCACTTGCTGGTTTTACGTTTTATTTTTCCTGCGAATCTAGGAAACATGAGTGATAAACGTGGTGAACGCTTTCATCAAGACTTAACTCAGCTTGAGCAGGAATACACAGGATTTTGAGATGTCATATGTTCTTAGTCACGAGCAATAATCCTTCCTGTTGGGTGGTGATAATATAATAAAATTGACTCAAATTTATACAAAACAAGGAATAAAGTAAATAAAAAAAAACATTTGTATGTTTTTAAAACCTGTTTGTTTGTTGTAAAATGGAAGTAAATATATATTTTGAAAATGTGATGTGACTTATTTATTTGATAGTTTTCAATTTAGTGACCCCAAAAACTAACCAAATTAACTATAATAAACTAAATAAACCTTTTGGGAACAAACCTATAACTAGTGTAACTTACGAGGTATTATAGTTTAGATTACGTATTTCAAGCGATGAACATTATTTTTATTATTGGTAGTTTAATTAAAAATTTTTGAAGTTCAAATGCACAAATCCTTTTGGAGACGTAGTACCATTGCAGGTGCTCATGATACAGAAAAACATTTCACAAAGTTTGAACTATTTAAGTTCCATATTAAGTATGATTTATATTCATCAATGTGTTTTTTTATAATATTTTTTTCTCTGTGTCTACTTTTAAACTGAGACGCAATTTCCGGGCAGAGTAAAAAATTGTGTTTTATTTCTGTAATAGAGTATTAAAAGGCTTTTTTGCAGAACAAATTTCGTTCTCACGATTCTCCGATTTCGATTGAAAATTATATTTTGGTTATTTTTAAAATTTGAATGGTCTCCCAGGACATCTCGAAAAACATCAAGAACATTTCAAAGTGCTCTCTGACCTTCTCTGTTCTCGGATCTCTGTTCTTCTATTCATAATTGATCTCTTCGGTATGTAAACAAAAAACTCTACATTATAATTAGTTTACTGTTGATATAAATTAATATATGAATTCATGATATATATGATGTTAAACAATGCCAGTTAGAAGTGGTGTCTTATCTCTTTAAAACTCTAATACTGACTTAAAGAACTGCAACAAAATAATTTAGATTATTATCTGGTATATTAGCAATAAAAAATATGTTGATAAATTTTCTGTTATCGTCTGCTATACTACAGTAGCCTACATTTATTTATTGTAAGGCTTTGGAAATAACCGCTGTGTTTATTTTGCTGATTTACTGAAATTTTGGTTATTATCAATTGTAATTAGTCATTAGTTAGTTTAGTAAAATAGTTTAAAATAGACGATTCTCAATTATTTTGTATATATTTGTGTGTGTGTGGAGATAAGATAAAAATACTGCCGTCCATAAATAAAAGACCGTATGTGCAAAACTTTACAGTTTGAGATTTTTTGTATATCTATTGAATTAGATACAGTTTTTACATAATTCTACCAAGTAAAAATACTATACATTATTGCCAATAGACTAAAAAACATCAAAATAAATAATATATTTCAATAGACAATAAAAGATAAAACAATTTTCCTAGGTTTACTTGACTTAAAGTGAAACATCTTAATAAACTCTAAGCACTTATATCAAAAGATGTAAATAAAAAAAATTATTGACATTATTAGAGTTAAAAAGCGGCAAATGGCATCATTGCGCCCAGAATGACATTGAATATAACTGAAAATAAGATTCGGAAGTTGGGACAATTTCCGGTTAAACCGCTTAAACTAATATCCAATTCTAAAATTTCATTATTTTATCTCTAAAACAAAGTTATGGGGGTGATCCACTTTCAAGAATTACCCGGTATATGTTCTTCAAATCACAAGTTTCCTACATGATCAGATCACTTGTGAGGGTTTCGGGGATTTTTTTCCACAAAGAAGCTTATTCGAAAAAAAAAACGGAAAATAACGTGTTGATATACTAATGTGGCTTATGATAAAATGTAGAAAGCACATACGAGGTGTGTAAATTAAGTAATGAAACTGATTTTTTTAATTTTTTTATTCGAATAGAATTATAATTCAGTATTGTCTCCTTCAAAATAATTTTCTTGGGACGCCTAGTCTTACAGCCTTTGAATGTTTTATATAGTCCCAAGATAACGTCCCTTGAGGTGATTTTTTTAATCAAGGAAAGAGAAAAAAATTCACAAGGACTGAAGTCAGGCGAATAAGGAGGCTGATGAGCCACAGGAATGTTTTTACTGGCTAAGAACTCATTTACTGAAATGGATGTATGACAAAGTGCATTGCCGTGATGCACCATCTAGTTGTTCTTGATTTTGGTCTCACATGAATGACCCTTTTTCGAAGTTTTTGAAAAACCTCTCTGGAAAAGTGTTGGTTTACTGTTTGGCCTGGGGGCATCAACTCTTTTGGCAATTTCCCTGGCTATCATAAAATGGGGATCATTTTCAATCAATTCCAAAAGTCAAGACACCTTTCTTCCTTGATGTCCTTTTGTTCCTGCTAAAGGTTTTTTGGAACCATTTTTGCGCAGATTTTTCTCATCCCCAATTCGTTACTCAAAATCTGATGAACACTGGTGTGATTCAAATTGAACTCTTCCACGATCATTCTTGTCGTCAACCGACAATCTGAATGCACAAGATTCTATGCACCGTATTCTATCGACATTTTCAGTGTTTCTTGAAGATGAAGGCCTTCCTTTACCAGGTTCATCTTCAATCGACTCTCTTCCTTCTGAAAATGCCTTAAACCACCGATAAACCTGGGCTCTTGAAAAAACACGGTCTCCGTAGGCGTCTTTAATTTTGGAACATATATCCGTTACGCTGTATACAAGTCTGAATCAAAACCTGATAACACACCATTGCTCAAAACGCACTAGCAAAAAACGGTTTACGAAAACACTCACAAAGAACAAACAAATTACTCTAACAAGTTCAAACTTGTAATGAAGGTGCATTACATGTTAACCTACCGTCTTTCCAAGTCCCGTTTCCGCAAAACTGTTAGATCGGCCGCTACGTTCCCAATCTCATTACTTAATTTACACACTTCGTATTTAAAATTATCTGTTAATTGCAATTCAAAATGCGAAATTTGGTCCCACGGTAGATACTTATTTTTTAAGCATTTTAGGATCATGAAAGGACCTGGAACCCGTTGAAGACGATGAGCAACCCCCGAAACCAGCAATAAAATCTCACCGCGGCACTTTTCGCCGGGGGAACGTGAAGGGGTGAGTCGCGGGGCGTTTCGAGGGGGGTGGCATCGCGCACAGGCACATCACATGTTAAGTCCTTAATACGTGCAGAGACAAAGTAACTCTACTGTAAAGCCAGCCCGCTGCTGCTTTTGACATTCCGACATCGCTAATTAAATATATTATTATAAATATGCCCTTTGTCGGGGGGTGAAAAATACAAGATTATTCGTTTATGCGCCAGGCGACATGCCAGGTTCAGGACATCGCAGGATTCGTGTGTTTGTGTCTTTTAACTGCGGACGGGTTTATCTTTTCCTTCTTTTTTTTTTTTAATTTCTCCCTTTCCTGTATAAAAACAGAAATTTTCGTTAAAAATGTCGAGAAAAGTTCTGCGCTTTCTTTAACCATCTACATTTTTTACAAAAGCTTATTTGTTGTTACTTTTCCTGTTTTATATTTTTATCTTATTGAAAGGCTGAATAAAGGTGGTTCATTTACGTAATGTAAAAACAGACATCTTATATCTATTTTTTGATGAATAATTCTCAAGGCAAGTTACAGTTATTTCTTTTTTGTTGTTAAGAAAGAAACTACTACACGTTTCTTCCCGTGTTACTTTCCGAAAAAAAAATGTAGATCAAAGATGGATGGACACCTACTTCTATCTTATAATTCGTCATTTTCGGATTTTCTTGTCTCAAATTCAGATTATGTATATTTTATTATAATAACTGTACTGAGTGGCTATGCAAAACTATTAATACTAAACTAAGGAAAAAAAATGTTTTTGTCTTAATTTTATATTTCTTTGGAATTAGGAACTTGGTTCGCAGATTACTGTGAAACGAAAATATTTATGTCAAACTCATCTAGTTACGTATAGGCTTGATTAATGGAACAAACGCTAGTGGGAAGTCGTCAAAATAGAATTTGTTGCCTTATATATTGTGCTGTTATTGAAATTGTTTATTTTAAATTATTAATTATATGGTTTGTATAGATATTTTAATAAATGGTTCCCATTGATGCGGTTTGTTACCTCCGCGACTTAGAGTCATTACTTATGACTTCTCATCGCACGAAACCATATGTAATACGCGGCAATATTATTGAACAAACTGAATAAAACGATTACTTTTTATTTTGGCCAAAATGTCGGAACACGTTGATATCATGTGATCAAAACACACATTTAAACAATACATATAATTTCTCGATAGTCGTTTGTTAATAAGTGACGACGTCAACGATTTTTTTTTGTTCTTAATGTCAACCCTCATTTTGTTTCATTTTTGCGATAGATCATTTTATTGGAACTGACTAACTGACAACATAATTTTATTTTGTTATATCAAATAACAAAGACTTCTAATAAAATGTATTTAATGTTTGAGAAATATACATTTTTAATCTCATGATAAGTAATACAAAGACAAAAATTAATGATAGTAAAAAAAATGTGTTGCAAAAGAGCTATTTATAATGCTTATCAAAATTATGATATCAATTAAACATTGTATTACAAAAATAGAATTAAGTCGGAGATTGGCATTTTAAAAAAATATCGATACGGTGACTCATAAACTATTCTGACTCTGAAAATTGGGTGTGGCATCATGGCAAAATATCATTTTGGTAAATACTATTGTATTATTCAATTTTGTGGGGCTTCGGGTCCGTTTGTGACAAACAAAAATAACCCACAGTACTCGTGCACAGGGGGGGGGGGGGGGGGGGGGGGGGGGGGGGGGGGGGGGGGGGGGAGGGGGTGAGGAAGGTGTGCACGAAGCTCGTGCCAAAAGTGCTAACGGACGATCAAAAAGCAAGGCGCGTCGAAACCTGCCAAGAACTTTTGGACACCTGCGAAGACAACCCCGCTTTCCCTGATGACGTCATTACCGGGGACGAAAGTTGGGTTTTTGAATACGATCCGAAGACGAAGAGGCAAAGTGCGGAATGGCACATGTCGAAGTCCCCTCGCCTCAAGAAGGCCAGGATGTCCAGGTCAAAGATGAAGACAATGCTGATTGTCTCTTTTGATTGCCGGGAATTGGTCCATCATGAGTTCGTTCCGCAGGGGACAACCGTAACCGGAAAGTTTTACGTCGATGTTAAGGGTGAATCGCGTCCGCCCAGACATCTCAAAATCCTGGAAACTTCACGACAATGCATCTTCGCCCACCTGCTTCCTCGTGGCCGATTACCTCGTCAAGGCAGGCTTCAACGTTGTTCTCCAGCCTCCCTACAGCCCCGATGTGCCCCCCCAGACTTTTTTCTGTTTCCGCGCCTCAAAACCCCAAAGAATGGACAGCATTTTAGGTCGGAGAAAAACATTCAGAAAGCTTGCACCGACGCTTTAAAGGGGAGTCTGGAAAACGACTACCGTGCGGCTTTTGATGAGTGGAAGACCCGCTGGAACCGATGTGTGGACGCAAGAGGAATGAATTTTGAAAGTTTCTAAAGATTTGTACACATAGAACCAATAAAAACAATTTTTCAAAGCTCACTGACATTACTTTCCGGACAAACCCTGTATATTTCTCGGACCTGATCTGTCTTTTTATATTGCAACTAAACCTAAATCGCCTTATTGTTCTGTTTGTTTCCAACGGGTAGGTCCGATGATTGGTTTATTGCATTGCGGTGAGAGTCTTATTTGGGCTGTTTACTCAGCTCTACGTGGCAGGTAAAAATATGTCATTTGCCTCCCTTGGGAATTCAGTGACGTGACGTGGCAAGGGTCGTCACAAATTTGTTCCATAATTTTGCTGCTGGCTGTATATCAACTGTTGTAATTCTGTAATTATCTAGACTTACTGAAGTCTGTAATATGTTATTGATGATTCTTCTCATCATCAAAATGATTGTCCTTATTGTACCCTTATTTTAGTAACCTCCAAACCTCGTGAAACAGTAGGATGTTTTTATCTACCCCCCACCCTATCAAGCTAAAAACTCTTAAATTTGCAGACTATTGTACATGAGTCAAAGAAGTGTATATTTTCATATGAGGACTTTGCGAATTATTTGTTGACAAAAACAAAGTGTATTAACCTCATTTATCCTCAAAGCCATAACCGACTAAACACAAAATCTTACCTGCTTCCAGATCTCGTTATGGTACACAAGTGTTTCAAATTTCATGTTGATATCTCAAGGAGTTCTCGAGTTATCGAGTACACAAAGAAGGTTAACAAACACACAGACATACATCTTTTTTTTCACCTAAACTTCTTATATTTCAAGGACTATTTAGCCAATAAAAATGATTTGTAAAAACATTTAATCGATAATATACTTCCATTCCACTAGGTCGATATGCAAGCAATAAGCATATTAGTTTTATTTTGTGACTTTTTCGAGTTTCAACGCGCCACCGCAATTAAAAAAGACGCGTCAATTCAAACTAATTTTGCAAGTCTGACGGGTTTTCATTAATATTAAGAATCATCCGGAGTTCCGAGCATCGTTCGCCGAATGAATAGAATTGCTTTAAATTTAATCATTGCATATCACAGATAGGACGAGATAGAATCCAACACGTCTGAGTTATATAAGACACAAATTAACAAACAGTCTTGGTTATTTAGCAATGCGGAGATGCTAGTGAGGGATGGGGGTGAAACAGTAGCGGGGTAGTCAAATATGAAAGGAGATTGTTAAGTTCGGAGAATACAATATTTTTTACTAAACAGGATGGTTGCATTATAAGCTACAACTAGTGGAATGTACAACCACATGAATTCTAGTATATATGTAGTAGTGGAATAAAAATAAGTAATAAAAAATGTTTTCGAACTGATCATCAAGTTGTAGTAAAAAAGTGTTTTATCAGCTCTTCATCTCAAATTACGAAATCAAGTTTACAATTACCTAAAGTACACAAACAGTACTAAGTGTCATAGACATGTCAGTAATACTGATATAAAGAAACCCATTCGTTAACCCTTTAATGCAGGCCCAATTAGTTTCACGTTGTGATTGGTTGATTTATAAAATGGAGCAAGTAGACTTAAGGCTAAAATTATGAAAAAATAAATTCCAATGGATAAAAGCGTATTATGTAATAACATATTGTTTTATAAACATGTTTATGTATCTTTATATTATTTTATATTATAGTTACATCCACATCTTAGTTTCTAAAAATCAACTGAATTAGTACCTTTGGATATAATGGATTATGTCCATAAACTTAATTATGTTAACAAAATGATAATTCAATAATTCTGTTTATTATTGTTATTTTACATCTTCCTTTGAAGTTCTGTATTGTTATCATATTTTTACAAGTCACTCGTCAAGCTGACGAGTAAGACCGTCAGCTCCAATTTGTAATATTATACGAGTAATTGCTAATGGGGTAAGTACAAGCCCTGTGCACTGCTTACTGTGCTCCGATAGTTTTCAATGGAGCGTCTGTTACCTCCTTTGGCTTTATTGTTGCAGCTCCAACGATTGAATTTATAACCTACCAGAGCTATATACTCGCATATGTGAAAGGGTGTTTCTCCCGCTTCTCCACACCTACTATAATCGGGATCAACTTTCATCTCAAATGTGGTGATATGTCGCATGAGTGGTCAATGCCTTATGAATAGTTCCACTATTCATTTCAGCTGATTTGTACCCAGCTTGGTTAGATTATTTGTTTAATTCTAGGATGGCTCGCCCATAAACATTCGTGAATGACTCAAACCAAGATATGTTTTTGTCTTAATAGGTTCTTTATAGCCATCCTAACTGTCCAGTTGGCCAAACCACAGGTGGGTTCTGGCCTTATCAGTAGAACTTCTGCACCTTTTTCCAGCGTCTATTTAGTTAAATATCAACCCATCTAAACCAGAAAGAAGTTAGTCTACCATTACCAGATCCCATTTTTATTTTGCACCCTATAATCTAAAAAATGCACTAAATGAAACAAAATGCATTATAGTTCCTAATTATTAATTTATTTCTAATACAGATATTAAGATAACTTATATATCTGTTTCTTTATAGTTTCCTGTGTTACTAATTCAAGTGTAAGAACGATTAATGTACTGAAAAATTTTTATTTACTTGGTTCATCTATAAATAATCTTCGTTCTGAAATTCCATCTGTTGCAAAGATGAAACATTTCAGAAAATGTCAAATGAAGATCAGAAAACATCAAGTGTATTTCAGAAACACAAATAAATAAATACTCCAAGCAGCAATCGCTTTACTTACGCTGTATAGATATTTATTTATTAACGTTAGCAACCATAGCAACATGTATCTAACCGTGTATTTATAAAAAGTGACATAGAACACATCATATGATTAACGCGATAAATATACATAATGTAGAAAAACAACCTAAACGCTTATTAGGTTTGGGCTAATTAAAGTATAAACCGTGTTTTTTAAGCGCAAATTTCTTGCCCCTGTATACCCATGCCTTTGACCGTGCGTAGAATGCCGTTCCCAATGAAGTCCCATGCGGGAACCCAGGACCGTAATACAATTTCTCCGTAAAACAGTGAGCTATTCCGATAATGGCATGTGCCCCTTTAAATTGCCACCTGCCGGCGGTATAAACAGGTCGACCGCCGCATTGAAAACAACTTTTTGTCACGAGTTAGTCACTCGTAAATTCGTATACTGAATTTACATATTACCTGATTTTGTGTGGATTTCTGCAGTAATGGCACAGTCGTCACCATTTGTGAATATACCTAAAAAGATGATTGAAAGTTACAAGGATTTTACAATAGACGGATAATATATTTTAAGTATTCCTTGTAATCGTCGATATATGTTTCGGGATCTCCGAAAATATAAAAGACATTTATATTCGTATATCGATTAAAAAATATATCAGGCATTGTTACAAAAGAGGAATTTTGATTCGATTTGTGCATAATGTTTTGCGTATGTAGCATTTCTTGGAACGTGGTCGAGAATATTTACTTTAGAAGTTTTTTTGCCAAATATGTACCTAAAAGACATGTTGTGGGAAATATCAAACAAGACATACGAAATACATTTCTGAGGCTGACAGTGGACCAAACAGCATATTTTCGCGGTAATAATATCGTTAATGTTCTGATACGAATTTTAGGTGTTTCAGATATTTTATCCCCATACTCATAGCTAATAAACGGGTATTGCAAACAAGGGATAAACGTATAGAAATAGTAGCAACACGTGCATTGGCATCTGAAGATGTAAAAAATAATAATTGATTGATGTTAGTGACAACAAACAACTGTTTGTGATTCAAAGAACTGCGAAATTCGTGAAAATAATGTGCGTGATGTATCGTCCTCTTTCCCCGTGAACTATTTTGAATTTGCACCTTTAACTTCAGTAGATATGGAATGATCATTTTCCTTATACAACCAAATGTACAGGCCAAATCACTCACGTTAAACGAGAAGGAATGTAGAAACACTACTGGTCGTGGTAACCCCACCCACCAGTCAGTGTTTCTGAATGACACAAGCAATAGGTATGTACATACATTATTAACATATTTTAATTCCTGTCTTTTTGATCTCTCACATGTCGTCTTCCGTGAATAACATGACGAATTACGAGTCCGGCTCTGCATTACAGCACACGTTCCGAACCCTAATTATGTTGCTAATAGTAATAATTAAAGATCAATGTATCGTAGGTACAGCGATTGCTGCTCCATTTATTTATTGCTTTGCAAATATTTAGATATTTATATTTCTGATATATACTTGACGCTTTATGATTTTCATTTGATATTTTCTGAAATACGTTTAATTATATTGAATTACAAATGACGGTTTCTGAAATACAAATAACTAATCTGAAATTAGTTTAATGTTTTCAAAATTATAATTGACAATTTCTGAATTAGAGTTGGAAAAAGCGTAGTCTACTTACCTTTAGACTTATCTAGCCCCCCGATCTGTCCCACATTTCGAATAATTAAAAATCTTCGTAATCCACCCCTTGAAAGGCCACTCCCACGCCGCTGTTCTCCACGAGGCGATGCATCGACTTCCAATCTCCAACTGAAACGCGATAAGATATCGTAAAGTATGTACTGACTGAGGTGTGAAGAGGCTGTATTGTCTACTAATTAAATTTCTCTAACCCCCATTTAGACTGGCTGGAGCAGCACGTGACAGCTGATCTGACGATTCCAGCCCCTCCACCCTGCCATCGTATTACTTTACATCCATCCCCGACGTCTTGCGTTAATTCAGACGTGTTTCCGTTTCGTTTTCTCATATTATTTAACTTTATTAATTTGCCTGGCCCGCTTTGATGCAACCTGGATATAATACACTTCTGAGTTCCGTGCGTAGCGCGTCAGTGGATATCGTATGAGGGCTCCGACGAGCCTGTCACACCTCTCTCATTACGTAGTTTGCACATTTTAAACAGAATAGAAGATGATAATGTACAAAAATGTAAATTATTAAAAATATTTGGCATATTTTTATCTGGGTCGATGAGTAAATAGTAAAAAAAAATAATAATGTAAAAAACACGTGTTAAAAACAAGTTTCTGCAAGCGGACAAATTTCTTATAACCAAATTTTTGTATTATCCATATAAAATACACTCCAAAAAGCAGACGCTCTGATAAACGGACGCGGAGGCTATAATTTCATCTAATCCCTATTAAAAAAAAAACGGACGTTTTCCACGAAACACCGAACTACTATACTTTTCTCGACGCGCGTTTCGCCAACTAAGTTGGATCCTCAGGAGAAGATTAAAACTAAATTCTAGCCTACACTCTTGCACTATTTATATTAAATTTGTTGCCACGGTTCACTGAACCGTAACTGTCTTTGTTTATCAGAGCAAACAGTGGACTCGTGGGTATCAGACCATTGTCCTTATTCATACTACTGTTACTCTTCATGATTTCTAAACTTTCAAAAGCATCCAGCTGTCTACTGTTTGTTACATTTCTAATTAATTTTAAATTATTTATGTCTATCCTATGGTTGTTGTCAAAAGCGTGTTGGGCAACACAAGATTTTTTTCATTCTGCCATATTTCAAATAAGCCATGTGTTCTTTAAATCTAATCAAAATATATATTTTTGTTTGCCCAATATACTTTTGATCTACAACTTATTTCGTATATTCCTGACTTTTCGTTATTGTCGATTTTGTCTTTGGGGTTACCCAAAGGCGTCTGTAGTTTATTTTTAGAATTATAAACCAAATTGATATTAATATTTTTAAAAATTTTGTCTAGTCCTCGGGTGAATTTAGGTTCATATGGTAACGAAGCAAATTTCGTATTGTCAGTATCTCTACGAAAAGTCGTGGAATTGTATAGGGTTCTCTTAAATTTATGCTTCCTTATTAACTTATCTATTAAATGGACTGAGTAAGCGTTATTCTTAGCTAAATTCTTAATTAATTGTTTCTCATGTTCAAACCTCTCTTTACTGAGGGTAACATTTAACAAACGGTGAATCAGAAAATTAAAACTTGCCATTTTATGTCGAAAATGGTGGTGTGAATCGTTGGGAACATATCTAAGAGTCGCGGTTTCTTTTACACTATTTCTATATTCTTTTACATTATTTTTATTTTCACTATTTCTAATAACTAATACATCTAAAAATGGTAGTTGGTTCAGTTCCATTTCATATGTAAATTTTATCGTAGGGAAACGGTTATTTAATTTAGCAACACAATTATCTAAAGTAATTGCTTTTGTATCAAATACCGCGAAGATATCGTCCACATACCTGAACATAGGATAGACATAAATAATTTAAAATTAATTAGAAATGTAACAAAGAGTAGACAGTTGGATGCTTTTGAAAGTTTAGAAATCATGAAGTGTAACAGTAGTATGAATAAGGACAATGATCCTATACCCACCAGTCCACTGTTTGCTCTGATAAACAAAGATAGTTACGGTTCAGTGAACCATGGCAACAAATTTAGTATAAGTAGTGCAAGTGTGTTGGCTAGAATTTAGTTTTAATCTTCTCCTGAAGATGCCAACTTAGTTGGTGAAACGCGCGTCGAGAAAAGTATAGTAGTTCGGTGTTTCGTGGAAAACTTCCAGTGTTTTTTTGTTTCTACGCCGAAGGTTCCAGTATCCACTCCAGGATAATTCCTATTTAAATCTCCTTTCACCGGACGTAGTATTCCAATAAGTGATCCATGTACTTATTACGTATCCCCCTTCGTTATTTTAATCCATAATTCACTGGTATATGAGTTGTGTGAATTAAATAATGAGACTGGCAACGTAGCGCCCGATCTAGCAACTAGGAGATGGGACTTGGAAGGGCGGTAGGTTAACATATAATATAAGCTAAACATAACGGTAAACATTAAGTACAAGTTTGAACTTGTTAGAGTCATTTGTTTTTTTTTTGTGACTGTTTTCGTAACCCGTTTTTTTCTAGTGCATTTTAAATATGATAGACATTAATTTTAAGCAACGGTGTGCTATCAGGTTTTGCTTCAGACTTGGACACAGCCCAACGGATACTTTTGCAAAACTCAACACGCCTACGGACACAGTGTTTTTTTCAAGAACCAGGTTTTTCGGTGGTTTAAGGCATTCTCAGAAGGAAGAGACTCGATTGAAGATGAACCACGCAGCGGAAGGCCTTCATCTTCAAGAACCAATGAAAATGTCGATAGAATATGGAATAGTGCGCGTTCAGATCGTCGGTTGACAACAAGAATGATCGGGGAAGAGTTAAATTTGAATCACACCACTGTTCATCAGATTTTGACTAACGAATTGGGGATGAGAAAATTGCGCAAGAATGGTTCCAAAAAACCTTTCGCAGGAACAGAAGGATATCGAGAAAGAAAGGTGTCTTGACTTTTTGGAATCGTTTTGGGAATCGATTTGGGTGAAGTTGAAGATCAAATTCATGCTGACTTGCTTTTTGATAGCCAGGGAATTGTCCACAAAGAGTTTGTGCCTCCAGACCAAACAGTAAATCAACACTTCTACAGAGAGGTTCTTGATAACTTCGAAAAAGAGTCATGAGTGTAAAACCAAACATCAAAAACAATTAAATATGCGAAATCACGACAATGCGCCTTGTCGCACAGCCATTTCATTAAACGAGTTTTTAGTCAGTAAAAACATTCCTATGGCTTCTCAGCCTCCTTATTCGCCTGACTTGAGTCCTTGTGACCCTTTTCTCTTTCCGAGAGGGAAAAATCACTTTAATGACGTCATTTTGGGACAATAGAAAACATTCAAACGCCTGTAATCGACCAACTGAAGGCTATTCCAGTATATGAGTTCCAGCACTGCTGTGAGGAACGGAAGAACCGTCTCCAACGCTGTGTGGCTTTCCAAGGAAGTTAATTTGAGGGAAACAATACTGAATTGTAATGCTATTCGAATAAAATGTAAAAAATCAGTTTCATTACATAATTGACACACCTCGTATTAACTTGTATTTAACCCGTTACCGCCCAAGACAACAAGTTTTTAGCTCTTTTTCGAGCCATCTTTTCAATAGTCAAAAAGAAGAGTATTCCCACCAAACCTACATACATATGTACCTCAGTATACTTTACTTTACTTTTCAGTATTATTTCCGGGATCAAAATTTGGTTTCTGAACCTCATTCTGAAAATATGGCGCCTTTAAAATTGAAAAGTACCGAAAATTCGAGGAATTTTTTTTATCATTTTTTCTCGAGCTAATTTTAGAATTAGATTCCCATTGTGATCAGTGGTGATATAGATAGCTGAAATAAGATAAGAAATTTTTCCGTACCTCGAGACAACCTAACCTCTCCAAAATGACGAAATAACGTGAAATTTTGTGAAATACGGATTTTTGTTGGAATTTATCGGGGCGGTTCAAATAATATCGAACTATATAATAAATGTACGATAATAAATAAATAATAATAATACATCTTTATTCAGAGTATATAAATAATAACAATACACTGAAAGGCGAAGTATCGTTCAATGAGCGTTTTTCAACTCAACCTACAACTAAATCATATAGTCCTAATAAATACATATAAACAAAATCATATAATTTTGTTACGTAAATACTTACAAAAAAGGAATGTAGATGTAATTATTTATCACAAAATAATGTACATATACACACCATATACATATACACACACGCATACCTATACATTTTACTGCTCTAAATAAAGTGTTTTAGTCGTTTTTTAAAATTCCTCAAAGAGCTGTCAAAAAGTGTACAGGTAGATTATTATATAATTTACAGGAATTGTAACTGAAAGAACGTTTAAATATAGTGGTGGAGTGTCTAGGGATAACTGGTAAAGGCCTGTTCCGGGTGTTGAAATCATTTATATTTGTAAATCGTTGTAATTTGCTATGTAAGTAAGAAGGATTATTTGTGAGCATAACTTTATGAACGAAAGACAATAGGTGTAAATCACGAAGTTTGTCCAACTTTAACCTTTTTGATTCTTTAATCTTATAGCTGATGAATCTTTCTCTTTAATCTTAATTCTGAATTCTCTGCAGTTTATTGCCATCAGCAGGACCATAGATAGTATCGCAATATGATATTTTAGACATGATCAAGGCTTCACATATTTTTAACTTAAGCTCTGGCTTTAAAATTTGTCTGTGAGGGTACAGCTGTTTAAGCAAACAAAATGATGCCTTACACAGGTGACTAATGTGTCTAGAAAAACGTAGCTCTGAGTCCAACCACAAACATAAGTTTTTTGCTTCATCATTTCTTTTGTGTTGTGACCCAAATAATATTACACAGGATTTTCTTGCGTTTATATTAAGATTATGAGCAGCGGATATATTAACAATGTTTTTAAGATCCGTAATAATTTTGTTTTCAGCTATTACTACTTGGTCACAGGTAACAGAAAAGTAGACCTGTGTGTCGTTTGTATAATTATGTAAGGTTGCAGTTTAGTACGACTTTATTAAAATCGGATATATATATATATCGAAAATAACAAGGGTCCGACTATGGAACCCTGAGGCACACCTAAATTATTTTCACGACAGTCAGACATCTTGTAGTAAAGACTGAGGTAGTAATAGCTTTGTTTATTATAAAAGTTATATGATCTATTAGAAAAAAAACTTAGCAAGCGAAACATTTTAAGAGAAATTAAGTCATGACCCACCGAATTGGTTTTAATAGAGTTTATACATAATTATGATAACTTCAATTTTTTCCTACAGTGGAAAATTTAATTTGCGTTGACGGGACTATGTTCTGTTTTGTAAAAATTTAAAATCTCTAGTTGCTCTGGTATTTTGTTTACAAAGGGGAGGTTAGTAAAGTAATTGTCAATTAAATTTAAGTCTAATAGATTAGCCGGGGTATATCGTATTTATTGACAGTATTTATAATTTTTAGATTGCGCACTCCAAGTCATTTTATGATTGTTTTGCCAATACATGTTCGGCATACGTTTTTTTATCTCTTCTTATGGCATAATTGGTTTGATTTTTTTAATTGTTTATAAAAGTTCCAGTGAGTAGGCAATTTTGTTCTCTTAAATCTAATGAATGCTTTGTCCCTAAGTTTGATCATTTCTTTAATGTTATTGGTAAGCCAAGGAGCAGGTGGCTTAGTTACTCGTACCGTACGCAATGGTGTATCATTATTAAAAAAATTTAAAATACTTTTATTTAGAGAAAACAGCATTTAATTTACTGTATTTAGTCCATATATGCGAATCCAATTAATTCTGTGAAAATCTTGATAAAAACTATCTTCATCGAAGTTTATAAAACAGCGAAATGTCACAAATTTTCAATTGGTTTATTTTTAATTTTATTTATATTACAAGTAGTAACACAGTGATCAGAAACTCCATGTAACTGAATCACTCTACTATTATTTAAAAGATCTATGTTCACATCACCCGCAATAAGAACTGTATCACAATCGGGTAATAAAATGGACATTGAATTCTCTAAAGTATCTAAAGTTTACAAAATATTGGTTTTTGGAGATCGATATAAAACCCTTATCGTTTTGCCAAAAATTGTGGTCGAAATCCATAGCTGCTCTAGGGTATTATCGATTTGTTGCTAAATTACTTTGTGTTGGAAAATATTTTTAATAAATATACCTAGACCTCCACCTCTTGAATTCCTGTCAACGCGAACGAAGGAATAATTTGGGATTGTCAATAAATCATTGTCAGTATCTTTGTGCAGCCGATGTCATTAACTATGTAGTCACTTAAATATCAAAGCCTGTTAGAATAGACCTAACGTTTAAGTGGCCAAACTTCATTTTATATACATATGTATAAATTTATTACCTACGGTATGGAAATTACCAATAGATGGTAGCACCAAACTACTGATATATTAATTGAACTATAATAAGACAGGAACATTTTTATAGGAACATTTTGTTTCCCAAAATTAAAATGGCCATAACTTTCTGAAAAAAAATATTTTGTAACAAATCGAAAAACCTCTCCTTATATATTATTATGAAAAAAAATATATTGCAAATATTCCACAGAGCATTAGGTACTGAGATCCCAGGGTGTTCTGCAGTTTTTTTGAAAATGTTTTCGCAAACTGCTGACGGTTTTTTCACTATAAATCGTTTCGTTAAGAGGTGTATAGCCATCACCTAAAAAGTGAAGTGGGTCCCATGCGTTGTTTTCAAGATATGGCTAACTGAAATATCACCAACCGCCACTGGTCCCTGACAAACATATTCTCACGGTGTTACTTCTTCTACCGTGTGTCAAAAGCAGACATCGGCCTGTTATGAAAAAGGACAAACAGAAGTGATCATATCAGATGAAGAAGACAGCAATCGCACACGTATCGAAGGTAGTGAGGGAATAAGACCAGCCCTCTCACCTCCTGCGTTAGTAGTTGGAACGAGAAGTGTTGCATTTGCCTTTTTTTACAACCGGCCGATGTCTGCTTTACACACACGGTATATATCAGTATTTGTAAATAAATACCAATGGTCGCACTTACCCCAAAAATGCATTTACCCCAACTGACCTTAATTGATATTTTTGTAAATTAATATCCACAAAAGTTTTTTTTTCCAATTTTTTAAAGAAACATAAAATTAATATTATTTAATATGTAATTTCCTATATTTTTTTTTAATTAAGAAACTACAAATTTTTTTAAAAATGTTTCATTCTTCAGTTCATTCGCAGTTCGCATTGAAAGTGACGACTCAAATACACTCGAACCCCTCTTAATTTACATTCGCTTAATTCACATCCTCTCTTTTTCACCACGTTTCCCCCTATTATGTCACGAAACCGCCCCGCTTAAGTCGCCGCCTGTAAAAGTTTTAGAACTACGTTTGGGAATTGGATTCTCGCACGAATATGTACAATTTTTATTGAAAAAAAATGATTGTGTAATACATTTATTGATTTAAAATAGGTTAGGTGTCTTTTAACAATATTTAACCTTTAAAATATTCATTCAAGTGAAAAACTGAACTTTGTCACGCACAACTGGGTATACTTACGTTGATTTTTTTCGTTCAGTTGGCTCATTTTTCGTTATAAAAAGTGATGTGGTATATCTCTTAATATTTCTTTTTTGCAGCTAAAACACGAAAAAGTTGACGTTATGATCGCGACTTAAGCGAGACTAAATTTCGCGACTTAAGCGAGGCGATGATGCACGGATTTGGTGAATTAAGAGGGGTTCGAGTGTACATTTGTAACGTATAGTAGTAGACGATCTGTGTGCTTCCCGTAGAAACGCCAGATAGTTCCAGAACAATTCAAAAATGTATACAGACATTATACTAATAAAAAGTAAAAATATTAAGATTAAACATCTAATGGTATGCGAATCAAGAAACATAACAGAAAAAATGTATACACTCGAACCCCTCTTAATTCACCAAATCCGTGCATCATCACCTCGCTTAAGTAGCGAAATTTAGTCTCGCTTAAGTCGCGATCATAACGTCAACTTTTTCGTGTTTTAGCTGCAAAAAGAAATATTTAGAGATATACCACAGCACTTGTTATAACGAAAAATGAGCCAACTGAACAAAAAAATAAACGTAAGTAAACCCAGTCGTGCGTGACAAAGTTCAATTTTTCACTTGAATGAATATTTTAAAGTTTAAATATTTTTAAAAGACACCTAACCCATTTTAAAGGTTAGGTGTCCATATTTAATGTATTACACAATCATTTTTTTCAATAAAAATTGTATTCATGCGAGAATCCAATTTCCAAACGTAATTCTAAAACTTTTACAGGTGGCGACTTAACCGGGACGGTTTCGCGACATAATAGGGGGAAACGTGGTGAAATAAGAGAGGATGTGAATTAAGCGAAGGTGAATTAAGAGGGGTTCGAGTTTATTGCAAAGATAACTAAATATATTCATTATCAAAAATGTGCCTGATTTGTTTAATTTTAAGATAGTATAATTCATCAAACGGGATTTATTTGGCAATAAATTATATGATAATTGAAAAATCATAAGACAATCATTATTTATAATCCTTTGATCGGTTATTGGTATTTTTTTGGATATTTATTTTTATAATAAATGTATTTAATTTCGTATTCCAGTCCAGTTTTAAAAACTGTTCTATTCTTTAAAAAAAGTAATAACAGCTTTAGAAAGTGCACATCAATGTTTTACTAAGGAAAACACATTTCTTTTAAACAAAAAATAGAAGTATCGTGAAGAAAAATATATATTTTAAACATATCATTTGTTGAAAAAAAACTGGACGTTTTCCACGAATCACCGAATTACTATACTTTCTCGACGAGCGTTTCGCCAACTAAGTTGGCATCTTCAGGAGAATATTAAAACGAAATTCTAACCTACTCACTTGCACTATTTATACTTAGTTTGTTGCCACTGTTCACTGAACCGTAACATCTGTCTTTGTTTATCAGAGCAAACAGTGGACTGGTGGGTATCGGACCATTGTCCTTATTCATACTACTGTTACACTTAACAATTTCTAAACATTCAAAAGCATCCAACTGTCTACTGTTTGTTACATTTCTAATTAATTTTAAATTATTTATGTCTATCCTATGGTTGTTGTCAAAAGCATGTTGGGCATCACTTGGGAATTTTCCTTTCTGCCATATTTCAAATGAGCCATGTGTTCTTTAAATCTTGTCAAAATAGATCTTTTTGTTTGCCCAATATACTTTTGATCACAGTCTTTACAACTTATTTCGTATATTCCTGATTTTTCGTTATTGTCTATTTTGTCTTTAGGGTTACCCAAAAGCGTCTGTAGTATATTTTTAGAATTATAAACCAAATTGATATTACTATTTTTAAAAACTTTATCTAGTTCGCGGGTGAATTTAGATTCATATGGTAACGAAACAAATTTCGAATTGTCAGTATCTCTACGAAAAGTCGTCAAATTGTACAGGGTTTTCTTAAATGGATGCTTCTTTATTAATATATCTATTAAATGGACTGAGTAACCGTTATTCTTAGCTATATTCTTAATTAATTTTTTCTGATATTCAAACCTCTCTTTACCGACTGTACAACTTAACAAACGGTGAATTAGAAAATTAAAACTTGCCATTTTGTGTTGAAAATGGTGGTGTGAATATTTGGCATATATCTAAGAGTCGCGGTTCCTATGTACATATATCAAATTCTAACTTAAAAAGAAAAGTATAGTACTGTTAAAAGAGAAAAGTATAGTAGTTCGGTGTTTCGTGGAAAACGTCCAGGTTTTTGTTTCAACGCCGAAGGTTCCAGTACTCACTTTAGGATGTCATTTTTCAAAAAAAAAAACTTAATAACAAAAATTAAGTAAACAACTTCCTTCTTTTGTCTAATAATTACAAAATGATTTGGCCTTATTGGCCTTTAAACGACCCATTTGATGCTCTTCATTCTGTAGTAGCCGAACTATCTTTCCAACTAAGGAAAACATGGGCTTTGAGCAATCAAGGTTGGCGACTGTAGACGGCCCGAGGCTCGTATCTTGTCCACCCCCCTTCAACCCCTTCGACTCCCCACGGATATCTGCATTTGATGAGCTAGGTGCGAGAAGTTGTCAGTTGATTGTTCTCCTATTTATGTTGGACTAAGTGTACAGTAGGCCCTGATTGATGTTCACTTCAATTGTTTAACTTAATCCATAGCCACCTGTTATGCCGACTGTTTGCCGCCGCATACTTCGATGCACCTCAAAGGGCGGATTCGCTGTGATCGTTCCGTTAATTATGGAAAGATGGGGGCGATATCCACGTAGAAAACGACGAATTTCTCTAGACAAGACGTATCCGAGTAGAGGATTTTCTTTACATGCAGAGGATAATGTTTAATGTCATTAACTTTTGTTTAACTTGAACAAATTAAAAAAAGATAGACGTTTTCCACGAAGCACCGAACTACTATACTTTCTTGACGCGCGTTTCGCCAACTAAGTTGGCATCTTCAAGAGAAGATAAAAATTAAATTCTAACCTACACTCTTGCACTATTTATACTTAATTTGTCGCCACTGTTCACTGAACCGTAATGTCTGTCTTTGTTTATCAGAGCAAACAGTGGACTGGTGGGTACTGGACAATTGCTGTTACATTTAATGATTTCTAAAATTTCAAAAGCATCCAACTGTCTACTGTTTGTTACATTTCTAATTAATTTTAAATGATTTATGTCTATTCTATAGTTGTTGAAAAAAGCATGCTGGGCAACACAAGATTTTTCCGCTCTGCCACATTTCAAATGAACCATGTGTTCTTTAAATCTAGTCAAAATAGTTTTGTTTGATTTTTGTTGTGAAGGCCTGGCAGCAAGCGATCAAATGTTTGTTTGGTCATTGTAAAAAAAAAATCTGACCAATGTCGGTGAATCAAAGAAAAACATTGTTCTTGTTTGTTTCAACGAAGTAGCGGGTACTCTACTCAACGTTAATTGAAGTGAAACACGTCAACATTTTTTACCTGTACCTTTCTGAATTTAATGGGTTCGAGCGGTATTTATAAATGACAATATGCGTCTTCACAAGGCAGGAATTGTTAAAAATGTCATAACCAATGAAGGCATTAATAAGACGGTATGGCCAACATAATCTCCTGATTGCAATATCATCGAACATGTTTGGGATGCTCTAAAGAATCGCGTATCCCAACAAGCTCATCAAAATACTGATCAGTTGGTTGAGGTTATTAGAGAATAAATGGTTACGAATCATCCATCAATAACACTATTTTAAGTATGCCTAGAAGAATGGCTGCTGTTATTATAGACAGAGGTGGATTCGGTGTTAGTAGTATTTTTTTCTGTCCTTTGTTAAAATTTGTTCCTTGTTAAAGTATATTTAATACCTTCTAAATAAATCTTTAAAAACATATTTCGAAAACCAAAACATTAACAAAATTCAAAGGAAAGTTTACTACTGAAAGATGTCTCTCCAGTCTGACAGTAAATTGTTAAATACAGGATGCTCAGTACATCATTTCAATATTTAGGAAGAAGACATTGCTGAACAAAACACCCTGTATAAATATTGTTATTCAAACAAAGTTTTTTGAAACTTTACTAATAACCCTTTATTTCCAATGCTGCTTATTAACAATCGTATGTTTTTAATAATAAATAGTATCGTAATAATGCATATTAGTCTTCTTTTTGGCGCTTTTTGCCGAAGTAATTTAAGCAGAAATCTAAAAGAAGAAATATAACTAATATAACTAACATAAATAAAACCAACCTAGCCACAAACGAGTTCATTAGGATATATCTTTTATAACGACGTTGAAGGGACCGATGAAATTCGATCGTTATAACCGGAGGTCGCTATATCCAAACACCATGTACTTAATCAAAAATGGTCTTTATTCATAATAGAAAACAGTACACTTAAACATACATGGATACAAAAAGCTGAAACAACAATGATATATTTTAATATGTAGGTAGGAACTTACAAATTGATTCTACAAACAACCACTGAGCTAATTTGAATTAAATGTTAACCAAAAAATCTGTTATTTTAGTTTGTTTTTTGAAATTTTTTGTTTTCTAAAAAAGTTTCTTTCGATAACCTTTTCCAAATGTAGTAAAGCGAAGTCTATTTTATACTCTATTCTCTTTATTATTTATAATAGATTATATTATAGTCTATTTTAGATTTTGATTAAATGTGAAAAAAATGTTGAAGGTGGTTGAAAATCGATTATTTCGTCCTTTTCTACATCTTCTTTAAAGGGGGTGTGAAGCAAAAAAACAACATGAATTGAAAATATACAGAAAAAAAATCTAAGAATAACAGTGAAAATCACACTGTTCTATTGCATTTATTAACGGAGATACGCCGCTCCAAAGATGCCGTGTCATACCGCGTGACGTCAGCGGAGCTTGACTAGCTGCTAGAAATTGTTAAACCTAGACAAACACCAATATATATCTACACATCTACCACGCCGCCCTTGTATTGACAGTTTTGGTATAATACTTACATATATAAAACTTTAGCGAAATCTGCATCATACTGTTAGGGTTAATGTCGATTAAACTGAGATTATGGTAATTAAACGCCGGTGTTCGATTATACTAAACGTCTCCCAGTTATAATATTCAGGGATAATATTTTTTCGCCGCTTCCTAATATATACCTAAGTAAATACTCTGCGAAAAAATATGTTTTTAGTGATGAGGGAGGATTAAATTTTAATATCTTTCTATTGTAAAAATAGCTCACCAGAGTTTAACAGTTAGTACACAATCTTGTCATTAATAAGTGAAGTAGCTATTATTAATCTTAAATGTCATACAATTGTCAAGATTTTTTAAAATTAAAAATAGGTATAGGAAAATTAGAATCTTCTGCGTAAAAACAAATTCAGGGTTGAACACTTTTAACTACTTAACAATGAACCACTTTTTTGCACTCAATGCGCATTCACTTTTACGGAGAATTTTTTCAACAGCATGGGATGACAATGGATAACTCCTTGTTACCATTATTTCTCTTATCTTTTTATGACCAAATATGAATCCGAAACCAAAGAAAAATTCGAGTACATCCCCAGGGTTTTTCACAAATTCAAATTTTTTTTTTACATAGAAGGCCAATTTAAATAATTTTGTTTCAAAATTAAGTGATCGTTTCCCCAACTATAAGTTTTACGAATGAAGTTGAGAAAAATGAACAATTACCATTTTTAGATTAGTTGTTAGAAATTCTGAAAATAAGTTAGAATTTGATCTATACAAAAAAGTACCGCTCCTGACATAAGTATATAAATTAGCAAGTAGTATATAACTTATCAAGTTTCCATTTTTTAATACGTCATTTGTTAAACCTAGGTTCAAAGCCAAAAGCCATTTTACAATTTTAACCTAAACCTAATAATAGTCTCGCCCTGTACGTCTGCAACGGGCACGCTCTGACCAGACGAAGTCCCCGTGACGTCACGATCTCAGTGCATAATGCTTTTAAACGCTGTATCTCATGAACGGTTCATCTTAGAGCAACGAGGTTTGAATATTTATTCTTAGATTTCTTCACACTAAAACTTTAATCTTTGGTTTACACCCCCTTTAAGTTTTAACTTCATATTTAGATCTGAGTCAGCTAAAATTTCATCTTTGGTTATATGCTCCACCGTTTCGATTTCCTCATCAATATTTGAAAAGTGTTCCCAACTTTCTTAAGCTAGGTTAACTACAGGTAAAGTGCGGACCCATTGAGTTAAAAGTAGAGTGTTTTCATCCTTATAATTTTTTAATCGAAGCCATTCTGTTAGTGGTACTAAATCATCTTCGTCAAAAAAGTTTTCTGTTGCGTTTAATTGAATCCAGCATGTGGAAAACAATTGGCTATTGTGCATTGAGAAGCACGATCCCAAGCTTTTAAAATTTTAAAGGAACATTTTGTCTCCCAAAATTAAAATAGCCATAACTTGTTGAAAAAAAAAACATTTTTTTAACAAACCGAAAAACCTCTCCTTATATTTGTTTCTAGATCATGAAAAAAATATACTGCAAATATTCCACAGAGCGTTACTGAGATCCCAGGGTGTTCTGCAGTTTTTTTTGAAATTTTTTTTCGCGAACTTTGCTGACGGTTTTTTCACTCTAAATCCTTTCTGTAGGAGGTGTATAGTCATCACCTAAAAAGTGAAGTAGGTCCCATGCGTCGTTTTAGATATGGCTAACTGAAATATCACCAACCGCCACTGCTAATTCCACATCATACCCAGGTAGTTCATGAAATGTCTAGGGTTTTTTGCGAAAATACGGATTTCATTATGTGACTGACATAAAAAAAAAACTGAGAAAAGGTTAAGACGAAACCACCGAAGTATTTATGTACATAGATCGAAGGAAAAATAGAAATGATTAAATAGTTTTTCTTTTTCGAGATAATAAATCGAACCCGGAGCTCATATTTGTCACAGACATCGGTTGAACATTGTGTTCTTAGGCTTCGCTGCAGCGAAGTAGTCAACGGGGTGCGAATGAGGTGGGGGGCGATCCAACCCCCTTTCGCAGCAGTAAACACAACAACCCGCATCCTACGAGTAGTATACCGAGTTGTAAAGTGTAAGTGTTGAACGTATATACATACGTATAAATCTAGTCTTAATAGAATTTAATAGAATCGAAATAATGTCTAAACTGTTTCCCGAACTTGCGGATGTTGTTTGAATTTGGTTCCCAGCCAATTGTTTGTAAGAACACGCCTAACTTAAATCACTATTCATTCGATTAATTAAGCACTACAACTGTTCCTCTCTCTCGGCAGCGCACTATAAAATCTAGCGGGCGGGGGGCCGAACCCCCTCCGCCCCTCTCGCCCCTACCGGCGGAGGAGTGTTTCGCAAATACCGGATGGGAAATGCGCCATTGTCGCGGACGGGAATTGTCGCTGAATGAAAGTAACTGTAGTCAAGACGAGACTATAATTTAACAAATAAATAATAAAAAAGAGTGATCACTAGACTATCAGATCCACAGATTCCTAATTAATCCTTGGGATTTAACTAAAAAAAGATACTCAGTGTTAAACTGGGGTCACCCGTAGTTCCTATATACTTTTCCTTTTGTAGTATGTACTTACGAGGTGTGTAAATTAACTAATGAGATATAAAATTTAGTATTGTCTTCTTCAAAATAACTTCTTTGGGAAGCCACACAGCGCTGGAGACGGTTCTTCCTTTCCTCATAGCAGTCCTGGAACGCATATACTCGAACAGTCTTCTGCTGGTCAGGTGCAGCCGTTTGGCTGCTTTCTATTGTCCCAAAATTACGTCCCTTGAGGTGATGTTTCAATCTTAGGAAGAGAGAAAAGTCAAAGGACTCAAGTCAGGCGAAGAAGCAAGCTGAGGAGCCACATTAATGTTTTTACTGGCTACAAGGCTTAGGTGACAAGGCGCATTGTCGTGATGCAACATCCAGTTGTTCTTGATGTTTGGTCTCACACGCATCGAAATGTTTTTCAGGAACTTCTCTGTAAAAGTGTCGATTTACTGTTTGGCCTAGAGGCCCAAACACTTTGTCGACAATCCCCTGGCTGTCAAAAAAGCAAATCAGCATGAGAAAATTTGATCTTCGCCTTGCTCATTCTTGTTTGGGTCTTGGAGAGCTTGAAGTGTGCCATTCCATGCCTTGGCGCTTGGTTTCCGGGTCGTACTCAAACACATAAGTCTCATCACCAGTAATGACTCGTTGTATAAAATGGGGATCATTTTCAATCGACTCCAAAAAGTCAAGACACCTTTCTCTGCTGATGTCCTTTTGCTCCTGCGAAAGGTTGTTTGGAAACATTTTTGCGCAGATTTTTCTCATCCCCAATTCGTCAAAAAAATCGTTATTCAAAAATCCGATGAACAGTGGTGTGATTTAAATATAACTCTTCCCCGATCGTTCTTGTTGTCAACCACCAACGATCTGAACGCACAAGATCTCGTATTCTATCGACATTTTCGTCGGTTCTTGAAGATGAAGGCCTTCCGCTGCGTGAATGCCTGATAGCACACCGTTGCAATCAATAATGAAAGTAACTCATTTTTAAAACGCACTAGAAAAAAAAACGTTTTACGAAAACAGTCACAAAGAATAAACAAATGACTCTAACAAGTTCAACCTTATTCTGAAGGTGCGTTAGATGTTAACCTACCGCCCTTCCAAGTCCCGTCACCGCAGTGCTGCTATAGCGGGCTCTACTTTGCCAGTCTCATTACTTAATTTACATACCTCGTATGTATAATCTATAAATGACTTCAGTTATCGATCGCGTGAGCATTCAGGGCCGGACTATTGGGCTTATCTAGATTACAGCCTAGATTTCGTAAGCTTGTTTTTGTTCTTAATCAATAATATCGACCAATAACTATGGGATTAAATTTTAATCCGCTATTTAATGACTTTATTTGTTATTCCAAACAATAACGGTAAATTTATAGGGGTGATTAAAAATGACAGATTTGCATGCCATAAATAGCGCACGGTGTCCATCTTTGCCAGTAGACACGTTTTTGGAGCTCCAAGATGAAGGCCATTATTGTGTTTGCTACGATGGTGTCCATCGCCATGTCCGCTGTGGGTAAGTTTTAGTTTTCAGGATGATTTTTTTCATTCAGGATAAGTATTTTTTTTCTAAAAAAGTTAAAAAAATGCAAGCGGTAATTAGGTACTAGAATTTTGGTAGTTTCGCCAAGTATGAGACCAATTTCATATTTTAGGAGGTGGTTATTAGAGCTTATTATTTATGGATAGAAAATTATGCAAAAATTCATATATACAAGATAAAAACCGACGCATGTCACCGATGACGCTATTATATGTGTGCAATGATGCCACCACTCAATTATATTGAAATAAAAACTATAATGGTATGTTTTATTGAATTTTAAATTTCGCGCTTGATATTCTTTGTTATGCAGTTGGTAGCACATCCGAAGTTGCCACGTTGTATTGCATTTGTTGACAGTTTGAAGTTGTGTGAACCTTACACTGGTTTTAATAGTGGTTTGTATCTTTTTGTTGTTGAGTTTTAAACTTTTATCTTAAACTGAAAAACTATTATTTTCGGAACAATCAAATTGTTATATTTGTTAGACTTATATTTGCGAAATGCCAAAACAGGTAAATAGCTGGTGCCAAGAGTTAGTAGCATCTTTTATACGCTATTCTGAAAAATATTTATATTATATTAGTTATTTAATAATATACTTTCTTTTTTTATTATTGTTTTTAAGATTCTCTGTGTTTAAGAATTCATCCGCATGCCAGTCAAAATTATTTCTAAATACTGAATAATTTTGTATCAATCTGGCATCAGGCCGCAACGTGTTTGATGACGTTCATAGCCTATACTCATTTTATTTTGGACGTATACTTTTTTTTACTTTCAATTAAATTAAACAGACCGCACCGTTAGGGAAATAGTGACTTCAAAAAATCATGAAATTCAAACCTATGGTTATAAAACATTGCTACATAGTGGAATTGGTTGCTACGTGTACTAATCACGTAGGTGTGTATTTGCTATTTATTTAAAATTAAGCATATTGGCGAAAAAAAAGTCAAAAATCCCAGTTATTGGCACATCGCATTCAGTGATTGGCATAGCCGTACAACCAGTGATTGGCACTAATCTGATATGCTCTTTAGTTCTTTACTTATCCATGATAAAAATAAATAATTAAACATGTTTTTACCAAAAACATAAAATTTATTGAAATTGGTGTTTGTATATAAATCTGAAATTCTTAAATCAAATGTCACTTAAACCATTCATATTTAAATATTAAAATTGCTTTTTCAAGAATGGAATACAGGTGAAATCTTCTCTGTAAGTTTTATTTTTCTTCAGGCAAATTTTATCTTACGTTATACAGAGTGGTCCAGGTTAAACGTCATTAATTTTCATAAGTTATAGAACATAAAAAAAGTAGACTTTCATAAGACAACTTTGTTCAGAAATGTTTCCTAACAAAGATACAGGGTGTCAAAGTTGTGGAAAAAAACTGGTTTTCTCATCATAACTTCTAAACCACTCGATCGATTTCCATCAAATTTCGCACACAGACTAATGTAGTACATATCTAAGTAATTATTAAAATCGTTTAAAGAATTTCTTCAGTGGTGTAGATAATGGGGGTCGGCACCCCCTTCTCCTCTCCCAATATTCGGCGCCACTGGATATTTTAGAAAGAAGATTTTTTGGATATTTCGTTTTTGAGATATTTATTTTAATTTAAAGTGTTGCAAGCAGGCCAAAACTTATGACTAAAGCCGGCAGATCCGGGCGGCGCGGCGGGCAATCTCAACGGGCCGTATCTCAACGTAAATAACAGAGTAAGTTTAACACATCTCTTTCTAAATTGCAACAGTTTATTGTTTTCATGAATTTTGTTTTTGCACATACAAGTAGTTAGTAGTATGACGCGTATGGTTACGGCCACACGCCCGGATCTACCGGCTTTCCATGACTGAACTACCAAGAAAATACGACACGAGAGGCCAACATTTTTTTTAAACATTTTATTTTTTACTAGACATAAAGTACATCAAAGATACAAAAAAAAGCAAATAAAACACCACCAATAAGTTTTCAAAATATACATTTGGAACCAGCTATTTTGCGCTGAATTTCAAAAATCGGGTACAGCTTGACTTGCGAATCGGACTAATAAATGAGACGAACAAGTGACTCTCAGTCATTTTTATTTTGACATTTCTGATAAATTTATTACTTTGTATATTTGGTAGTGTGTGTACTCGATTTCTTATAAATATCCAAATTTCTTAAAGAAAAATGCCCCTGTTTAGCAATGTTGTGTATGCAGACATGCATTTAATTTATGGATTTTGCGATGGAAGTGCAGCGGCTGCCCTCAGGGAATACCGAAGACGGTATCCAGACCGAAGGCAACCAAGTGCTCATTACAGTCAATGACAATAACTCGTCCTGACAATAACTCGGTCAGGAGAAGACAGGCAGAAGCAGGATTCAATTCATGCAGTAGTAGCATTCTAGTAAATTGATGAAAGTTAAGAGCACAGCATAGAAGAAAACGTCTTCAATTTGGGTAAACATTTTACCGTTCACCAATGGAGTACTGTACCTATTCATTACATATGAGTCCAGATTCTGATTAGTAGGGAGAGCGTATGGACAACACAGAAATGAGCGATTTGCAGACTGTTGTGTGTCTGAGCGAGTGTCATTTCAGGATCGGTCTGATTATGGGCCAGCTTATCCACTATCGCGTTTACTAATCTTATCTTCATTGATAAGGATGCAATTAATGTTGATGAACAATAGAGATTGTAGCTGCTATATTAGAGATATTTTCGATAATACTCTAGTCCCGTACATTCCATTTATTTACGATGATTTTGTTCTACTGCATGAGAATGCAAGTTCTTATATAGATCGGGTAAATTATCACGCGTGTAGTCCAGATTTCAATCCAATTGAACATCTTTGCGATCAACTCCAGCATGCAGTTCGACACAGATCACACGTTTCGCTCATTTAGAACCTGACAAATGCCTTAGCGAAAGAACATCAAGCCATTCCAGAAGCTTTAGGCGCTAAGAATTTAGGAGTTGCATTAGGTCACACGCATTATTTAAAGCACTCCCTTTATTTCGTTACTGGTTTTGATTTTTTTTGACGTTAAATAAAAGAGCAATTAAATTTTCATATTGTTAATTGTCTTTAGAGAAAACTTTTTACTGAGCAAGAAGTTTATATCGAGGGAAAAAATAGCTAAGCTAGGTTAATAAATGATATTAAATTTGTCACTCCTTCTAAAACCAGTTTTTGAAAGAACAAACTTAGTCAATATTTTAAGCGATTAAAAAGAAAACAGTGAGCAAGATTTTGTTAGGTTACAATCTTAGGTTACAATATGAAAAAACATGTATATATTTAGAGCAAATCGATAAAAAATGATTGTTTTTACTGTTATATGGAAATTTTTATATTTTTGGATCGGATAACGTGAGGATTTTTTTATGAAGGTATTTACATAAAACCACGAAAATATAACTAAGTAACTTTTATATTCGCGCTTATTAAAAAGCTAACAGGTGGATGATCACAAAATAAAAGTGGTAGTAAAATTGTTACATGTTGTAACACTGTTACATGTTGTAACACTTTTACTCCACCAATAGCATTTTAGACCCAATATGTAACATTTTATTCGTTGCTACTGGGAAACATGTTTTAGTTTACGTTAACCATTACTGGAGTTAGCAGTGGCCAATATAATATACCATTCACATTAAATCTCTCTCCAGTGCCGACTGAGGTGTTCCCAGAAGACGACAGCGCGAACATGAGGTACTTCCTGGTGGAGAAGACCCCGGGAGTGTACGAGATTGAGAACCTCGTAGAAGGCGAGATCGATGCCAGGGTATCCGATTCAGACCTCAGCTACTACTACTACAGCACGAACAGTCCCAACTCCCCTACAACCTTCAGCATCTCCTCGGTATCGTCAATATCAACGACCGACTTCAATCCCTCCAAGGACACCTACTTCATCATACACGGTTGGACCAACAACTACGCTTCTCCTGTCAACACCCAGATCCGAAGCGCCCTTTTGCCAATATACGACGCCAATGTTTTCGTGGTGGACTGGAGCCCTATAGCGGCCAAGAATTACTTGTCGGCTCAGGGCAGCGTGCTCGGAGTTGGTAACCTCGTCGCCGCCTTCATCAGTGAGTTGGTTCAGGGATACGGCTTGCAGCTGTCCAGGGTCACATTGGTGGGTCACTCTCTCGGAGCGCACGTGGCAGGGAACGCTGGGGCGGCTCTTAATGGCCAAGTGGGTGTGATCGTCGGCCTGGATCCCGCTGGACCGCTCTTCTCCACGTCGAACACCAACAACCGCATTGATCCTACAGACGGACTCTTCGTGCAGGTCATCCACACGAATGGAGGTCTTCTGGGGATGTCAGCTGCGATCGGAGACTCGGACTATTACCCCAACGGGGGGTCCAGGCAACCTGGGTGTGGCATCGACTTGACAGGATCCTGCGCACACTCTAGGGCGTATACCTACTACGCAGAAGCCGTGGCTTCGTCTACCAATTCATTCGCGGCGAGGTTGTGTGACAGCTACAACAACTATAGCAATGGAAGATGCAGCTCCAACGCGAGGTCCACCATGGCAGGATACTCTATTGACACCAGGTGAGGGTTTTCTTGACTTGGGGTACTAATAAAGCAAGTAGTTGTTTATTTAATTGCATTAAAACCTAAACGTTAGTAACAATCGTGGGTAATTTTTAAAAAGAGTTGAGAGAAAATTTTCGAGATGTGCTTAGTACAGTAATTCGCTTGGCACAGAGAAACCTGATTACTTAAAGGTGATAGAACTGGCAGGAGCTCTGCTGTTGTATCGTCCATTTCCAGGGACCTTGTACATACCTGTACTTCTTATGTGTACACCAAGTGTTTATAAGCAGTGGGCTTAAAAATTTGGGTCTACACCGAGAGAAATGTTGTGTAAAGTAATTGACCTTAATTATAAGAAAATATAAATTATTCTGTAATATACTTAAACACATGCCGTATGTGTTCTAAACACCAAATCACGCAATCTTGATGAAAAATGACTTGATGATGAAGTTTTTCCCAAGTGTGCTTTTCTATTCGTGACAGGTGTGGTTTTGTTATTCTTAGATTACAGATTAGTGAAAACGAAAGTCGCATTTTTAAGAGATATTCATTAAGAGATTATCATTAATTATATTTATATATGACATAATCTCTCATATCAGTTATATACGTAAATAAATACACAAGTCTGCTTTGGTACATAACGAAAATTACACCGGCACACACTCAAAAAAAATCTGAATCTGAGATCTGACATGTCAATTCTTATGTATTTTGATGCGCTGAATACGAAATCGATGTCTGTTTTGCTCCATCACCCACCAGTTTTCCACAAAACCCCAATTTTGCGTCAAAATGGCCCAAGAGAATACCAAAGTCTATTTTTTTGTATCGTTTACTGCAGATATATCGTTTTCGGAGTATGTTTAACCGCTTAAAAGGATTCTGTAGTACAAATTTACTTCTGACCCTTCATTAAACCAAAAAAGCCGAATCTTTGGCCAAAATTGACCAAAAATGTACCAAACTCTATTTTTTGTACCATTTACTCCAGTCATATAATTTCCGGAGTATTTTCAACCGCTGCGAAGGATTCCTTATCCAAATTCCTCATTATTCAATTTTCTACAAAACCCCAATTGCCGGATACAATTTAGCAAACAAGACTTTCAAAGTAATAATTGAATACATTGTTTATTTGGGTACGTTATAGAAGAGTAGTTTTATAAGGAATAGTTCTTAGTGGATAAATTCTTTACCAAACCGAAACAACCAGTGCCGATTCATTTTATTTGTCTTTGTTTCTAAAAAAATCTAAAAGTTCTTCAATTCAGTAACTCCTTAATCTTTGGAAATTCATGCAACGAATGAATTCATGTTTTTCATCTTTTCAAAATTTCACAATTACTTTGCACATAATGATGAGTTTGTTTTTGTATTTTTTTCTTGTGTTTTATTTGTTTTTATAAAGCCATGTCTAAGAGATGTTTTTTTCAAAGTACAACCGAGATCTAAACTTAACTTGACATCAGTGTTCTCACTGCGCAGATTTTTTTCATCTCTACGCAGTTATATGACTGGGAAATAGTTTCAACATATCGCGTAAACCGGTCTGAAATCAACTTATGCTTTTTAACTATATTTAAAAGATGTCCTATTTCACAGGGGTAACTTTCTAACAATGGTTTAGTCAAAAGGCATTAGTAACCGAAATAGAAAGGTAAAGTATTTTTAATTTTGTTTGGCCATTTTGACCCAAAGTTTGGCTTTTTGTGGGTTACTGAAGTGTCACAAGTAAATTCGGACTACGGAATCCTTTTCTGTGGTTAATAATATTCCGGAAAAGATATATCTGGAGTAAACGGTACAAAAAAATAGACTTTAATATCTTTTTGGTCAATTTTGGCCCAAAATAGAATTTTTTTTGGGTTAATTTTTTTGGCTCAGAAGTAAATTTGGACTACGGAATCCTTTTCAGCGGTTAAAAATACTCCGGATATATCTGGAGTAAACAGTACAAAAAATAGACTTTGGTATTTTCTTGGTCAATTTTAATCAAAAATTGGGGTTTTGTGGAAAACTGGTGGGTGCTGGAGAAAACGGACATGGGATTTCTTTTTTGTGTGCCGGTGTTATCGACCTTTAGGACAAATTATATATATGTAGCACAATAAAATCAATTAAAATATAAGTTCATTCATAAAATTGCTGCATGCGAAAGAAATAAAGGCAATACGAGGATGTTGCACCACAAGGTTTGTCATGGCGTCTCTTTTGTTTCCTGTTTATGTACCTGCTTAAGTGGTTGCTTAAATTCATTAAACTTGACCGTATTCATATTGACTACAATTTTCCGTATGACTACAAATATTTTTTTTCACAGTGCAAGTGGAAATTACTACTTAGACACCAACAGTGCCTCTCCATATGCTCAAGGCTAAGTAAGTCATCACGGACGTTTATCATCGTATAATGTTTTGCCGCTACTATGATTTTGTTCTGTATTTTCATAAACTTCTTGTTATTGTCACATTATGTATGAATATATAAAAAATTATTAAAAAAGTGCCTTTCATATGAGTTTCTTTTAACTATGACGATTAACAAAATTATGTTTCAGTTAAGATGAGTTTAGAGTTTAGATACACATGAGGTTAGTGGTGGCAGTGGCTGTGCCAGTTCTATTTACATGTCAGCAAAGGTTTACACACAATTTTCACAAACATAATGTTTTAGCACCCCAGTTTCAGTTTTAATGACTGCATAGTGAACATGTCAACTGAACTTCGCGAGGCCTGTAGAGTAGTCACAAAATTATAAAAATACAATAGAACATTATTTTTTTACGCGTGCGTGTGTAAAAACACTATTTTGACACGCTTGTTATTCAAAACAGGGAAAATTAATTATCTGATGTTCTGTACAGTTTTTTAATGTTCTGAGTCACCAGAGCTCTTCGTTTTCACCTTCCTCTATTTCGAAAAAAAAAAACATATTGCGTACGCAATTCCAAAAAAAAATGAAAAACGTAGTTTAAAAAAAATATGGCTACGATAGCTGCAAAACGATAGAAGATATGAAAAAATAAAAATTGCCAGAATACAAAAAAAAAAAATAAGTCGAACTTTTATTTGAGAAAGCTTCCTATAAAAAGATTAAAAATATATAACATATATTTGATGGAAAAATCCCAATTTTGATAAAAAATTATTATTTATTTCATGTAAAAATATTTATGAGCATTATATTTAGTTTTTAATTCTTATTTTACTAACTTAACTTTTATAAAAAAAAAATCACCTTCAAAAACAATCCTACAAAGACTTTTTCAACAATGTTAATAGATTCAATCCTCGAGTACACTATCATACGATTAACAACATGCCTCTGTAGATTTGTGTTTATACCACCTGGTTAGTCTTCCTATATATAAGAATTGATTCCCAGTGAAAGATGGTATCTGCATCGTTGTGTTTAATTGATTACAGTATGTGATACTTAAAACGATATCTACACTTATAATTTCAAATATTTTCCAACAATGTTAGTAGATTCAATCCTCGACTACACTATCTACGATTAACGACATGCCTCTGTAGATTTGTGTTTATACCATCTGGTTAGTCTTCTTAGATAAGGATTGATACCCAGTGAAAGATGTTATCTGCTTCGTTGTGTATAATTAATTGCAGTATGTGATACTTAAAACGTTATTCACACTTCTAAATAAGTGAGTTTATAGTAATAACCGAATTTTAATCAAGAACGAAACAATTCATGTTGACGGCAGCTGAGTAAAACACAATTTTAGTTCGTTATTTACAATTTATTGGACTCTGAGGAATATATTAATACAAAATAAGATAAGCACTTTTTAACGTTTTTATTTTTGAAAGCTGATCGAATTTTTATCTGGTAATGGCCACATGTAATTAGCTCCTTAGCAGGAACACCTCTCTTTGGAAGAAGAGCTTGTTCAGTATGTGCCAAGTGACTGCCTCACTATTTTTTGTTACGTATCAATCCGTTACCACCATAGATTCCATTGAGATAACCACTACCACCCACATATAACATGTGGTTTGAGTAATAGCTAGGGCCAACGTACTTGTCATTGACTAGAATTCATCATAACATTGCAGAAATTAAGGTTGATATGAAAACTGCCTAGATGGACCGACTGATCTATCTGCGTCCATAGATCTGCATATGTAGACCGTCTACCAATCAGTAGATATATGTTTAATAGGGCTTCAGTAATGCGATCTAAGGGTAAACTTTCACATTTGCGGACTCCAGATTAATCGGTCAGTGCCACCTACTGGCATAATTTTGTATAATTTGTATGAATTCTATGATGAACCAGTTTGATGAAGTATAAACACGGTGGCTATTTTCTTTGTTTCGTTTTCATCTATAAACTTTATTTTTTTCTCATTAAGCATATGATTTTTTTCTGAAATGTTGTCTTACATTTTTATACGACCTGTTTCTCTAAATCGCATTGACATTATCACACCTTTAATCTACACCATATTCTTTAATTTACAATTTGTCTGTTCAACTGTCTGTTACTGAATGGAAGTATTTGGGGTATATCATTACTAGGCCTAAGAAAACCTTGTGATTTATCACTCTGCCAAGTTATAGCATTACTGTCAATTATTGTCGTCTGGCTTCCCATTTTAGAGAGATTATAAATTAATACATACCCTTCATATTTCACAACACATTCATACTATAACCTATGCTATTCTATAATTTATATTACATATAGGTATACTTATAATAAACTGTTCGTCAAAATTAGCGTAACACTTTTTAGATTAGCGCCATTTGCGTTCTATTCGAGTTAGAGACTTGCGGTTTTTAATTTTCGGTTGCCTGTAGGGATGGTTTTAATGGCCGAAAGTCGTTACTCTGTGACTTACACGGTTCACCGTTCACACCCCAAAAAGCAATACCATGTCGAAATTTGAATTCGTAAGAATTTTGATGTCAATTTCAGAGACATACAGGTTTGATTAAGAAGGACGCTGTCGGGTAAAAACTCCATTCCCGTACACATTAAGACCTTCTCAATAAGTTCTGTGTATTTGGTCGCTGTCTCATCTCTTCACCAGCCACCCCCTTTGAATTTACGCAAGGTTTGACCTCTGTTGGGCGAATCCATTGATCCTAATGTTGCCTAATAAATTGGTGTGGGGTGCCACAACTCACTTTCACCCTTCGACAACTCAAGCACCCCTCCAGGCCATATCCACACCGACCCCCCAACTTATTCCGTCTGGTTCCGCCCCCTGTAGACGACGTTGTCTCGAATTCATGTCATGGCATTACTTGTAGGTCTCGAAGTTGGCGGAACACATTGCGAACGGCCGATTGAGCGCCAAAAGTAATATTCCAACTCCAACCCACATCCTCAAAATTTGCCGCCCTAAGGGGTTATAAGCAGGTCTTGTTGCGTGGGGTGACTCAGAAAACTTTCCTGAGGATGCATGAACTCTTTTTGGCCCACTCCGAGTCGCCGGTTTCCTTAATCCCTTGACGCCGGCGATGCACAGGCATGCATCATGCATAACCGTCCGCAACAGCCGGATGATGCATACATTTGCATCAACCCGTTATCATGCTGTTATACGGTGATGATCAGTTCTGCGTCATTTTAAAGGCATATAATCACATCCGGATATTGCTTATTACTTTTTGGTAGATCATTATTCGGGTGGAGGACAGCACAAAGTAGGCAAGTTGAAATTTTTTAAAATGCCGACATTTCGACGTTTTATTGACGTCTTTTTCAAGGCTATTTAAGTTTTTATTGAAAAAGACGTCAATAAAACGTCGAAACGTAAAATTGGGCAAAAATTACGCCCACTTTTACCAACAGGAAGACCATATGACATCTATGGGTAGACACGCGCATTGTTAAGGGATAGTTTCGTTTCCTATCTTAATTCGTATTGTAGTATTTGAATGCATACAAGTGTCGAATATTTGCAAAATTATTGCATTATTTTGTTCTAAAGGTTTATCACAATTTATTATAAAAGTTGGGCGCGAAAGTGCCCAAGATGCGCAATCAGAAGGTGCGAAGTGAGCAGAGCTCCAAGTCTGGATATACGGCAGACCCTGGCGCAAGCATAACTGGCGTGAAGGGGTTAAAATCTCCTTTTGAGTCCCATCACCCTCTTTTTTGACCACCTCTAAAAAAATTTTTGAGTGGAGAAAAATTTCTGAAAATCACTCAAAAATATTTTGGAGGGATTCAAAAAAAGCGAACGATGGGACGCAAAAGAGGATTTAAAGGAGACAAACGATTCGAGGTGGGCCGAAAAGGGTTCAAGCCTCCTCAGGAAGGCTTTCAGAGTCACCCTACTCATTAAGACCTGCTTACAACCACTAACCGCGGCAAATTTTCAGAGGGGTGGGTTAGAGATGGAATATCACATTTGCCTATCAATCGGCCGCTCACAGTGGGACCCGTCAACTTAAATAACCTTCAGGTAATGCCATGATATAAATTCGAGACAAATATACAGCCCACGCAGCCGTTTACAGTGGCGGAACAAGAGGGGTGGGTGGGGAGGTCGGAGTTGATGTGGCTTGGAGGGGTGCTTGAGTTGTCAAAGGGTCAAAGCGAGTTGTGGCACCCTACACCAATTTATTAGGCAGCACTAAGATCAATAGATTTACCTAACAGAGGTCAAAACACGCAAAACCCATAGTATAGGGCAGTGGCGGTGCGTGATATTTCAGTTAGCCATATCTTGAAAACGACGCATGGGACCCACTTCACTTTTTAGGTGATGACTATACACCTCTTACAGAAAGGATTTATAGTGAAAAAACCGTCAGCAAAGTTTGCGAAAAATTTTCAAAAACACTGGAGCACTCCCTGGGTTCTCAGTAACGCTCTGTGGAATATTTGCAGTATATTTTTTTTTCATAATCTAGAAACAAATATAAGGAGACGTTTTTCGATTTGTTACAAAATATTTTTGTTTCAAAAAGTTATGGCCATTTTAATTTTGGGAAACAAAATGTTCCTATAAAATTAAAATTAAAATGGCCATAACTTTTTGAAAAAAAAATATTTTGCAACAAATCGAAAAACGTCTCCTTATATTTATTTCTAGATTATGAAAAAAAATAATACTGCAAATATCCCACAGAGCGTTACTGAGAACCCAGGGAGTGCTCCAGTGTTTTTGAAAATTTTTTCGCAAACTTTGCTGACGATTTTTTCACTATAAATCCTTTCTGTAAGAGGTGTATAGTCATCACCTAAAAAGTGAAGTGGGTCCCATGCGTCGTTTTCAAGATATGGCTAACTGAAATATCACGCACCGCCATTGGTATAGGGATTACTTAGGAGGTCTGGAAATGGGTTGAATAAATGGGACAGCGACCAAATACACAGAACTTATTGAGGAGGTCATAATGTCTGCCGGGATGGAGTTTTTACACGGCAGCGTCCTTTTTAGTCCATTCTGTATGTCTCTGAAATTGCCGTCAAAATATTGCGAATTAAAATTTCGACATGGGGTTGCATTTTGGGGTGTGGACGGCGAACTGTTTAAATCACAACGTAGCGCCTTTGTGATATTCAAATCATCCCTATAGGCAACCGAAAATTAAAAAACGCAAATCTCTAACTCGAAGAGAACGCAAATGGCGCTAATCTAAAAAGTGTTACGCTAATTATGACGAGTAGTTTTTATTTAGCATTGATATTACTCTACGGGTAGATACCGCATAGATTATGTCCAAGAAAACTTCGGATTATCGGCTGGAATCAATGTTGTTTTTGTAAATCCCTTTTCGTCTGGTTATTAATCCAATTAAGGCATTATCGATAATCCACTCGCCATGTAGTATGTATCTATAATACAAAGACAGATCTTCGCGATTATTATCGATCGGCAACGTCGATAAGTTACTTATATAAATTCGGGAGAAAAAGTTGGCCGACCAGTGACCCGGTAGCTGAGTACAACATGAAGGTGATAGTGGCATTGGCTGCTTTGGCAGTTGTGGTGTCTTCTGGACCAGGTAATCACATGTATTATTTTTTATTTAGATTATTGTGAATATTTAAAATAAAAGTTTCCAACTCCTGGTAGTCTTTTATCATAGAATATAAAGTGCTTTATATATTCAAAAGTGATTTCCTTGGAGAAGCAACAGGGTAACTGAAAAGCAATTTAACTTTACTTTCAGGCGGTAAGAATCCGAAAATTGGCTACTTTTCATTTTTAATTGCAAAAAAGTCATGGAATATTAAGAAAAGAAAGAACATATCTTCTTTTTTGAAGCTTTTGCCTTAAGTGCCTTAAATTTGCTCAGAAAAGTTCTGCGGAAAGAAGTTTATATTAATATACTCGTATTTGGAATATGATGTGCTTGTATTTTCGTAAGAAGGCATGGGACCCACACCATAATTTAGGGGGTGGTTATTAGACTTAAGTAGAAGGCTATACTAGCAAAAAAATCTTCAGGGAAAACTTGCGAAATTATTTTTACAAAAATGGCTGCCTCCGGGCAGATCTTGAAAACAGCTTGCAAAATATTTATGAAATATTTTTTTCATAATCACCGAGTGAATACATTTTTTTTTTATACTTGTGATTTTCTCGAAATTTTGAGATCTGTAAAAGTTATGGAAATTTGAATTTTTATTTCATCATATTTCGTCTATGAGATTTTACAATAGTCCTATCTCTAAGGAAAATAAGAATTTTGCAAAAATCACAAGTATACAAAAAATTGTATTTATATTTTGCAAGCCGTTTCCAAGATCTGCCCGGAGGCAGCCATTTTTGGAAAAAAATTCGCAAACTTTCCCTGAAGGTTTTTTGCCATTACAGCCTTCTACTTAGGTCTAATGACTCCCTAATATGGTGTGGGTCCCATGCCTTCTTACGGAAATACGAGCATGTCAAATTCCACCGGCCGCCACTAATATACAATGTGTCGGGGAGTTGAGAGTAAAACGTACGAGTAATATCAAAGATTTCTTGACCCAAAAGAAAACGCTTTAGGTCAACTTGCATATATCCAAATTTGCTTCATTTAGTCGCCATTTGATCATTCTTGGTAAATGGCTTCATGCTTACAATTGACGTTTTTAGTGCCATACAGGGCGTTTTCGAAAATATAGATATACCTGATAATTAATATGAAGTGTACTTTTCCACTCATATCTTGTGATTGCATGAGAAATGACTACTATTTTTTTATTTAATAGGTATTTGGTTCAGCAAAGCCTTTTCACTTCTTGCAAAACGTTGATTGGATGTGTTGTTTAGCCAATAAAAAATAATTTTCAAGTGACTATGTGTTCACCTTGCTAGTAAATATAATAAACAGAAACAGTAAGCGACCTTGCTTTTGTCTTACGTTTTCATTCATTATCATTCTTGAGATTCTTCATGCCCTTGAATGTTTTTTATAATAACCAACAATGAGACGTTCAAAACCTCAATATAGAAAATATGTTCAGAGCTGTTCCCATTCTTATCAGAATAAAACAACGATCAATGAAAATTAAATCTACTAACTAAAATCTTTAAAATTTAAAGAACAACAGCCCTCAAAGCGGGTTAAATATTTGTATTGGATGATTCAACTGCCTCTTCAGACACTCTGTGCATATATCTAACTGGTAACTTTTCAAGCGACTTATGTTTTCAGTCCCTGACGAGGAAGTAGCCAAAAACAAGGAAGATGGTGCAAACATGGATTACTTCCTGGTGGAGAAAAGCAAAGGAGTATTCGAAGTAGAAGACCTCGTCAACTCCGAGATAGACGCCAGGGCAGCCGAGAATGACATCACCTACCACTTCTTCAGCGCGCGCAACCCATCTGAGGGCACTGTTATAACGAGCAACACCATACGCGCCTTAAGGAACACCAGGTTCAGTGTGTTTAGGGACACGCTGTTCTTGGTTCACGGTTGGTTGGACCACTACGAGTCCGACTTCAACGTCCGGATGAGGGAGGCCATTCTGTCGCAGCACGACATCAACCTCTTCATCGTCGACTGGTCGCCCATAGCGAGCAGGAACTACATATCGGCCAGATACGCCGTCGGAGACGTCGGAAAACACTTGGCGGAGTTCGTGAGGTCCTTGGCTTCCATCTACAGGCTGAACGTGGCGAGGGTGGCGTTCGTAGGGCACTCCCTAGGTGCGCACGTTTCCGGTAACGCGGGTGCAGCTCTGGGCAGCGCGCCGGGTTTGATCGTAGGTCTCGACCCCGCCGGTCCGCTCTTCTCTGAAGCAAACATTGATAATCGGCTGGATCCTACAGACGCAAAGATTGTCCACGTTATCCACACCAATGGAGGTCTGCTTGGTGTCAGCTATGCCTCCGGACACGCTGATTATTACCCCAACGGAGGATCCTCTCAGCCTGGATGCATATTGGATATAGCCGGAGCTTGCGCTCATGCTAGGGCCTATATGTACTACGCTGAGTCAGTTTCTAAAGGCGAAAACCAGTTTGTCTCTACTCATTGTTCCAGCTATCTGCTGTACAGATTGGGATTTTGTTCGGCTAGAGAAACTGCATTGATGGCTGGATATAACATCGACGAAAGGTGACTACTGCTATGGTTAAAAACTTAAAACTATAAATTTGTCGTTCAGACGAATTTAGTTTGCTCTTAAACGAAAAGCGAGCTCACCGTTTTAAGAAGAAAGTTGTTTTCACAATGTAACTCAACATTTAATCATTTCACTCAGTATTCCTAAGCTTAACTGAACTAGATTCAGGTAACAACTGTTCATTTAATGAAAATTGCTGAAACAGACTTTTCCCTTTTGAACTTGTGAACCGAAAACTCAGTGATAAAAAATATTTTACAATATTTATTATTAAATATATAATAATATAATATATATTTATATATTACAATTGAACAACAAATATTTTTTTATATGTTTAATATTATTTCAAAGAATGAAAAAATATATAGCAAAATATAATTTCATTGACTATTGTTTCTTGCATATTCGACATAATCAAATATATCAATATGAGTCTATTTTTGGAGAAGTTTAAAAACCAAAGTATTGCAATTTTTGTTATACAAATAGCGCTTATAGCATACAACGAATCAAGAAAAATATAGTAAGAGAAAAAATGTGCATATAGTTATAGGTTTATATATTTGTATGTATTTATTTGGTTTCATTTTAATTTTATGTTACAGTGCTCAAGGTGACTACTATCTGGAAACGAACAGCAGATCTCCATTTGCAAAAGGTTAAGACGACATTTTTAGGGTGTTTAGTACATGTACATTATGTATTTATTCACTAAAGTATTTTTTAAAGTATCAGCAGTTATTAAAGTATGTACGTTTTAGAATAAACCATTACTTTAGATGGTATTGCTTAATTGAGAAGATAGATATGTAAATATATAAAAACTTATTTTAATCAGTAGTGTTGCAGTAATACACGTATTTAATTGTTTTCACCAATTAATGTAAAAAAGAATAAATATTTATTACTTTCATTTTCTACAATTTCTGATTCACTTCCTGTCGGTTTCCTCCACTGAAATAAAGTTAAATAAATACTCTGAGAAGACAAGCTTCACACCATGATGAAGGTCTTAATTTTATTATCTTAAGAGAATCCAAAAAAATACATATGTTTTAAAAACTATTTTTAAAACATGAGTTCGTGTAAAAAAAATCTAAATCCATATTGGACTGCTTCAGTATCGTAATGCCTTTCTGATTTATATACCAGAAGAATTAAAAAATATGTGGAAATAATAAACCAGAATACATGAAATCTATAATTGTATGTAAAATAAAATTGTATTTTATAATAAATATATGCTTCATTTCCTACATGAGTACAAGCAAAAAAAGTTTTAGAAATCTAATTTGAGTTTAAAGTGTATGTCCACTTAATATCATCTTACTATTTTCCCATCACATATACATGGTGGATAGAAATGTTTACACTTTGAAACGACAAAGCGTTTCTGCGCATATGCTCCTCCGACAAAGCTCTGCGTGGCATATATTCGTTGACGTATACCGACCACGCCTCGTGGCTCGTTGCAATTGGGTACTTGGGTAGCGTATCATTTGTTTTTATTTAGCTGTCCGACTTTTTTAGCTGGTAATATTTGTTATCTCTAAGTCAACGTGAATAACATCTGCATGCCTATTTGCACATGGATCCAAGGCCCACTGCCAGTAAGGCAGCAGCACGAACTAGAACATCAGAAAATGAATATCGAACTGAGGTCAGACGCTATTTTAGGAACGGTCTATGTGGTTCCGAAGAGTAAATTTCAAAGAATTACAGGTGAATATAGCAGATGAAAATAATTTAGTCCGGGAGCCAGGTCAAAATTTGGTCAATTATTTCTTCTCGAACGATAATTAGTGAGACGCATCAGGGAGTTTTATCATAATGCCTCGTGAACGTCAGCTGCGGTTGTGTGGGTGGGATGAGCGGCGGTAGCCTCCTACGCACGGAGAAAAAATTTTTTTAGTAATTTCCTCCTGACTAAAAATTTGTTAAACTATAGATAATCCAATATCTTGGAGAAAAAAAAGTCAGCTGACTATAACATTGTCTATTATACGTCAGCTGGTCGCTTGAACATGAAAATTTATATATTCAATGATTTCCTCTCAACTAAAAATTTACCTGATGATAGCTTATATGCTGCTGTGAATGAATATAAATGTCAGCTGGCTGTACCTCGGTGAAAAGATCGTCAGCTGATACCTTGAAAGTTGTAACGCAGAAGTTAGGCGGGAGCATCTATCGCCTATTTAAATGCACCAGCTGACGAGTATGCATGCATATACCACTCTACAAATAAGTGTACATAGTGTATGCTTAAGTGAGAAAAAGTATATAGTGGGATTTTCGATAGTATAGTAATAGTAATGTCGTACACGAGATTAAAATTATATTACTAAATTATATATAACGTTAGATTGTATTGATAAAAAGTATAACCCAAAAAATTAAAAGAAATAAGGATTAATCCATATACATATGGTAATCTTGAAGAAGATGCGTCTTCTGATGCTGCTGTTATTTTCCTATACTTTGGTGGCAAAGCCGTAAAGCGTCGATAACATTCGCTGTGGTACAGCTGAAAATTGTTTTGTTGTGTAGGAAGAGGAAGTACTGTTTCGTGTCCAGCTAGTTTATTACTTTTTCGAACAATCAACACTGCACTGCACTTGGTAAAATTATCTGCACTAAATGACTTTAAGAGAGAACTTGTTTTTTTGCAAAAGACGCAATAAAGCGTTACGTTAGACATTTTTATTTTGTGTTTAACGGTCACTATACTAATTCTTCTTGAACACTTTCTACGACTGACTACGTTTCCCCTTCTATTCTAGTCGCATTTTATTCCCCTTCTTTTCTATTTCTCCCTCGTCAGCTGGTGCATTTAAATAGACGATAGATGCTGCCGCCTAACTTCTGCGTTACAACTTTCAAGGTATCAGCTGACGATTTTTCCAACGAGGTACAGCCAGCTGACATTTATATTCATTCACAGTAGCATATAAGATATCATCAGGTAAATTTTTAGTTGAGAGGAAATCATTGAATATATAAATTGACCCGCTGACGTATAATACACCATGTTATAGTCTGCTGACTTTTTTTCTTCAAAGATATTGGATTAGCTATAGTTTGACAAGTTTTTAGTCAGGAGAAAATGACTAAAAATTTTTTTTTCTCCGTGCGTAGGAGGCTACCGCCGCTCATCCCACCCACGGAACCGCAGCTGACGTTCACGAGGCTTTATGATACAACTCTCTGATGCATTCCATTAATTACCGCTTGAGAGGGACTTGGTCATGAAAATCTGTCGCTGGCTCTTGGACTATTAGCTAGGACTATTAGCAATGTAACCCTGGGGTGTAGGATTGGCACCTACCCCAAACTCTTACAAAACGTAGCTCCAACTAACTCAGGCGAGTCGTGGGTACGTGTTTTTTTTTTTTATAGAGAACTGTAACCTGAAAAAAGTTGGGCGCCAGCTAGTGGAAGACAATACACTAGTCTTGTTAAAATAACACAGATCTATTTAAAAATGCAAAACAAGTTGTAAAAAAATGTTTAAAGTGAATGACTAGCTCTGATTAAGTATGTACAAGGTAGTATTAACAAGTCTTCTGGCCAAGGAAAAGAAGTGGAAGGAATTTACCCCACTGTAGCCTTGGAGTCGGGATGCTACACATGTAAGTCCGAAGGTCCTTAGAAGATTTACGCCAGTGCACTGGTCGGTGACTCCATGAGTCTGGTGGTCAAGGAACCTTCGTAATGGTGTGTGAGTTCACGGACTATCCCTGACATTCCTTGCACGACTTCCTTTTATTTCCAGTGGCTCAGCGATGTTATATGAAAAAATTGGAATAAAACCAGTAACAGAGCTAGACTTAATGGTTTGATTAAAACAAAATCCTCGAATAAAATACAAATTTTTACAAACTGTACAAATAATTAATTAAAGTGATAATAAAAATTAACCAGTGGTGGACTACATATATCTATGGTACTAATTACACTAATAGTTAAATTAACAAAAATTTTAATAGAACCCAAAGCAATTGGTATATTAGTCAGAAAATTTACAATATTCAAAGAGCAAACAATTTTGAGTCAGATATGGATCTCGAGAGTAAAACTACACTTATGTCCAGTACAGTAGTATAATTTTAGGGCAGCTGATGATTTAACGATAAAAATTAACAACTCACTAACATTAATTTCGGTGGAGCGATCCAGTAAAATTAGTATAAAAGCTAGCTGTGGAATTCAAAAAATTTAAGATAAAAAAATGCAAAAAAAACTCAAGATAAGCATAAGACTTAAAACAGGAACGAGAGAGATATCTAGCTATATTTATCGAAAAAAATGATTCTAAGGGAATCTCAGGTAAGGTTTTTATTTTTTTTTCTTTCACAAATTTGAACAAATCTATGGTATATAACCAATAAAAAAAGAAAAAATGTACCTTACCTGCAATTCTGAATCCAGTAGCCACGTGGATGCCTTCAAATTTTTCCAACGCTTGGAAAACCAAAATGGCTGTGACCCCACGAGTCCTGTATCGATTATCTATAGTTTATATTCGTCGTTCAATAGGTTGATAGTTTGGGTTTCTTTATGATTCGTATCTAAATAAATTCAGAACCCAAAATATCTATTTATAGATAATACAAAAACTAAAAGTTGGTGTAATAACGGCCATATCGTCATTCAAGGGCAACTCGTGCTCCGAGCGAAAAATCACCTAAATTCTCCAAAGAAATACAAAAATATGATTAATCACAGCTAGACTTTACAATTCCACAATAGGTTTATCAACCGAAATATTAACATCCAAAATGATTACCAAAATAAAGAAATTTAAAAGAAATCACTCAGTAAAATATATCGTTAAATAAAGCGTACCTGTTAACTCGAAGGTTCGGCAAAGACTCCCCCTCTACTCTCATCAAATTGTCCTCTTTCTGTGTTAAATTTTCGCATAGGCGCAAACCACAGAATATAAAGGAATGTTCACCACGTCTCTGCTCATTAAGGTATATTTACATATAAGTACTTTGATCTGAACTGATTTAGCAATAGAAAGCAACGAGTTGGAGTAAGATAACTGATCTAAATAGATGCTTACCTGTTTTAATGCTTGATACGTACCTAGTACAAGAGAATGTAGCGAAATTAACTAAAATTTCGTTATAATGGTTCCAAAGGAGAACAGACAGAAGGAGCTGGAATCTACGGGACAAGACCTAATACGAAAATTTTATTAAGTATAGGAAAATATGCAATAGTGTTTCAGGAAGGACGGGATAGTCTCGGTCACCGTCACAGACAGCTGTTACAGCGTAATGATACCGGCACTCGACGAGTGGCGGCAGAATACTAAAAGGAGCTCTAACCAGCGGCAGCAGACTTATTTGCTATCAGATGGGTCAGTTTCGCTGAAAGCTGGCTCAAAGTTATCGGTCAACACCATTGGGTAAACACGCCACGGTCATTTTTACAACTCGATTCCAGTCGTATGTATGCAGAACTATGTCAGTGGCAGAATAATCTTCATGTACACCCAGTTTCACTACTGTCCTTGCAGTCATGCAGGTTTGATTCGAGGCTTACCAAAATGTTGTACTTTGCTGGGCTCCTGGTCATAGTGGCAATTAGAGGGCCAATTAACTGGCAAAGGAAGGACGGAAAATGGGTTTTTCTGGGCTGGAACCGGCTCTTCCAATTTCCAAGAGCTGCTATAAAACCACTCTCAAAGAGTGGACAACATTGTGTCACCACCAAGAGTGGTGAATGCAAAGAGGACTCCGTCAGTCAGGACCCTTCATTAAGGGCCCTGGTTCAAAAAGGGCTTCATCTGTAAGGGCCCTGGTGGTAAGATATTATGTGGAGAAGAGGAACAAACTCCCCTCCACAATTTTTGTCTCTGTCCATCTTTGACTGGTGTAAGAATAACTTACATAGACTCCCGATATAGGGATCCTAGGGAAATTCAGACAGCCTCGTTAAGCGGGATTCTGTCCTTCGTTAGGGGGTGGATTTATACGATCTACAAACGTGGGGTTGTAGGCTAATAAAGGATATATAAAAGACTCCATATCGAGACTATGGAGTCTGATAAAATGGACCAAGCTGGATAAGGTACTCTAAAACCAGTAGGAGTACTACAATAAACATTTGAGAAGTCGCGTGGCCAATGGGACCTCCAGCTCCTAACATTTTAATCACAATCTTAATATCATCTTCTGGTACGGAATTTAATCATTTTCTAAGTGGAAATATAGCAGTTTTCCTCGCTGTTATTTTATTGGAAAAAAACTTGCTTCTCCTTCAAGTACATGCACAATTGTTTGTATTTTTAGTGGAAAATTGAGTATTTTACGTGACGTAATGAAAATAATTAATAATATGTATCGTTCTGTCAGGTTATGGAATTGCACTGTCAGTTCTCGTCTCGTTTAGTTAATCAGTGAATGTAATGCATGTCCCTTGTATTGCCTAACATAATACATTTCTTTGTAGTATAACCTACGTTATTTATGATTGATCTACTCATACATTTTTTTACAAACTACTACAGATACTGCCAAGACAATGTTCAAAAAGATTTCGGATTATCAGCTGGAATCAACGTTGTTTTTGTAAATCTCTTTTTGACTGGTTTTTAATCCCATAATCAATAATCCATGTACCATGCGTGTGTATCTATAATTTAAACAAATATTGTCGCGATTATCGTCGATAAAGTCACTTATATAAGCTCGGGAGAAGAAGCTGGTCGATCAGTGAATGGGTAGCTGAGTACAACATGAAGGTGGTAGTGGCATTGGTTGCTTTTGCCGTTGTGGTGTCTTCTGGACCAGGTAACTATACAGATTATTTTTGTATTCACCATAGTGCCCTTGTGTGAACATTAAAAAAAGTTTCCAAGGGACACCGGCTTGGTGTATTGAAAAAAACAAAGAAAACGCCTTTATTCTTGAAGCTTTTATCTGAAAAGGCTGCATTTTGCTAGGAAAAGTTGTAAGGAAAGAAGGTTATAGGGAATGGAGTTCTTCTGGAGTATCCTTTGAATACATAAATGCTATTAGCTAACCAATTTAAATTCTAGAAATATCTATATGTATTAAGGATATAATACTGTTTATCTCTAGAGAACCTAATTGTTTTCCTTTACATTTTATTTTTTTATATACACGTAAAATCCCACTTTCAATTCAGTAACAATGCAGTAACAATGAAATTCCCACTTTTACTTCAGAAAAGGCAGATATTTCAGTATATAAAGTTTTGGATGTATATGCATTTTTATGCATAAATTTTGTATGCGCAATAATTTTTGAGGTTTTAGGTGACTTTAGAAGTTTTTGTAACTGACAATTATATATCAAGACCTTAACGTGGAAATATATTCAGCCAGGTTCTATTTCATAGGTTCAGCTGGGTCCCGTGCTTCCTTTTGAAAATGTTAGAATTTCTAATTCCTCAAGCCGCCACTGCATATAATATCATTTCGTACATAATTTTCTCTGTAGGTATAAAAGATCTTTGCCATATTTTTGGCCACAGTTTTTCTTCATAATGAAGTAATTTTACCATATCAAAATAGAGTCGATAAAACGTATTATGAAATGTACTGAGCCGAACAAAGATTATTTGAAAATTTGTTTATTTGTGCTGTAGCAGGTTTTGAAATAAAATTTTATATTTGACACATGGCTAAAAGGAAAAACTAAAAATAATAAGGAAAAAGTGTCCAGAAATTAAAAATTATCTATATATTTAAAGAAAACTTTTGGAGTACTATTGAAAATTGAAAATTGTTTAACCCTCTCCAAAATAGGAGGGTGGTTCCATTTCAATCGGCGCACACTGTATATCCACCTGGTACCTTTTTAAGCGACCAATATTTTCAGTTCCTGAAGTGGCCACAAACAACCAAGATGGCGCTAATATGGAGTATTTCCTGGTGGAGACCAGCAAATGGGTATTCAAAGTCGAAGACCTCGTGAATTCTGAGATTAACGCCACGGCATCTGAGACCGACCTTACCTATCATTTCTTCAGTGCACACAACTCAGATAATGGCACCGTCATAACGAGCGACACCATACAGGACTTAAGATCCACCAGGTTCAACGCGCTGAAGAGCACGGTGTTCTTGATTCACGGTTGGCTGGACAACCACGGGTCTGACTTCAGCGCCCAGTTGAGAGAGGCCATTCTGTCGCGGCACGACATCAACCTCTTCATCGTCGACTGGTCGCCCATCGCGCGTAGAAACTACTTAACGGCGAGAAACTCCGTCGGAGACATCGGAAAATACTTGGCGGAGTTCGTGAAGTCCCTGATTTCCATCTACAGGCTGAACGTGGCGAGGGTGGGTTTCATAGGGCACTCCCTAGGCGCTCACGTTTCCGGTAACGCGGGCGCGGCTCTGGACGGCGAGCCGTCCTTGATCGTAGGTCTCGACCCCGCCGGTCCACTCTTCTCTGAAGCAAACATTGATGATCGGCTGGATCCTACAGACGCAAAGTTTGTCCACGTTATCCACACTAATGCAGGTTTGCTTGGTGTCAACTACGCTTCTGGACACGCTGATTACTATCCCAACGGCGGTTCGTCCCAGCCTGGATGCATATTGGATATAGCGGGGGCTTGCGCTCACTCCAGGTCCCACATATACTATTTGGAGTCAATTGCGAATAGCGAAAGCAAATTTGTCGCTACCCCTTGCGAAAGCTATTTGAATTATACAAAGGGATACTGCTCGGCAAGTGAAATTAAGTTGATGGCTGGATATGATGTTGATAGAACGTAAGTACCATGGTGGTTTAAAAATCTATTATAGTTTGCCCTTAATGAAAAACACGCTAAGCGTGTTGGTAAGTAAGCTGTTTTCTCGACGGTACTCATCATTTAACTATTTTGTTAAGTGTAAATGAACTTAACTGACTAGGAGTAGAATCATATGTCCAAACATGTATTGTGGGATGTTAAGACATAAAAAGAATATCAAAATATGCATGATTGAATTCTTTTGTACTGTAACGAATTGAAAATGTTATCACTTAAAAAAAACAGTGCTTGCAATGTCAACATTTTTTTCTAATTTCTTTGTTGTATGTTTCTAAACATACTCAAATTTATCAATATTGTGCCTTATTAATTTTGGGGGGAAAAAAAAGGTTTTTTTTTTTTTTTTTTTTTAAACAAAATTTTGTAAATTTCTTAAAAGAAAAAAAAAAATATATGGGGGGGGAAAAAAAGGCCCGTTTTTTTAACGGGGGGGGAAAAGGCGGGAAAGAGAAAAGACGTAGAATTCCCTCTGTATGAGTAATATGAGTATGTATGCATTTTGTTTTATTTTAATTTTGTTATGTTGCAGGGCGCAAGGTAACTACTATTTGGAAACGAACAGAAGATCTCCATATGCCAAAGGCCAATAAATCATTTATAGGCTGTTCTTCATAGTAACAATAATTAGGTATTTTATTTTAAGTACAGACGATTATTAAATAATGTATGTTTTAAATACATCACATTAAAGTAATAGATAAGATAAATACGTAATACAAGTCATTTAAACAATAGCATTACAATAATAAAGAGCCATCCAAAAAAAACTTCATCAAAGTTGGCCGAGTAAAAACGTATTGTTTTCTTAATCTAATCTTAAATTTATAACTTCATTTAATTGCCATCGTTAATTGTTACATTATGTGACAGCCATTATTTATTTTACAATTGTGACAGCCATTTGTCAAAAGTTTAACAACAACAAAGTTTCGCTTTGAGCTTCGACATAACCGCTATCTCTTTTGTTCATAGACAAATTTGTTTTTTTTGACTCTTTACTTGTATATGTACCTAAATTTTTACATAAATTAATGTAATTTGTGTAAATTAATGTCTTTTTCTATTTCTATCCCACTTCATGAGATAATTTCCTAATGAAGGGATGTAAAATTAACATTCTGAGAAAGGAAGCTCTAAATCTTATCTACAAAATAATCGAAATTGATGGATTTTTAGTAGAGTAATATAATAAAGTAATATATTTTAATACACTTCCATATACATATTAAATTAAAAAACGACTAACGTTCAGGCACTGACGACATATTTCACCAGCGAACATATTCCTATATTCGAAGGGAACGGCTGAAACTACCTGTGGGCACAACAGGCGTCCTCCACTAAAAATGACAGGCAAGCTGATTGGCGGCCACTGAAAGTGAAATGAGAACCTCCATAGAGAACCTCCAATGAGATACTCCAATTAGTGTTATTGATAATACTTCTGGGCGTGAGTGTATGGGTATCGTCCACGAGACAACGGAGAATTCTGTCGCATGTCGCATCAGAATATGAGTTTCTAAATTAACCAGTGGGTCCACCAAGTTCATCATGTCTCTCCTCTTAGTTAGAGAGAGATAAAACACAAGTTATTGGAAGTGGTTGATCCACTGCTGAATTTTGAAACTCGTATTCATTGTTTAGTCGGATGGGTAAATAAACATTGAAAGATAAATAAAAATCGCGTTATGAATTAAAAATAGGTGAGCATTTATTAGGCACTATTTACTACAGTACAATGTTGAAGAGATGTATGTATATTAAATGATCTGATATTATTAAGTACAAAATATACAAAACCGAACTCCTAATTAAATGAAATCTAAAAAAAAAAAATAAGAAAATAAATGCTAAATAAAAACAAGAAAAATTGTGGACTTGTTGTTATGAAAAATATTATAAGGTCGAAAATACAATATGGAAAATAGAGTGAAAAATTGCAAGTTCTTTCTTTTGTAATTTTAATAATGTTCTTACTTTGCATCAATGCTATTTTTAGACGAAGGTTTCTCCCGTTCATTTTTAAAAACTAAGGAGGAAAGGGAATTGCTAATAAAGGCAAGAAAATTCAATGTTTCAAAAGATGAAAAACAATCTGTCCAACTTACATTAAACTCAAAACTACTGTGATTTACTTGTAAAATAACGTAAAACATGAAATATAATTGTTTCATTAACAAGTACAAGAGTAAGTATCGCAGTTGATAGTGAGTTGTCGTTAAAGACAAGAAAACTCAATACTAGAAAATGAGAAAGCAGCGAATAACAGATATCAATAACTACCAATAAATGATTACATGATTGCTACATTCATAACATTAATATGTTTAGTAATAGCCTTTTGTTTTGAAAACCAACTTATTGTGCAGCTATGTTCTTTGATATTCGCGTTAATCGCTATATTGGAGGACAACAGTATACAAGTATGTACAGGAATAACAAGAGGCAGGAGAGTGCCTTGCTCTTTCGGCGACCTCATATATTACGCCCCCAATATTTACAAAGCTGTATGTCTGGATAAAACTGGAACAGGTGCGGTTTGGCATTTTTCATCTGAATAATAACTAAAAAGAATAATATTAATAAACAAAATTATTTTGGTGACAAAGGATCATTTCATATTCACCTTTTTTTTTCTTTATCTAATAAAATAATGTTTTCGAAACAACATTATATTTGTACCATGGTATCATTGGAAAGTAGGTACTACTACCATGGAAGCTACTTGAATGAATGACTTTATATTTGAATTAACTTTTTGTAACTTATTATAGGGTGACTGTGGCCAAATTACTGGCGCCTTATCTACAATCTACATATTAAATTATACTCCTAATATGTTTCTATAAGTTGGCATAAGTATTTTCTAGTCATTAGTATTATAAATGTGATTTTAATGGTCAATGCAACTTTGAAAAATATTAAAATATATCTTTTGTTTTAAAAGGGGTCCCTCATATGGAGAGGTGATCACTGAGGCCTCTAGGCCCATTGTGAGCAACCTCACGTTTGTAGGTCAGTGGGCCTCGTAGAGGTCCACCCCCCTGATGAGAAGGAGAATTTCCTTCTCTTCTCCACACATCCTTTAAGTATTATCGACTCCTCACATGTCTTTTCACTGGGCAATCCCATGAGAATTCTAAGATCCTTACGTCATCATCATTGCCCATGTTGCCGCTATGATCAGGATCCCAGCAGAGTACAACCTTTTGGTTGCATCTGGATAATTCTTTTGTGCAATTATATTGTGACATTCCCAGACAAGTCTAGAATCAACTGACTGCACTAATTGATAACACAGGCCCACAAAAAAAAGTGTCTGGTTCTGGGATGGAGACTAACTTTTTCCTATGTATTTTGTGCCGCTGAATCCGAATTCGTCACAAAAAAAATAGGGGTTCCGCAGCTAATTTTGAAGATAACGTGTTTCGGTGGTAAAAGCTTGAGAGCAAAAAAAAATATTTGCTTCACATCAAAAATACTTTGTTTCTACGTATTTTGGCCTGCTTGAATCCGAATATACTATGAAAAAAGGGGTTTGCCCAACGGATTTTGGAGATAACCTCAAAAAACTGCTGAAAACGACTTTTTTTGTAATAGAAGCTTGAAAGAAATGGGAATATAATTCGCGTCACATAAAAAATACCGAATTCCTATGAATCTTAATTTCTTTAACCCGAATGTGTTATGAAAATTTTGGTTTAACAAGTGAATTTCAAAGATCATCCTCAAGAATATGTAAAAATTGCGTTTTTAACGGTAAAATCTTGAATAACGTGGATTGAATCAGTCTAAAGTCAAGACTAAGTGGAAACTCTAGTAATCACATGAACATACTTGCATTTGACATTCTGGAATTCAGACTACGAAAATAACTTGAAACAACAGCAAGCTGAAGACAAATCTGAAGATTGTTGTATCTCTGAGAGCGGAAAACTGGGAATATTCGAATTGAAATTTTTTCCCTTCCGTTTTTTCAGACACGGCTAAACTGATTCCTTATTTCGGTTATTGTACTTTAGAGTCTGACAAGAATTCAATTCACACGTGCGCATTATAATTTATGAGCGGGGCGTCCCGCCTACATAATTTTATTGGTTCCCTATTGATGTAAATACAGAGACAGACAATAAAAGAGAAGAAGAGACAGAGAATAAATTATAACAGTTTTAAACGACATATCAGTCTGGCAACTAAGGATATAATATTTCTCTGTCAGTTCCCTTTATTTGAAGAGTTTATTCTTTTCTTATTTATTAATGCTCGGCTTTGAAATCTTGCACTTTCCTAACCAGTATAATATTACAATATAAGGTGTCCTAATTGAAAATTGTAAGAAAATATCATTATCCATGAACCCGGAAGTTATGTAAATGTCATTTATATGCCAAAATTTGACATTAATTATGGGTTAATAAGTGGTTGTTTTTTTCAAGGGATTAATTTCAGTGTGTTTAAATAGTACAAAACAAAACAATAATTTTATATTACGTAAAGTATGAATTCGAAAGAGACACACTGAGACGGCTTCATTATGGCTGTGCTCTCTCCGATTTACATTCCAGGAGACTTTAGTGTGTCTTGAAATAATAAATCAGGATGCATGTAGTAACTATTAATTTTGACAATGGACCGATAAGTTTTTTACTTGTATTTTCGATCTCTTTCTCTACGTGAAAACGATTAAGACGAAAAATATATGGTAGAAAATACTATATCCTGTTAGCGTGATTATCTGGCATAGTACTTAATAATTTTCATGATTCTATTAGAAAAAATTCACAGATCTTGCATCTTACGCAAGTATCGTAGGGGTATTGAAAATACCAGACACAGCTGGTAGAAATTTCCTAAAGTAAATTATAATAAAAATAAAACACAGTTTTGTTGTTACGATTTTTGGCGGTTTGATCCTGAAGGTCTTATCGTTTTAAACGGGTTATCTTGCATGTGATATTCAGTCAGGTTTGCGATTTCTTTGCCGTGCATATTCTAACAAAAATGTTTTCGAATAGTAAGTTGATCGTCATCATGTGCCTTTACAATGGCCTTGCTGCCATGGACTACCTGCAGTGTACCGAGAATGTAGATGCAGTTGCGATGAATTTGGCCCGTCGTATTCTTGAAAACCATTTGGGGCAGGGATATGCTCTAAGAGACTATTACCAAAGTTTACAGAATAATATTCTGTAAACTTTTCTATTACTTAGTTTCACAAACAGGCAGAAATCCATACCGATGGATAGCAGAATATCGGCGTGTGGATAACATATACCGACAAGATTGTGAATATCTTGTAGATGTGAGATCGGCGATTATGCAACATTGTCTACCAGGATGTGATATTTCACAAGTGTTGGTGTCTGACAGTCCTAATCGGCAGTTTATACAAATACAAATTTTGGTGAACTGTAGATGCCAAAAAGTCCCGAGGCAAAGAAGAGGACTGTTCACAATAGACTCCTCACAGCATTGTCAATCTTCAACTTTGTTCAATGGGGTCTAACTCTTAAGAAGTCAGATATTCAATGCCTTGTTGACCTGTGGACAATTTCTTGTCAATTGTTTAATATAGGGCTTACATAACGTAACGCATAAATTAATTTTCAGCCACGTTTTCATGCAAAATTCGAAAACAAGTCAATGTTTAATGTAATATGTTAGGAACTGCCAGATGATTTCAAAAGCGTTTACAATGTAAACAATTAACGTAAGATGAATAGCTTCCTGTTCATTTTCTAAAACATTGCATTTTCGTTTCGTTAATGGCAACATTATTTCCTTCATAATTTCTCAAATGCAGGTTGCGTCAGCCTAAAACTATTTTTATTACGCACTTTACACATTTCATAGTCCATTATATTTATACAGAGTGTGATACCAAAACCTTTCATTTGATGTATCTAGAAAATTATATAAATCTTCCAGTATAGAGATTACTTATTCTTAATGAATCACCCTGTATATATGTTAGTGTAAATTAATAAAATAACAAATCAGCCTATTACAACGATCAGTAAATATCAAATGTTTATTTTACAGTCAGCATCAGTTAATAAAATACGCAGGCAAATTTTCACTAAATGGTGTACTGCTGGGAAGTTTTTTACTCAACGTACTCGAATTATGTATAAGCGCCCTGCATCTCGGATGTCGTTTTGCCATTTCAGCAAATCACCAAATCTCGGGCATCCGACGGTGGCCTTGGTCCCCTTGAACAATCATCAAATTGTGGATGACTACACATGTAACCCAAACATAAACATAGACAAACAGCTAGGTCGTTACGTGACCATGTCGATGTCGCTGCATGTCGCTCGCGTTAATATTTCACAAGACAGCTCCCATTATATGCGCCCAGAAGTATTTTCAATACTAAAACTGGCCAGTCAACATATTGTGACGAGGAATGAATCGCCCTACGCTGGCCTCAGTAAGCAATAAACAAAATAAGAGTGACTCATCGCGAAGTGTCACTCCGGCCGTCTCGAGCGGTCACGAGTTTTTCTGGATGCATTTGAGAACAAGCCCGAATCATCTCGAGCCTGGCCGCTTGAAATAAAATAGCCGAGGCCACGGCAAGGAAGTTAGTCTTTTGAAATAAATCGTCTATGCTTCATAAAACGTGCGAATTTAAATTGTAAATAAATTAGTGATTAGTTTGTATTTGTATTTCATTGTGTAAATTGTGTTAGTTGAAAGTTTATGTTTGAGTTTTTCACATCTAACGAACCCTAAAGTGGAAGTGGACAAAAAGTGGTTAGGTTTATTTTTTGTAACTTTAAAGGTACTCTTTAAGCAACAATTTTTTAAGTGAGAATTTCCTCGGTTTGCATCTGCATGGTATGAATTAAATGGTGAATTGCATGCTCATCACTATTTTTGGGTATTTTTTGTGATGTAAGAAGAATAATTATTAATAATTTATCGTTTTGTCAGTACTCGTCTCATTTACTGTATGTACCCTTGTATCCTTGTATGCACATGTAACTACAAGCTTGCATAATTTCCCATCGCCACCAAACGTGCAAGTATGGCTTAACCAAACGCCAGTTTGTGTGTTGAACTATCTCGAGTTCGAAGGATGATGCGCTTGCTTTGGAGACATTCCCGCTTGGAGGCAAAAGAAAAATGCCGAAAGAGGAATGTGACATGCACTGCAAAGAAGGGTTAGCGAAGAGAAAAACATATACACTCGAACCCCCTCTTATTTCACCTTCGCTTAATTCACATCCTCTGTTATTTCACCACGTTTCCTCCTATTAGGTCGCGAAACCGTCCCGGTTAAGTCGCCGCCTGTAAAAGTTTTAGAACTACGTTTGGAAATTGGATTCTCGCATGAATATGTACAATTTTTATTGAAAAAAATGATTGTGTAATACATTTATTGATTTAAAATAGGTTAGGTGTCTTTTAAAAATATTTAATCTTTAAAATATTCATTCAAGTGGAAAATTGAACTTTGTCACGTACGACTGGGTTTTCGTTATAACAAGTGCTGTGGTATATCTCTAAATATTTCTTTTTGCAGTTAAAACACGAAAAAAGTTGAGGTTATGAGAGCGACTTAAGAGAGGATAAATTTCGCGACTTAAGCGAGGTAATGATGCACGGATTTGGCGACTTAAGAGGGGTTTGAGTGTACTACAGAGAATTATGTATTCTCTAAAAAGTAGGTGAGTTGAAGATATATCCTAGTATCTAATAACTATCTCAAAAAAAGACAAAAACGAAACAACTTAAGCTTGCTCAATATTCTCATATAGACTCAACGTCAAAAAATTTACGATCAGCGTGTGAACCCAATTTACTTAACAAAAACAAAAACACAATAAAATTAATAAAAACTTACTGCATATTTTTCTAAACAAACTACTCAGGGGCGGTTCCAAAAAATCTCTGTATATCAAAAACACTATGGTACCGCCCAGCCGCAAAGGGCGCACCAAACCACACAGGGACAAATAGTCAAAAAATAAAAAACAAAAAACAAATTATATACGAAAAACTAGTCGAAGCACACAATCGAAAGAGTCAAAATATCAAAAGTACAATACGGTCAAATCGTAATCAAACTCTGGCAGCCAGCCTATCCAAAGTAAATAAAAAAGTCGTTAACTCATACACGATAAAAGAAATCAAATCGTTAAATCATAACAGTAATTAACAATGAACAATTCCGCAGTATAGCTATACGTTGGCGCACATGGAGCTTATAACCTAATACATCAAATACATTCAGGTATACAAGAAATAATGCATATTCAACTATGTCATAGATTGGCTTACACAAAGAAATGCAAAAAAATATATATTCAATAAATCGGTTGGCTCAAAAATAAATCTTTGTTGATCGAAACAAATACTTAGCTCCGACAGCCCTAAATCCAATCGTTCGCTCCGTCCTGCAGTGAGAGGTAGTCCTCCAGGTCTCCATGGTGGATGGAGGGGGTACGGTTGTCCTCCGCTCCTGCAGCTATCAGGTCCTCAACCAGGGTATCCCTTGACTAGCTCGGTTCTAACTCGACAGACCTCCTGGGGAAAATCTCAGCAAATGGCCTCCTCTCGACATGAACTACAGCACAGCATAAAAACTCCGGCCCAAAGCGAAACCAGAACAGAAAAACTTGAAATAAACCGGAACTTGGTAATATAACACAAAAAAAACCCTAAAAATGAAAAAATGGTATAAGAACCTCCAAAACGAGTGAGTGATATGGGAACATCACGTCTTCAATGTTACATAATACATAACCCAACCAACAGGGAGTACAAGAAAATACAGAAAGAATCGACTCCACTTAACATCGGCTTGTTGCCAGGGAGATATAACGAAAAATTACCTTGTGTAGCCTACTTCTAAAACTCCAACAAATCCGGGGACAGCCGGTATATACCACTGCTCAGCCAGCCAATGTCTCCCAGCCACGCACACAAGGGTTTTCTTCTAAGCTTCGGGGGCCACCACGAGGTTGAAGGTTAAGACGCACGTTTTATCCCAAAAATTGGTGTGATTTCCTCCACAAATCTAGCCCAACGGCTAACACAATATCCAAACAACAGGAAACTCACAAATGTGACGAATTTTAACAATTCCTTACACGGATGGCTGTAGATAAAGCCAGGTGTTAAATTCGACACTCTACGTGTGCATCTTACGAACAAGTGAATATGGCAACCGGAAACTGAACTTCCCTAAAATACTTCGGCTACCAGCAATCAATTTTATTTTTACGTCCCCTGTGTGTTTCTAGAATAGTGCCGCATGTTTACCGGACACCTTGTACATTATAAGAGCATTGTGAAGAATTAGAAATACGATTTTTCACGTGATTTCTGCAAATGCTTTAACTTCTAAGTCTATTTATTCTTCAGAAAACAGTTCTTTCAGTTATTGAAAGTTACAAAGATATTTTACATTCTTCCCCCTAACGAAATAAAGTTTTGATGAATTTTTGGTTCATCCTTAACTGTTTGTTGCACATTCAATTTTTCCATACTATCCTCTGCTTAATAAAGTTTTGAGAAGTTAGAAAACCAAATCATTGCGAATTTTTACTGATTGACTAATTTGTGTTGCATATTTGAAGAGTAACTAAAAATAAATATTTTATAAAATATATATATATTTAAAATATTTATATAAAAATTAAAAAAATGTGACCATGATAGTTCTGCATGTATTTTTTTATGTTACATGGCTGATTGCAGTGACTTTCTGGAAACAAACAGCAGATCTCCATATGCTAAGGGTTAATAAGGGTGTTTTTGAGCAGCTCTTCATTGAATTGATATACACATGTATATAAATATATACATAAATAATTAAAATAAAATAAAATGTTCTGGGTTGTTGCGAAGTTTAGCAATTATTTCAACTACCAAAACCACTTAACCTCAATTATTTCAACTAAATAAAAAATTAATAAACGTTCACTTATAAAATCATAAGCAAACCTGTATAATGGTAAATAAACTGTTCGTCAAAATTAGCGTGAAACTATTTAGATTAGCACCATTTGCGTTTTATTCAAGTTAGACACTTGCAGTTTTTAATTTTCGGTTGCCTATAGAGTTGGTTTGAATTCCCCGAAGACGCTACGTTGTCACTTATACGGTGCGCCGTCCACATCCAAAAATGCAAACCCTTGCCGAAATTTGAATTGACAAGATTTTGATGGCAATTTCAGATACATACAGGATAGATTAAGAAGGATGCTGTCGGGTAAAAATACCGGTACACACTCAGACCTCCTCAATAAGTTCTGTGTATTTATTTGCTGTCCCATTTTGTTTTGCGTGGTTTAACCTATGTTGGGCAAATCCATTGATCTTAATGCGACCTAGTAAATTAATGTAGGCTGCCACAACTCGCAAGCCACACCTACTCCGACCCCTCACCAACTCCCGCTGGTTCCGCCTCTGTAGAAAACTGAATGGGATGTCTATTTGTCTCGAATTCATGTCATGGCATTACTTGAAGGCTCTTGAAGTTGACAGGACCCACTGTGAACGGCCGAATTGAGAGCCATATGTGATATTCCATATCCAACCCACCTGAAAATTTGCCCTGCTGAGAGGTTGTAAGCAGGTCTTGATGGGTGGGGTGACTCTGAAAGCCTTCCTTAGGATGCTTGAATCCTTTTCGGGCCACCTCGAATCGTTTGTCTCCTTCAAATCCTTTTTCGCGTCCCATCGTCCTCTTTTTTGAATCCCCTCCCAAAAAAAATGAGTTGCAGAAAATTTCTGAATGAAGGCTAATTGAGTACGCGGAACCTTCCTTCGCACTTGTGACTTGGGCTCATAATGCAGTCCTGCTTACAACCCCTTAGGGCTACAAATTTTCAGGGGATGCGTTGGAGTTGGAATATCACTTTTGGCGCTCAATCGGCCGTCCGCAGTGTGTTCGACATCCCACGCAGCTTTCTACAGAGGTGGAACCAGAGGGGATGGGTGGGGGGTCGGAGTATGTATTTTCGAGCATTGTGTAAGCATTTAACATAGAAATTCAATATGACGTCTATAAGAAAAAGGAGTTAATGGTGTTAACTCGGAAACAAAGGACAACAGAAATATTCTGGTAACGTCAGCGAAAGCATCTAAAAAAAGTGTTCCAATAATGTATTCGAGAAAATATCGTCCATAAATTAAAAAGATACGGGACGTTTTCTAAAACGCACTCCCTCAGTTTTCTGAATTTATCTCGAAAACGCTAACAAATAAATCGAATTTGAAAAATGTTCAACAGGTAATACAATTCTCTAGAATTTTCCCTCTTTATTCATCTTTCTACCTCCAACAATAACCGAAATACCAATGCATGCATAACTGATTTGGGATAGACTGTATTCTTAAGACTATGGAAGTTAACCCTTGGTATAAGTTTGCTTCTCAGATAAGGATGTGTACCTGTCAGTATTAATCGATGTAAAGATAATAAATAAATAATTGTAATAACTAATAAATAACTGAATACAGTTTTAAGCCAATTAAAGGTATTACTTTTAGATGTAACATGGTGAAACTTTCGTATAGACTCGTATTTCGCTAAAATATATTTGAAGTATAAGTAATTATTAAAGTACGTAAGTTTTAGAATAGACCATCATTCAAAAGTTATTGACAAGATAGAAATGCAAAATAACTTATGCAAACAATAGCGCTTTAATAGTATCTACAGTATATGTACTTACATTTTTGCATAAATTTATTTAAGAATAAATATCAGTGCCTACTTATTGCTTTCTACTTATGTCATACCTAATATTTTCTATTCATTCTCACTTCCTAATATTTCCTAATGAAATTAAGTAAAACAGTAATTCTGAGAAGTTCCATATATTTTTCAACATGAACTGAATTAATCGATTACTTATCAAGAGAGTAAGATCAGTATTTTTAAAAAGTACAAAGAAAAACAATGGTTATTCTAAACTGCTCGTCAAAATTAGGGTAACACTTTTAGTTTAGCGCCTTCTGTTCGAGTTAGATACTTGCGGTTTTTAGTTTTCGGTAGCCTATAGGGTTGGTTTTAATGCCCCGAAGTCACTATGCTGTGACTGAAACGGTTCGCCGTCCACACCACAAAAACCAACCCCGTGTCAAAATTTGAATTTGCAAGATTTTGACGGCAATTTTAGAGACCTGCAGGATCGACTAAGAAGGGCGCTGTTGGGTAAACTCCATCTCGGCACATTTTAAGACCGCCTCAATAAGTTATATGCATTTGGTCGCTGTTCCATCTCTTCAACCCATTTTTAGACCTCCCCTAAACATCCTTTGCATTTATGCAGGGTTTTGCGTGGTTTGACCTCTATTGGGCGAATTGATCCTAATGCTATCTGATAAATTGGTGTGGGGTGTCACAACTCACGTTCACTCTTTGATAACTCAAGCACCCCTCCATGCCACACCCACATCGACACCCCACTTACCCTCTCTGGTTCCGCTCCTGTAGAAGGCTGCGTGGGATGTCGTTTTGTATCGAAATTCTGTCATGGGAATACTTGAAGACTTCCGGAGTTGGCAGAACACACTGCGGACGGCCGATTGAGCACCAAACGTGATATTCCAACTCCAATCCACCCCCTGAAAATTTTCCGCTCTAAGGGGTTGTAAGCAGGTCTTGATACGTGGGGTGACTCAGAAAGTTTTCCTGAGGATGCATGAACTTTCTTTGGCACACCCTGAGTGGTCCATCTCCTTCAAATCCTCATTTGCATACTCACCCTCTTTTTTGGACACTTCCAAAAAAATTTTTGACTGTCCCACAAGTCACAGTGAACACTTGGCGCGCGTACTAAGCATCTCTCACGAATTTGGCGATTGTAGATTCACACAAGTGCAAATGAAGGTTCCACCTACCTAACGAGGCTTCTTTCAGGAATTTCCACCAACTCAAAAATGTTTTGAAGGGAGACGCAAAAAAGGATTTGAAGGAGAAAAACGGTTCAAAGTGGGTCGAAAAGATTACTTTTCCCTGTCATGGTAACCCTTCAATTTCAGACGCCAAAGGCATTATGGTTGATATTGTATTTAATAAATTCTTGTAATAAGTCTCGATTATTTGTTTTAAATCAGTAGGTATATTGTTAAATGCCAGTAACTACAGCTAAACGCCAACTCCATGAGAACTCAGACAAAACTGACGTTTGCTTGCACAAGCTTGCATGGTCTTGCTACACACACAGGGCGACTAGTTGGTGCAAGCAGGCGTAATGTAAATTCAATCAACCGTCAAGCTGCTTGTTACAATTCAAATGATTGCTCAAAATTGTCATACAGACGCCTAAGTATGCTTGTACAAAAATATTGATCATGCACGCTTGTCACGATTGCAGTTATCGTCAAGTGTATCAAGTGTGTAGCCGCCTTTACTTTACATAATGCATTTTTTTGTACCATAATCTATTCATCTACTCACAGGATTTTTCCATACTACTACAGATACTGTTCGGACAATGTTAAAAAAATTGCGGATTTTCAGGTGGCATCATCAATGTTGTTTTTGTAAATTCTTCATTTTTTAATCCCATTAGTACATTATCAGTAATCCATACGCGATAGTGATCAATTCAAACAACAACAATTCAAAGATCGTAGTGATTATCGCCGAAAAAATCTCACGTATATAAGCTCGGGAGAAGAAGTTGGGCGAGCAGTGAACTGGTAGTCGACTACAACATGAAGGTGGTGGTGGTACTGGCTGCTCTGATCATGGTGGTATTTACTGGACCAGGTAATAACAACAAAAATACAGGTTTTTTCTCTTCTAATGACGAAAAGTGTGATACAATAGGCCAAAATGAACTATTTCTACACGATTTACCCCTTGTATGTCTCATGGTGTCGGCACATTAAGCTTTTTGCAAAATGTTCTTAATTATAATAAAATGGGATATACTTTAATACTTTTTTTGAAATTTTTGTCCTTACAATATTGAATTATTCGGCAGCTTGCTGAATACGATGCAGTAATACATATTTGATATTTGAAACTTGTGTGTATACTAAATATTTCATATACCCCCCAGAAGTAAAACTCTAGAGAATTAATGTCAGGAGATCTAAGTGGCAATGCAACAAAATCCCCTTGTCCAATACATTGCGGATAATTTAAAATTAAACATTGTGGATTTAAATCTGTTTATATATTGCTTATAATTTCAGTAACTTTGTTTATAAGAGCAGTAACTTTGGAACGATTAGAATTCGGCCTACCACCTTCGTGTTTTTTAGTTTTAGAATTAGGTCTACTTCATGCTCCAGAAATAATGTATCGTTATGTTCAAATATATCAAGTATATGTATTTGTCATCGGTAGATATACAAATCCCGAAATATTTAAAAATAAAACTGACGCGCCTTTGAAAACTAGTGTAAGTAGAGACATACGTCCTACTGATATCGGCGGAGGGATTGATGATAATTAGATTAGCCAAGAATTAGATTATCCAGACTTTGGACTGCCTCATAACATCATTAGAAGGCCAGAAGGCAGCCCTATTACAAACTTGTGACATTGTTAGAAAGGTTTTGGGGTAAAACGGACTTCCTCCCTCGCCTGAGTCTAATTCCTGCTGGGGAAAGACTGGGACAGGTAATCCATCATTATCTGCAGCAGGAATAAGTGAATGTGACTATAAAGTCGACGAAATAATATATACTATTCATTCTATAATTATTCCTAAGATTTGGAATTTCTTGACCGTTGATCAATTAACTTGATAAACTTGTGGGATTATCGGTCAGGTTATAAAAACAAAGTTTTTTTTTCTAACGTTTCGGCTTTATTCAGCCATCATCAGGGAATATATTTTCTATTTTCTCTTTGAGTTGTGTCTATTGTAGATGTTTAAGTTCGACTGAGGACTCATGTATATGTACAATAGACACGACTCAAAGAGAAAATAGAAAATATATTCTGATGATGGCTGAATAAAGTCGAAACGTTAAAAAAAAAAAACAAACAAAAACTTTGTTTTTATAAACTGACCGATAATCCCATAACAAGTTTATCAAGTTAATTATTCCTAAAGGTAAATCGAGGGATTCGCTCTCCTTTCCTAATCTAATCATCGTTTCAAGTAACCATTATTTTCAGTTCCTGACGAGGAGGTGGCCACAGACCTCGAAGATGGCGCAAACATAGAATATTTCCTGGTGGAGACAAGCGAAGGGGTGTACGAAGTCGAAGACCTCGTACATTCCGAGATAGACGCCGCGACATCTGAGACCGACCTCACCTACTATTTCTTCAGCGCCCGTAATCCATCTGAAGGCACCGCCATAACGAGCAACACCATACGCGACTTGAGAAACACCAGGTTTAGCACGTCCAAAGAAACGTTTTTCGTTGTTCACGGTTGGAAGAGCAACAACTTGTCCAGCATCAACGTCCTGATAAGGGAGGCCATTTTACCCCAGCACGACGTCAACGTCTTCATCGTCGACTGGTCGCCCATAGCGCGCAAGAACTATATATCGGCCAAATACGCCGTCGCAGATGTTGGAAAATACTTAGCAGAGTTCGTAACATCGTTGGTTTCTACCTACCGTCTAAACCTGTCACGGGTAACGTTCGTTGGACATTCCCTAGGTGCCCATGTTAGTGGTAACGCAGGCGCGGCTCTGGGTGGCGAGCTGTCCTTGATTGTAGGCCTGGACCCCGCTGGTCCGCTCTTCCTCAGAACTGACACTAGGACCAGGTTAGACCCTACAGACGCAAAATTTGTCCAAGTTATTCACACTAATGCAGGTTTGTTGGGTGTCAACTTTGACTCTGGACACTCTGATTACTACCCCAACGGCGGCTCTTCTCAGCCTGGATGCATATTGGATGTAGCGGGGTCTTGCGCTCACTCCAGGTCTTACATATACTATGCGGAATCAATTTCCAATGGCGAAAACAAATTTATTGCCAGTCAATGCAAAAATTATTTGAGATACAAGTTGGGACGGTGCTCGGCAAATGAAGCTTCTTTGATGGCCGGCTATACTGTCGATAAAAAGTGAGTACCGTTAGCGGTTTAAAAATGCGCTTTTGTCGTTGAAATACTTGTAGTTTGTTTGTCTTAGATAGGTAATTACGCTCAGCCGATCTGGTATGTTGTTTCTCGAGGTCAATACTAAATACAATAACCATTTTGTTCAGTGGAATAGAATAATAAACTGCTCGTCAAAATTAGCGTAACACTTTTTAGATTAGCGTCATTTGCCTTCTGTTCAAGTTAGAGACTTGCGGTTTTTAATTTTCGGTAGCTTATAGGGATGGTTTTAATTCCACGAAGTTGCTACGCTGACGTTTTTAATGCCACAACTCGCTTTCACACTCGAGCACCCCTCCAAGCAACATGGACATCCTGTAGGTCTCTGAAATTGCTGTCAAAATCTCGCGAATTCAAATTTCGACATGGGGTTGATTTTGGGGATGTGGACGGCGAATCGTTTAAGTCATACTTCTGTTCTTCAGAAAACTCTTGTTGAAAGTCACAAAATATCTTTTACATCCTTTCAGCTAATAATAAATTAATTTTACAGAAATTTTTAAGTTCACCATTAACTGTTTTTTGTACAATTAAATTTCAAATCATCATCTGCATAATTAAATTTTAAGAGGTTTAAAAACCAAATCATTGGTTTTTAAACGAATTTTTACTGATTTTTACGTAGTTTCAGGAGGAAAAAATGTACCTATAATAAATTGTTCTGTATGTATTTTATTTAATTAATTTAATTATGTTACAGGGTTCAAGGAAGTTACTATCTAGAAACGAACAGCAGATCTCCGTTTGCTAAAGGTTAATAAGGGCATTTTTAGGCTGGCCTCTCCATTGTAAAAATTAAGTACATACAGATATGTATATATTCACTAAAATATAATTGCAGTATCAGTGACTAATGCAGTATGAAATTTCTGGAATAAACTACCACTTTAAGGTAATATACAACATTATGTAAAACTGTAAACATTAGCACTGCAATATTATGTAAATATGTGTACTTACATGTTTGCATGAATGAATAACAGAATAAATAGCAAATTATTATTTATTATCCCACTTCCTGACACATTCTAATGAAATTCTGAGAATTCCTACATATTTTTCAACATGAATGAAATTAACTGATTTTTCAAAAGTGCACAGAATAACAATAATTGTTCTATTTTACATTGGACTGCTTCAGATGACCCATGTTGGTAATTTGAAGTTTTGTGGTTTCCATACCAGAGGAATTAAAAAATGTCTTGAAATAAATCAGGATTCATGAAGCACTTGTTAATCTTTACAATGAATCATGAAATATTTTACTGAAACTTTTGAGGATTTATTTTTTGAGAATATGACTGAAATAAAAAAATGTTTTGTGGAAAACATATGTTCCCGAATCGTATATTAAGTTTGTGTTATTTTCCAGTTAGTGTCACATAATATCTAATAATAACTCATCATTAATTGAACAAAGAGTTTGTTATATGAATGTTAAGCTAGCAGTTTTTTTAATAGTTATTTTATTAAGAAAATTGTTAATAAAAAATTAAAAAATTTCTTAATAAAAATTTATTTTATTAAGAAAGTTTTTCTCCATCAAGTACATGCATATATTTTTTTTTGTAATTTTGAAATTACCTTTTTTATCAAAATTTCTTTCGATGAGCACATATGTTTGCATTTACAGGTATCATTTTCTTTATTATTTCATAAATTGTACGCTCGTCACTCTATTTGGGGTATTTTACGAGGTGTAAGTAGAACGATCGATCTGTTAGGTTATTCACTTGTAATCAGTAAATGAATGTATGTCCCTTGTATTATCTAATATAATAATTATAGTAATTTCTTTGTACTATAACCTACGTTAATCATCTCAATCACCCCACATCAATCAATCACCCAGTCAATGTCCAAAACGATTTCGAATTATCAGCTAGAATCAATGTTGTTTTTGTAATCCATCTTCATTCGGTTTTTAATCCTATTGAAATATCGATAATTCACAGGTTATGTGCTGAGTGGATCAATAATTAAAATAGTTATGATAGATCGTCACAATTATCGCCAAAAAAATATCACGTTGTATATACATACAAGCTCGAGAAAAGAAGTCGACCAGTGAACTGGTAACAGAGTGCAACGTGAAGGTGGTAGTGGTCATCACCATGGTCAACTATCTTGAACGTGGTGGTATTTTCTGGACCAGGTAAAGACATATTAAGAAAAAAGTATGTCTAAGGGAATCCAGATCAAAATGTTTCATCAATGAGTCCATTCAGGGGTTATTTATCGATTATTTCAGTAATATTGAGGGTAAAATCTTTATTTTCCATTATCATAACATCTTTTCAAGTGACATAGAGGGGTTGTCCTTTAGTGTGCCTAAATGTGGCTTATTCCGGTAGGCCTGAGAAGGTTAATAACTACCATATGTCGTTCACGGGAGCACACCACTAACGGTAGGTCCATTAAGCGAAAGAATGAGAAATCGTTAACTGTTATTCGTCATTAGAAATCACAGATCCGTATTTCGATCTTATCTCATCGTCTTATTAGGAACACTAGAGGGTAGTCCCTCTATGTCACCGCTCTATTCCCCAAGCGAAAAAATAAGCCGAGACTCTCATTCATTGTTGTTCGTTTTTGGATATATTGCACTGATGAGATCTAATATGGTCAAAAATTGGAGCTGCGGTTTCTAACGACAAATACCAGTGAATGGTCCTCGTTCAATCCTTTCAATTCCTGACGAGAAAGTTGCCACAGACAACGGAGATGGCGCCAACATGGAGTATTTCCTTGTGGAAACCAGCGAAGGGGTATTCGAAGTGAAAGACCTCGTGAACTCCGACATAGACGCCGTGGCATCCTCTAACGACCTCACCTACCATTTCTTCAGCGCGCGCAACCCATCTGAGGGCATCGTTATAACGAGCGACACCATAAACGACTTAAGGTCCACAAAATTCAATTCGAAGAATACGTTGTTCGTTGATCGTGATCGCCATTCTGCCACAGCATGACATCAACCTCTTCATCGTCGACTGGTCGCCGATAGCGAGTAAGAACTACACGATGTGTAGGCCGATGCCAGATTCGCAGTCGCAGATGTTGGAAAATACTTGGCAGAGTTTGTAGCGGAACTGACTTCCACCTACGGTGTAAATGTGTCGATGGTTGCGTTCATAGGGCACTCCCTAGGCGCTCACATCACCGTTAATGCAGGCGCAGCTCTGGGCGGCGACTCGTCCCTGATTTTAGGTCTCGACCCTGCTGGTCCGCTCTCCTCCCAGGCAGACATTCGGCTGGACCCTACAGACGCAAAGTTTGTTCACGTTATTCACACCAATGCGGGTTTTCTTGGTGTGAACTATGCCTCCGGACAAGGGGGGGGGGGGCCCCACACGACAAACACCACAACACAAAAAAAAGAGGGGGGGGGGGGCCGCCCCCCCCCCCCACCCCCACAACACCCCCCCAACAAGGGAAAAGGAGAAAAAATGACACCCCCCCCCGTGGGGGTGGTGGGGGGGGGGGTGGGGGGGGGGGGGGCCGGGGGGGGGGGGGGGGCGAGGCCCAAAAAGGGAAGGGGGTATTTTGGTGTCTAAAAAATTTTGGGTCTGGAAAATTGCCCTTTTCGCAATTGGTTAAGAATATCACCGCAAACACGCTTAATACTCGTATGTTGGGTAGCTGAATTCGAAAGTAATTCATGGTTTAAATCATAAAGAATAATAACAATTCCTAGTTGGTGGTTTTAAACACTTGATTATAAGTTTCACTTTATTTTGAGAACATTTTTTCATCATGAGGTTTCTCCCTTTATCAAGGTGAGCTAAGTTCAGCAGCTAGGTAGATAAAAGTAACCCGGGTGTTATTGCAGTTTTTTTAAAACTATTCGAAAACAATGCATAAACTCAGAAATGCGACTTTTATAAAAGTTATAGAAATAACACAGGAGTTGAATAACATAACTCAAACTATGTATATATTACTATGTATACATTAAATAATGTATTATAATAATAAAACAACTGATTACTGTTACAAGCTTATCTGATAAGTTGTACTGATAATACTTAATAGGATACGTGTTCCCTACGTACGCTTCTAGAAGCGTCTAGACGCCTTGGTAGGGAATAAAACAACGCTCGAATGGTCTATTAGGATACAGCACTCCATTTAGCATCTACCCTCGTCCATTTCTCTGTTCCACTTGCTGGTCCAGCATATGTTTGGAGTCTTTTTTCTATCACATCCCATATATTCTCTATGGGGGATAAATCCGGGCAACGCGTGGGCCAAGGAAGTATTTTAAATGCATGCTCCTTCAGATACTGTGTCTCGTTTGCTGCTGCATGTGGTCTGGCATTGTCGTGTGGAAATATGGCACCTACGTGGTCCTGCAGATAAGGAACTACCACTGGTCGTAGCACTTCATCAACGTATCTCTGTCTGTTTAAGGCAGCTTGAATCCGAATAGACGTGATCTGTGTTATAAACAATGGCGCCCCCTACCATAATACTTTGTATTGGAGCCGTATGTCGCGTCATTGTACGTTTTCCTTGGCGTCTTGGAATACGGACCCGACCTTCATTACAGTACAAACAAAACCAGGATTCATCAGAGAAGATGAGATTGTGCCATTCCTCTTCCACAAATACTTTTCTTGGCACCACTGGAGACGTAGACGACGCTATTGTACAGTCAGCTGAAATCGCAACTATTGACGTAGCGACGGAAGCCCAAAATCGAACAAGCGGCATCTGATCATTGTCAACATTTGGCAGTTGTGTAACCATCGCCTACTGTTGAGCTAATTGGGTTGCTGTTTGTGATCGGTCCCTTAATGCTAATTACAAAGGCCCACAAAAAATTTTTTTTTGACTAGGGATAAGAACATAGTTTTTCCCTGTATTTTTTGACGCTGAATCCAAATCTGGTGTCCGTTTAACCGTAGCACGTCAGGATCAAGGTCATTTCAAGGTCAAATCGCGAAATAAAGGCTTAAAAGAGAATAAACCCATATATCTTTCTGTTTATGGGGTCGCTGAATCCAAATCCGGTGTCCGTTTAATCGTAGCAGGTCAGGATCAAGGTCATTTGAAGATCAAATAGCGAAATAAAGGCTTAAATGGGAATAAACCCATACATCTTTATGTTTCTGCATAAAAAACGCATTAATGAGGCCAAAGTTTGTATCTTTATATGTTTGACGTTGTTGACTCCAAATCTGAAACCCATGATAGAATACCGTAAATGTCCTCATTTTCATCATGTAGGTATCTTAGGCTGTATTAGGGAAATGTGGTTAAAAGGATTTTCGGTTTCGTGAATATATTGCTATTATTTGTTAAGGTAAAAGATATGTAGGTAAGTCCATGTATCCCATGTACATTAGATGACTTGATACCAATTCTCATAGTCACCTTACTGAATATCGTCTAACTACATAGTAATCATTTTACTGAAAATCAGTGAGTGAATCATTGAATATACGTGTTTAGACTCCTTCAACCAGACACACACTTTTGCGTGTGTGCGCTAATGCACGCGTGTGTATAAAAGCGTGTATGCGTGAGTGTGTACTTGCGTGCGTATATAAATGCATGTGTGCGTGACTGTGTGCATGTGCGTGCATATAGAATGCCTGCTGCCCCAGAGGATGCTGGAGATGGTGACCGCTGCCTCAATTGAGGATGTGTAGAATGATCCATTTTCCGATTCTCTGGAGTAACGAAGCCAGAGAAGGCGCGCTGCTCTGCAGGGGGGCGTTAAGGTGTGAGAATGATGCCATAGTGTGTCCGACGACGAGTTGACTTTGTCCTCGTCAAAGTCGGAAAACCCTCATACTTAGACCTAGGGAGGTATGAGGGTTATCGCCCCTCATCCGCGCGATATCGCCGTCCGCGGACTCGCCTGCGATCGGAACAGGATCCCTAACGTGCGGGTTTCTTTATATATCCATGGCTTTTCTTTTAAGCGTTTATTTCCCGATTTGACCTTGAAATGACCTTGATACTAACGTGTTACGGTTAAACGGATACCGGATTTGGATTCAGCGACCCCAGAAACAAAGATATATGGGTTTATTCTCTTTTAAGCCTTTATTTCGCGATTTGACCTTGAAATGACCTTGATCCTGACGTGCTACGGTTAAACAGACACCGGATTTGGATTCAGCATCAAAAATACAGGAAAAAAACTATGTTCTTATCTATAGTCAAAAAAAATTGTTGGCCTGTGTTATTACACATATAAAACATAGTTTTTTCCTGTATTTTTGAAGGCCACCTTTAACAATAGTTAAAGGTGGCGGTTTTTGCTCTCTGTAGTTCGCCTTCGTGCACCAGTGCCAGGTCGTCTCACGGTAGTGTGTTCGTCACTCTACTGCCACTATACCCCTATGACTGTGCGTACATTTTGCCCAGTACGGACCCCTATATCTCGATAAATATGACATACCCCCCTCACGTAGGCCTAAAATTCGACCTTTCTTAAATTCACCAACTTGCTCGTATCGATGTGGTTTTCTTCGACGGAGCATTTCGTGGCACGTGTCCGTTCTCATTGCATCAACAAAACTAACACAAACATTGATAAGTAGACCATTTTATAGTTCCTTCATCATAACAAACCAAAATACAGAATGTCATGACGTTATTATTGTTTATACTGGGTGTTGCAATTTCAATGGCCACCACTGTATATAATAGTATAGTATAGAGAGATCCAAAAAAAAAACGTCATTAACTCTGGCTATGAACTATAGAGATGGAAATAGCGGTCATGTCTAAGCTTTTCGGTCATGTTAAACTTTTGACAGGTGACTGTCACAATTTGTAAAATAAACAACGGCTATCGTATGATGTGACAGTTTTGACAAGTAAATAAGGTTATAAATTCGATTAAGAATATAAATACGTCTTTTTTTCTCGGCCAACTTTGATGACGTTTTTTTTGGATGTCTCTATATATACAGTAACCGGCACCCTAATGCGTACATGGCGGAATGAAGGGCAATTGATAATTTAACTGATTTGTTGTGTATATGTAAACATGAGGTGAGAATCAATCGCGATCCAATCGCTAGCGCAGGCGTATGAAAGGCATCCGGTTTGTTGGTAGGGCTGTTTGAGTTAAAATTTTATATACCATTTTATATTTTATTCTGGTATAGTACCTGATTAGAAAAGTGCGTTATTACGAGCGTATTGTAGAATCACTACATACATTCATAAAAATAAAAATGGATATTTATCACATTGACAAAAAAGTTCAAATAATTAAATGGTATTGTGGTGGTCGGTCTGTCAGGGATATTAAAGCCATTTTTAATGGAAAATTTCCCAACAGGCCTCACGGACGATATCAACGATTAATCGGATCGTTAAAAATTTCGAAAAATATGGTTGTGTTTCACCTAGATCCCACAGAAAAAATGCAGTTCCGGTAAATGACGAGATCGACCAGAGGGACATAAATATTTTGGTTACTGTCAATGACAACCCAACATTGTCTGCCAAGGCAATGGCTGAAATTGTAGATTGTATGTGTGTAAGCTAAAACACATACGCCAGTATATCTCCTTCGAACAACTATTCGCATACTAATACAAAATATAAATTAACCAAACGACAACAAACGTCTAGTCCCCGAGCGCTGGCGCAGTTTGAATTTGTCATGCGCAGATGCAGTGCTGTCTGCGATTCGCCGAAATTTTGCACGCCGAAGCCGAACCATTGGACCATTCGTTTTGCCTTGTTTCGCTGTTGTCATATCAACATAATATTCCTATTAGATACTTATTAAAATTGTTTCACAGTTGTTTAAAGTAATATTAACTGTTTAAAATTATTTCAGAGTAGTTGGGTTGAAAAAAGATAACAGTAAACTTTATTATACGATACGCAACGCAGTCTGAAAATTAAATTGTCTTATATTAATTCATCGTACATCAATGCATTTTGTAAAGGGTTGCCATACGTTTTTTTCCATTTTTTATGTCTCCTATTTTTATATTTATAAGACTTATTATGCAGACAGTTAGTTCTGGCAACGTTGCTCTTTAGATTTCCGCTAAGACCCCCTCTTAGCTTGATGTACAACCAAGCCCCCCGACCCAAGTAAATTCGCCTAACTATGACATAAAAATGTATCATTTAATATGTATTTAATGTATATTAATTATATATTACTAATTTTTGTAGAATTGCGCACTATATCACTTTTACATAGACCACATTTCTGATTATATCTCATGAGTAGTTTAGAGTAATTTATAAAAAAATTAAAAACACACCATTTCGGGTCACTTGTCATTTTTAACCCAAGATATTGAACTATAACTAAAGCCATTAAAATAATAAAACCTTAACTATGACTTTTTTGGAATTATGTGGTTTATTTTCCCCCGTCAACTGGCCTATAACTGCAAATAAAATCATAATAATATGCCCAAACTGATGCAATGGGGTGTTAGAAAGTATATACATTTATGCAGGTCGCCTGCCATATTTTGTGAACAAAAAAATATCCTCCAAGAGGAACAAGACGCAAGAAAAATGTACGCAAATATTTTGTTTCATTTTAATTTTATTATGTTACAGGACTGAAGGCAACTATTTTTTGGAAACGAACAGCAATACTCCATATGCTAAAGGTTAGTAAGATATTTTTATATTGCTCTCCACAGTAATTAGTAATTAGGTACACATATTCACTAAAATGTATAAATGTAAAATATATATATAATCTTGTTTATTATTAAAATAGGTATGTAAGAAAACTACTCACTTCACTTGAAATTAGTAGATAAGATACGTATGTAAAACATTATTTTTTCAACAATGGTGCTATAATAACGTACAGGGTTAGTTTACATGTAACGAAATAACAACAGCTAACATTTTTAATTTTATTTAGAAACTATCATTCAATATGACCGTTCCAAAATAATCGAAATTTTTTATATTTTTCAGAGAATTCACAAATAGTAATAAGAACCTAAAATTATGGTAACATACAAGGTGTTCTGTGTTTTGTTATAAAAACACATAAAATATACCCCCTGAACATATAAGGAACTTTAATATAATTGTTATTCTGTCAGTATTGTAAAATCATACAAAAGAGTTTTTACATTTTTTGAATATAAGAAAAAAATCAAAATATAAAGGTGTATATTCTTTATAAAACTAACCTTATATATAATATGTATGCTGCGTAAATTAATAAATGTCGATAATGATTATATTATTCGTTTTTTGCTTATCATTTTTTTTACATTACCTGATATTCGTCTAATGAAATCCTGTAATCCTACAATAGCATTTTTTTTAACAGAAACGAAATTAAATGATTATTTTACAAGATGACCAAATTATTATTTTAAAATAGTGCGAAGGAAAACAATACAGAATTAAAAAATATTTTGAGGTAATATTAGAAAATTGTAAAAGAAAATTACAAAAACCTTAATATATTTCACATACATACGAGGTGTGTAAATTAAGTAATGAGATTGGCAACGTAGCGCCAGATCTAGCAACACTGCGGAGACGACACTTGGAAGGGAGCGCCCTTCCAAGGTTAACATGTAATGCACCTTCAATACAAGTTTGAACTTGTTAGAGTCATTTGATTGTTCTTTGTGACTTTTCGGAAACCGTTTTTTTCTAGTGCGGTTTAGACATTAATTTTGAACAACGGTGTGCTATCAGGTTTTGCTTCAGACTTGGACACAGCGCAATGGATTCTTTTGGAAAACTTCAAAACGCCTACGAATACAGTGTTTTTTCAAGAGCCCAGGTTTTTCGGTGGTTTAAGGCATTGTCAGAAGGAAGAGAGTCGATTGAAGATGAACCACGCAGCGGAAGGCCTTGATCTTCAACCGATGAAAATGTCGATAGAATACGAGATGGTTGACGACAAGAATGATCGGGGAAGAGTTAAATTTGAACTGTTCATCAGATTTTGATTAACCAATTGGGGATGAGAAAAATCTGCCCAAAAATGGTTCCAAAAAACCTTTCGCAGGAACAAAGGGATATCAGGAGAGAAAGGTGTCTTGACTTTTTGGAATCGATTGAAGATGATCCCCATTTTATCGAACTTGTCATTACTGGTGTTGAGACTTGGGTGTTTGAGTACGACCCGGAACCCAAGCGCCAAAGCATGGAATGGCACACTTCAAGCTCTCCAAGACCACTAAAAGCAAGAATGAGCAAGTCGCAGATCAAATGCATGCTCTTTTGATAGCCAGGGAATTGTCCAGAAAGACCTTTGTACCTTCAGGCCAAACGGTATATCAACACTTTTACAGAGGTTTTTAAAAAACTTCGAAAAAAGGTCATGCGTGTGAAACCAAACATCAAGAACAACTGGATGTTGCATCACGACAATGCGCCTTGTCACACAGCCACTTCAGTACGAGTTTTTAGCCACTAAAAATATTCCTTTTGCTCCTCAGCCTTCTTATTCGCCTGACTTGAGTTCTTGTGTCTTTTTTTCTCCTCCCGAGATTAAAAAATCACCTCAAGGGACGTCATTTTTGGGACCATAGAAAACATTCAAAAGGCTGTAACCGACCAGCTATTCCAATAGATGAGTTCCAGCACTGCTATGAGGAATGTAAGAACCGCCTCCAGCGCTGTGTGGCTTTTCCAGGAAGTTATTTTGAAGGAGACAATACTAAATTGTAATTCTATTCGAAAAAAAAAATCCTAAAGTCTCATTACTTAATTTCACATTTTATTACACACCTCGTACCTCGTGGAAAACGTCCATTTTTTTTTGTTTCTACGCCGAAGGTTCCAGTACCCACTCCAGAACTTACACTCCAGTACGTACATAGGTATATTTAAACGGCATCCAAATTTCTTTATTTGAAAACATTGTAATTTAATACTTCAAAATTTTATGAAATGGGAAGTGCGGATTGAAATTCCTGATCCACTGACTGACACTGACAGAAAATAGAAAAGTCGTTCCTCGAAATAAATATTTTTGTATTAGTATCAACCAACTTTCTATAACGTTAATTTGCAACTTTACTGACCATTTTCACTTTGTATGCATTAATTACAAATAGTAAAAATTAATAAACACCTACTCTATACCTTCTAGTCGATGATTAATGGATACAACTCCTAGACTGCATTGAGATTTTTAAGAAAATCACCCAGCGACAATATATGACGTGAAATTTTACGATCCTTATCAACAATAATATTTTCATTCGAATTATAGCCACAAATCACGTCCAGCTACCAATTCATTCAAATGCGCTTTGTTGCGATATTTTGTGAAAGATGCTGACGTACGAACACATTCACATTGTCACCATTGCACATTTTTTTTATCGGAAAGACTCTGGACTCGATGTTAACTTTACGTATGTTACCTGCATATTTCCTGATGAAGAAGGAGGTAACGTGCTTTTTTCTTGTGTTACGTCGTTGACCCTCTTCCCTGTGATTGCTGAACATGATGGAAAAATCTGTAATGGAGTTCATATTTCATGTATTCTTTGTGACATGGATGTGCGATATTACGTTGACACAAGGTAAGTATGATAAGTAGTCATTATTGTTACCAATTTACTCGGTATTTACACCAATTCGATTGGTAGACTAGTATTTCTGGCTGTTTCTCTTTTTTGCTCTTTGTCACTGTTCTCTCGTTATTAACCTCAAAATAAAATACTGATGTGCCTGACTAGCGCTGTAACTATTTAGTATTTCTAAATTAAAATATCGAATGAGGAATTAACAAAAGGAATGTGGTCAATTTTTACTGGCATAATTGAAGACCGTGGTCAAGTCCAATTTTCGCCAAAATTTAGTTATCATATACAATCTATTAAATTTACCACTGCGCATGTTTTGGTGAAATAATCAGGTAAACCCATGGCTTCAATAGAGAGTTATCGCATCAAAGGATGTCTGATGAAAGGTTTTGATGTAAGAATCAAATAACTCCTAGACCTACCCGATTTCAGCACCAAATTATAATAGCATGTGGTAGGAGTTGTCTGGGAAGGGGTACAGAAGGTAATCTTAGTATACACTCAAATACACACAACAAAAATAAAAATATAATTGAAATACGTCACCAATATCCAGAACCCTGGCACAGTTTCTTACTCTTCGACCGATCATTTAGATTAATAGAAAAGAATAAAAGGAAAGAGTATACCTACCTACCTAAGGAATGGAGAACATTAGTGCAGGAGACATAAAAAAAATTGAGAGTTGTTAATGTCGAACAAGATATAATTCATAATTTTTCAGAACATTTTAAACAAGTTTTCAAACCAAGTATAGTTGGAAACAAAAAAGATTTGCCATATCATCATACAGGTTAATGAAATATTCAAAAGATTATAACTTCACATAATTCTTCATGAGCACAGAATTTACTTGCCTTACTAATTTTTTTATTAAGACAAAAGATAGTAATATACATCTTCATTGCCTGCAATTAGAGCATATTCAGATATCTTAAAAATAAATGAGAAGAAAAACAAAAATCTTCCAAATTTTAGTAAAGAAATATGTTCCATAAAATTATTAATAGTACCATAATGAAATATTTTGTAATACGAGGATGAAGAGCTAGGAAATTATAAAGACTCTTCTTTTGTGTAAAACCTTTATTTTTGAAGTGTTTTTCTTAGTTTTATAAATAAATATTTTGTCATTTTCGGCAAAATGTGAATATATTCTTGAAAAATTTGCCATTTGGGGCAAGAAACAGGTAACAACTCAACAACAACATTTAGAAATATATTTTTTTCTGACTTATGCAAATTGGTATCTCATCCTTTTTTAAGACAATGTAGTTTCTTAAGTAATGCTTAATTTAAAGTAAAAATAATTTTTGCCGCTTATAAAAAAAGAACTTAATCACTGTTCTGTTTTGTTTTTTAAAATCGAAACATTTTATAACAATGGACTTGACCGGTTCTTGCACCAAGGTGTTAAATTATTAGTAATGTGTCAAAGAGAAACGGTTGATGCCAAAAATATATGGAAAAATGATACACATGTACGTAATAGGAAATTAGAACATTATAGCAACTTGTTTACAGAATATGTTATTGACGTTTAGATTATTTTGTAAATCATCACCTATTCTTGTCAATTTTACCGACAACTTTCATACTTTCTATCACTTAGTTGCCATAGTGCTCTCGCTTTTTAATTTAAAATAATATCTATGAGAATCTTATTGGTGCTTATCACAACCATCACTTGGAACTCTTTTTCTAGAATTGCCCTCAGAACTATCATCGTATTGCCCTCATTTTCCTAAATATATTCCTTTTAACATTCCCATTATTTTCGGACAAAGAAAGAAGCCACTAGGGGCTAGATCAGGTGAATAAGGAGGGTGACTTCTTTCATTACTCAGAAATAAAGGGAATAATAAATTTTGATGACATTTAGGATTTAAACGAAAATAGAAATATAGTTGTAGGAGAAATTCCAGAAACAGAGTTCCGAGATTAGTTTCGTGAGTGGGCCAGGCGTTGGCTTCGGTGCATATTTTCCCAGTGGAGTAAAACGATGGTGATCTTAGTGGAATGAAGTAATGTCAATCATGGCTTGGCATCAACTGCCAATAATCAACTAGATACTAAATAGATTCAACTTTCCTATAGATTACACTCAGCTGAAATTTTCCACTCTGTATAAATTGAAACACCCCTTATAACAGAGATCTTTTTCAGTTTCCAGAAACACGACTATCTTTGGAGCAACCACCAACAATGATTCGTATTTCATTGGTAAGTGCGACACCGTTATATGTCGATACAAGAGGTGTTCGGAGGAAACCAAAAAGGCAACCGTCGAACCCAGAGCCCTGGAGACGGACGTGACTTATCACTTCTACACCAAGGTGAACAGCCATGGTCTCAACCTCCACCACAATAGGATAGAACTCCTCAAAGCCACCGACTTCTGTACGAAGAGGTACACCCTCTTCATTGTCCATGGCTGGCTGGGCGACAAGAAGTCCACCTTCAACCACCATATCAAGGAAACGCTGCTGACAAAGCACAACATCAACTTCTTCGTCGTGGACTGGAGCCCGGTGGCCAGCAGGAACTACGTAGCGTCCCAAAGGGCTGTGGTTAAAGTGGGACACTACATGGCGATGTTCATTAAGGCTCTAGTGACGTCGTACGGTCTTAATCTTTCCAGGGTGGCCTTTGTGGGTCACTCGCTTGGCGCGCACGTCGCCGGTAACGCGGGCGCAGCTCTGGACGGTCAGGTGGACTACATCGTGGGCTTGGACCCCGCCTCTCCGCTGTTCTCACGCAGGAAAACCGACAATCGCTTGGACAGGACTGATGCAAAATACGTCCAGGTAATGCATACGAATGGGGGATATCTGGGCATCCAGAACCCCATTGGCCACTCAGATTATTACCCCAATGGGGGTAGTTCTCAGCCTGGCTGCGGTTACGATATAATGGGTACATGCGCCCATTCGAGGGCATGGTCCTATTACGCCGAGTCTTTGGCCACGGAGAACAACTTGTTCCTGGGTTGGAGATGTCCTAGCTACCAAACCTTCAAGAAGGGGTTGTGTAGGGACAACGCAGTGTCACTGATGGCGGGTTATGCAATAGATAAAAAGTGAGTATATTAAAAGTTATGTCTAACTCTTTAAATCTGCAGCCCCTCCAAAACTAAACACCTTAGAATGCTATAGAAGCAACATTTTTAGTTTTGACAATGTTTTGATAGTGTGACACTCCTATGTGTGAAAAGTATACTAATTAGGGTTGGTAGAACTGATTAAACGACTGAAGTATTCATTTAATCAATATCAACGAGAGTGGAACGAAGATTCAAGTATTAATTCGCCTTTATTCTAGATGCCATTAAAGCCCTACAGGTTTTAACTAAAAATATTAGGAATAGGTGATCTCGAAGACATTTTTGTGATAAAAACTAGTGTTAGTTTATTTTGAAATCAGGTCAAACAGATATATCAACAAATATTTTCAAAAAGGCAGTCTTTTACATATTACTAGTTCATTCATGTAGGTAGTACAATCCATTTAAAAAAAATTCAATTCTAATCATATTATAAATATGATTTTAAAGGACATTTTTTTTTAATTATTTGATTAGGATATCATCGAACCCTGATGCAAAGGAAAATATGGAGGAAAAATTATTCGTCCTCCTGTCCATTTTTTCCCTTGTCAACCATATCTTCTAACTTTATATTTCGTTATCCTGTACTTAACAATTCTGTCCAGATCATGACTATTGCTGGTATTGCTGGTGTCCAGATCATGACTATTGCTCATATTGGTGGTTTAAAAATGAATTTGACATTTTTTAGTGCCAGTGGGACTTATTTTTTGGACACCAATGAGTCCCCACCCTTCGGTAAAGGTTAAGAAGATGTCTCAAATGGTCCTGCATAGTTTTAAATTTTTGTTAGGATTATTTTGCAAGTAGTGTGATGACCAAAAATAATAAAGTGTGTTGTTTATCTCCATATTGTTAGTATTTATTAATAATTATTGCAAGATTTTCTCTTTCAGTTTCAAAGAAGAAGTCAATTTACAGAATAGTATATATCCAAGTTTGTGCTGTTTCGCTGTTTCCAATCAAGTATTGTTTGGATAATATGCAGTTGGCTCTGTCCAAATTTGAGTGTTTTATTTATGTCTCCAAAGGGGTTGTACGGATATAATTGGAAAGAAAATTATTCAAAGACGCTATCTTCAGTCTATTATTTTATCAGATCAGATATTTTCTTAATATCTGAGTTAATTAAAATAACTGAAGGTTAACAAAATAACTGAAGGTTTTTTTGTTGTTCAGAAGTGATCAGTTGGTGGAAACTATTAAACTACCATTCATTATTAGTTGAAACTATTAAAATAATATAACACTAATAATAACACTAGAGTGACTTATTTATACACTTGTGAGTTAATTACTTATTAGATATGTATTATTTATTGTTTCCAATATAGTGTCATACGCATAGTTAGTATAACGTAATTATTTTTTTAAATTTCAAAATCAGACAGAGACGAAAACAAAGGATAATAAATCTCAGGTGACAGATAAACAACTACAGAAAAAACAACAATATAATTACAAGTAGGTACTGATAATAATAAATGATAGTTCATTGTACGGTTTTAGATATGCAATTATGTATACATATGCATAAATTGTAATATTGTATCAAACCTATGCACTTAACTTTTTTTTTAAATAGCATTGCTTACAATGGCAAACACTCCAGGTGAAATGAAAATTAAATTGTGCAACGAAAAAGAGATTAGATATGTGCAGGTAAATGCACCTTTTTTTTAAGATTGTATCAAAAAATGATACGGTTCGGGCATATAAGGATACACTAATTCGCAATTTCCAGTGGCTTATTACTGATAGCATGATGAAGTTGGTAGTAACATTTTTCGTTATTTGCTTTGCATATTTTTCTGGGAGAGGTATGTACATAACTATTTTTGATTTCTCCAATATATCTTCTACAATAAAACATATTCATAAATAGTATTCGTTCAAAACACAACGCTATGTCTAAGTTAATTTAAGTTAAAACTGTTATTACTTTATTTCGAACTGTTACTACTTCAGTCTCTGAAGGAGCTGCCATACCACAAAATGACGTCGAACCATCTGGAAGATATCTTCTAGTGGAGACTAGTGATGGAGGATACTCTTTGGAAGACCTAGAGAGCAGGCCCGTAGAGGCAACAGCCTCAGAATCCGACGTGACGTATCAGTTCTTCAGCAAATCCAATACCAAAACTCCCGTTACAATAAAGAGCACTGAGGCGTCACCGCTCAAGACAACCGCTTTCAAGATAACGATGGATACCGTCTTCATAGTTCACGGATGGAGGAACGACAACGAATCTCTGGTCAACTATGAGATCAAGGAGGCGCTGCTACCCAAATACGACGCCAACGTCTTCGTGGTGGATTGGAGCCGCCTGGCCAAAAAGAACTACGTCACTGCGAAAAACGCGGTTACAGCGGTCGGCGGCTTCGTAGCGAAGTTCCTTCAGACTCTGCAGGCTTCCTACGGTTTGAACTTCTCCAGGACCATGCTGGTGGGGCACTCTCTGGGTGCACACGTCTGCGGGAACGCAGGTGCCGCCCTGGGAGGCCTAGTGAAGCACATCGTCGGCATGGACCCCGCCTTTCCTCTGTTCTCTTACAGCAATACTGACAACAGGTTGGACACCACTGACGCCAGGTTCGTGGAGGTCATCCACACCAATGGGGGCCTCCTAGGGTTCTCGGCGTCCATTGGGCATATGGATTACTTCCCCAACGGAGGTTCCAGGCAGCCGGGGTGCGGGTTGAATGCAACCGGTAGCTGCGCGCATTCCAGGTCTTACAAGTACTACGCAGAATCGGTGTTGGCTTCGAAGAATGCTTTCGTGGCCACGACGTGCACCAGCTACAAAGATTACTCCAAGGGCCGTTGCAGTGCGAACGCCAGGTCACTCATGGGAGGCTATGCGGTTGACACAACGTAAGTCTAAAAGGCCCAACTCCATTACGAATAGTTTCTTAAAAAATCGTTGTCAAAGGAATAGTTACTTTCACATTTTTCCTATTTGTCCACATTTAATTAGATTAAAGCGCTAAAAATGTCAGGTTATGTTCTTAAAAGTGTGATGACACATGATATTCTTATGATATGTAAGTTACTAAGAGACGTCATAATACGTAAGTTTTCCAAATTTCAAATTGATCTTAACGCGGTCTCGAGATATCGTGTACATAAAAAAAGGTCAACAGATAGATAGATCACCTAAAAATCTTGACGTTTCAGAACATTTTAGGCCTATTTATCCAATAAAAATTCTTTATGAATTTTCTCTTCTACCACTTCACTACGTAGACGTGAAGTAATTAGCTCCTCTTTCCCTATTTTAAATTTTATGTTATATAATTTCTCTTTGAACCTACTTATTTTATTTTACACTTTTCCTTCTTCGTCATTTTTTAATTAATAATTTGGGAATTTTTTAATACATTTATTTTTATACTGACATTTTGTACTGACAACATAGGATTTCATGTGGTATTCCCATATTAATATAACATTCAATTAAGGGGTTATACTACTCAGCGAATTTGTTATTTCCCTTTTTTTCTGATGTATAAACTATCTAAGAATGAAATTCAAAATGAATTTTCTTTGGAAATATTTTTTAAAACTTTAACAAGCTTTTAAATTCATATTTCTATTGTTTAAAAATCATAGTTCCACTGGTAATTTTCGTCTGTACAGATGAGTTATACTTTCTCGAAATATATACAGATGGCGTTATTCAATCTTAGGGAAACTAATAGGACGTTACGATAGCCGTATTATCTATATGATTAAATACGTTTTCAAAATTTAAACGCGTTTTTCTCGAAACTGTGTTGTTCATACTGGCGTACAACGTAGCTAGCTCAGCTTATCTGATAGACTTGAAATTTTAATTGTAGCTTCTTATATCGATTTTCTATCGAAGGGACACTTTCGAGGAAGGAGAACTCTCCAGGAGAATTTTATTTCATGTTACCTGGAGCTACGACGCTATTTTGTAACTTTAAAGAAAATAAAAAATACTTTTGTGTACATTAATACCCATAGAATCAAGTGTTAACATTTCATTTTGATCCATTACATAGGTATCGAAAAAAAATTCCCAAGAAAAGCGTTATTTTTCAGTGTGCTTGGGTGGTATAACCCCTTAAAACGTATGTATAAACCTAACTATAGTGACATCTTAAATATATCCTTTAGCTATATTTTTTTTCCATTTTCAGTGCTAGAGGAGATTATTATTTGGACACAAACAGCGCATCACCATTTGCCAAAGGATGAAAAATATTTGTATCAAATATAATTACATATTTATCGGTCTACAACTAAAAGTAAAAAAAATTGAATTCGTCTCATTTTTATTTATCTAATCGTATCTAATTTTACAGGGAAACAATATATCTACATTCGCTGGTATTTCAATAATTCAAACACAGGTTTGAAATAATTCAAGATATTTGACAGTGATTTAAACATAATACACTACAATTTTGAGATGTAATTATTATAATACTAAGTATCTAAAGTGTAACTTTTTTTAAAAAGCCAGATGTCAAAACAACGTATAACCAAGAAATTTTATGTTGCCTGAAATATTACTTTGCTTTTACTTTTCATTAAATGTATACGTTTGGTTACACCTAATAATTACCCATTATGTGTATATAAATAGTTTCAGATAAAATACATCGTGGGTAGGTTTGTTTGGTATGGACCAAAATTATAATTAACTTTTTTGTGATTGTACTTAAACAGTAGCAAACAATGGATTATAAATGTGTCATAAATGAAACTTATTGTTTTTCTGTGTTATTGATATTTCAAATTCGTTTGAATTTACGAAATGAACTGAGCAGCGAACTGAGAATTTCACGGTATTTTTTCTTAGAATGAAGAAACTATTCGTGTTTAATATATTAATGTTGGTTATTATTTATACAAAAACAGGTAAATTTGTTTTAAATAAAGTGCCTAGTGAAGTAATTGGTTTTAATAACATTATATTGCTCAATATAATTGTAAAAAAAATATTGTTTTGGTACTGTTTGTCATTTTTAGAGTTGGATAAATCGGTGCCGCGTTCTACCGCGTATACTCCATAATTCCAATGCAGCGATGACTACCTCAACTTAATGATGTTTAAGAGGGTAAGTGTATTAAATTTTCGTTTAAGTATAACATTTACAAGGATTAAAAACTATCGCAAAGAACTCATACGCCACTGCGCGCGGCACCGATTATCCTACTCTACATTGTTTTTTCTTGAAAATTAAATATTTTTTATAATCCTTATAGTTTTTATCGTTGAATATGCATATGTACGTTTTTAATTATTTATCCCAATTTGACTACCGATAACTTTTTAAAACTGTTTTATTGATAATGGTTATTTGTGGTTGTTTATGGTTTTTTTTTTTAAATTCTCTGAAAAATGAACTGCAACATTAATTTCTATCAAAATAGTAAAAGTAAAAACGAGAAGAAATTTAATAGTAAATGATATAAAAAACATATTAACGTGATTAAGAATTTCAACCAAAACTGATGATCCGATTTTTAAATAAAATAAATAAAATATAAGCTGAATTTATAAATTATATCTTTGAACAAAATTCTTAAAAAAATATGGTCAAGTTCATTGGAAATATTATTTTTTATTCTATAATTAACTTTTCCCATTTTTCTTTGATTTAACATTCTATGATTACAATCTGATGTTAGGATAATTGCAATAAAGCATAGACTTGTTTTTGGCAAATATCTAGGTTTTTCATTTCTTTTTTTTCCATTTAGAAAACTTTAAGTGATTAAGTAAAATTGTAAACCAAATGTCTGGATATCCACGAAAAATATATTCAACAAAAAAATTATCATATCTAAAATACGTAAAAGTTACGTTAGGTCATTTCGTTACGTTCGTCATTTTGCTAGAAAATATCAGCATTTTACTATTACTGCATTATTTTCTGACCACCCAAGAAAAAAACCATTGACCTGGACGCCATATTTCCAAAGAAGGACATCAATGGAGGCTACAGCGCGAGGCTAAGTTTCTTGACCACCATCGTCAGCGTGTTACAGGACGATGACCTAATTTTCCACTTCTTCAGCAAGGCCAACCCAGACGCAGGCGTTGCCATCAAAAGCAACACGGTGGACGCTATCTCGAAGATTTTCGATCCGAAGAAGTACATAATCGTCCTGTTTCACGGTTGGAACAACACTATTACTTCCCCGTTTGCCACCACTATGCGAAAGGCCGTGCTCAAACACCTCGATGTCAACCTCTTCGTTGTAGACTGGTCCGCGACGGCCGCCAGGCACTTCCTGAATGCTTTCCTGCACACGGTAGGGATCGGAAACGACGTGGGTGAATTCATCAGGGCCTTACTGAGAACGTACAATATTTCTTCCCTGGATAACGTCACGTTTGTGGGGCATTCCATGGGCGCCCACGTCGCTGGGATAGCGGGCCAGGCCCTCCGCGGCCAGGTACCCGTCATAGTGGCCCTGGATCCGGCCCAGCCGATTGTCATCTTCGTGAGTCCGAGATATCGGCTGGACAAGACCGACGCGAAGTTCGTGCAGGTCATCCACACCAATGGCGGCTTCTTGGGTATCATGTACAACGTTGGCCACGCTGATTATTACCCTAACGGGGGGTAGTACTCAGCCAGGGTGTGACGATCCCGCTTGCGACCACGACAGGGCGTTCGAGTACTACGCGGAGTCACTGGGAAGTAATAAGTTCGTAGCCAAGAAGTGCCCCAGTTACCGAAATTTCCTTAAGGGTAATTGCAAAGGAAAAGGAGTCCCTCGTCCATCATGGGTACTTATAACATCGACACTAGGTGAGTTTAGTGCAACTACAAAAGTACTAAAACGTCAAAATGTCCAGCGAAAAGTTACTTTGAATTACCATCTGTTCTGATATCCCATATAATGTGATTTACTTCTCTGTTCACTGCAACCACTTTTTTAGTTACCAATGTGGTGTATATCCAGTTCAACAGCTTCAAAAAGTCAAAACAAAAGGGTGCTTTGAACTCTCCATTATGTTCTGTTCTATTCTACAATTGTGGTTTAATTGTCTATTCCCCGCAACCAACTTATTGGTCATAAGCTTCAAAAGGTCCAACGATAGGATGCTCTCATGGTTATCCATGTGTTTTTTCTTCGTTTGGACACATGGATAATCACATTGTAGGTGCCAAAAAAGTTCAGAGGTCCAAACGGAAATACTTGGGTTGATTTTTCTTTAATAAATGTAAGGTTAAATTGTTCAACAAATAAGTGCTTGAACTACCCTCTGTTCTTCACTAGAGTTGCGGTTTGCTTGTCCATTCACTGCAATAAATCTCCATGGCATTTGGGTTAATCATGATTATTACTTCATCAGCTTCAAGAGGTTCAACGAATAGATATTTTGAATTACACTCTGTTCTGTTTTGTTCTCCACTAGGGTTATGCAAGGTCTGTTTACTGCCACAAGCTTTTTGGTTACCTATGCGTATATTTACGTTACTTTCTACAACACTAGCATGAGGTGAATTCGGTGTTACTGTATAAGTACTTAGAGGTTAAAGGGTTCCATGTAAGGGCGCTACTTTGAACTATCCTCTATTCTGTTCTGTTCTCCACTAAAGTTGTGGTTTGCTTGTTTGTTCACTGCCACCAATCTCCGTGGTGGCTTTTTGGTTACTCATATGTATGTCTACTAGATCAGCTTCAAGAGGTTTAACGAAGGAATGCTTTGAATTACCTAGTGTTCTATTCTATTTTCTACTAGGATGGTGGTTTATTTGTCTGTTCATTAGAATCAATCTTTTTAGCTTTTTGGGTACCTATATTCCATTAGCTTCATCGGTGTATTAATGGGAAAATACAGAACATTATTATAAAATTATTTTCCTAGGGTCACGTGTCACGAAAGTAACCTGAGGCCACTACTTGTCATGTAGTCCTGTAACCCAGTTCTTTTTTTTGTAAAAGCGTTTCATAAAATTCCAAAGTTCCATTATGTCAAAAAGAAGAAAACAATATTCAATAGGTTTGAAAATTTGTTTTTTTTTTAGTGCAAGAGGCAGCTATTACTTGGAAACGAATAGCAAATCTCCATTCGCCATAGGCCGATAAAATGCAAATCCAGGTTTTATGCAACCTGTGGAATGTCATCTAAAACTAAAACCGTTGGTAAAAGTGGGAAGTAAATAAAACGAATAACAAAATAGTAAATAGATAAAAAAAACTTCTTTTTCCTGTTCCTGATGACAGTTTATATAAAGCATGAATATATATTAGATATCTACTGTTTCTTGGTGACTTATTGCATTTTATAAATAACAAAGTACATATTTTCAAGAAAACATGAAAACTTCACTGAAGAAGAAATCCTGCAAGCAAGAATAGGCACAACAAACCAATATTGAAATGTTTCATCACTCGTCACTAGAGTATCAGATTATCATTTCACTTCCAGTGGCGTCGACCAGCTCTCTCGTCATGAGGTCTAGGCTCGGATCACGGTCGAGGTTTTTGCCCGTTGTGCCTTCAGGTAGTTTTAATCGTTCTGATGGATTATACGTATGTACATGTTTTATTTAGATAATACATGCATACACGTTCTTTTTATTTTAATTTAACACGGGCAACGCCTATGAAAGCGAATTAAAATGTGTTATTTTAGTCATCAGTGACGACGGTAGGTGGGATATTCTGTAATATGTACTTGTATTAATAAATTGACAGAAAGTAAAAAAAATACAGTCTGTCTAGTAAGTCCCCATCCTAAGAGACTAAAAATGACTTACGCTGTACTCGCAGAATACATCAGAAAGTCGAAATATTTCTTCAGCAAGTGAGTGCAACGATATTCGGAGTTATAAAACGACAATGACTTCCATGACCTTGGGTCAGTTGGTCTCGTACCCACCTAGTGCGAAACGTTGGTTTGATAGCGACAACAACAATTCAGTCCTTCAGGATTACAATAATAAGCACTCAATATACCAGAGTAGAACGTGCAGCCATTTGAAGGTGCAAAATGGCATAACCACGTTGGATTAGTCGTTCTGGTCACCCGATGCGAACCCCATCGAAAATGTGTGTAATAAAACAATCTATTTATTGGAGCTCTCTCGACAGGTTCGTGAAGCATGGAAGTCACTATCTAAGCAATACGCCGAAAATTGTATGAACAACATGCCTCAAAAATGCCAAGTACTACCTATTAATAAGTTTGCATTCAAGAAGGCACTATTGATGGTAGATTAACGTAAAGGCGAAAATACGTTTTCACACAAATATTTTGAAGTATACCATTATTACTAAGCTGACTGTAGAGTTTGTAAAGTGGAGCGTTTTATTGATATTTATTGGGTATTAGCACAGCAAAGAATCTTATTTATATCTGTCGTTTCCCTTTGAAGTTTTGTCTCACAGTTTTATTTTTGATATCTAGGGTAGAGGGACATGCGCAGTCGTTACTTCTACTGCCAGACAGATACTGTGTTTGTTAAGTTAGAACCTTAATTACACCATTTACTCCAAACGTGCACTGAACTTGAACCCGACGATAATTGGATTATTTAAAATACATATTTTACGTTCTATTTTTTTATATGTTCTGTAATAACGGTAATAGAAATGGGTATATTAACAAGAAAGTTCACTAAAATGTAAATAACACTTTAACTGTTATGTATGCAAGTTGCGCAGTACGGATATTAATCCAATATTTTATTCCAGCGTTACATCATGCGCACTAAAATTTGGAGGCATTAGTGAGATAACTGATTCTCTGAAACTGTGGTATTAGTAAATCTCTATAAGGTAACGTGAATAAATAGAACTAATCCGTCAAGTTTCAGTATTTCTAAAATCGCAAATTTTATTATCCAGAAATAAAATAAATTTTTACGTCCCTATTGAATATCTCAACTATTTTGGAAGGATAGTGTCATTTCCAATACCTCCAAGAGTTTATAGCACGTGAGTTGTGGTGACTCATTTCATTATTTGTCTGTTAGTCTATAAACGTAATCAAAAACTTGGCACTTAAGTGCCGTAACGCTTTTTCGAAACCGTTTCAACCGCCCCTGAATAATGAAAGATGTCATGATATGTACCGCTGAGCAAATAAACAAGGACGCCGCAACAATGTATCCGCGCGCTTCAGTTTCGAAAATTGTAAGCTTGGGAGTAATTGATATGCCTATATAAATATATATTAATACAAATGGCTATCACCGCACGCGGCGGCCTCCAGGATACGCCGCCGCTTCGTTTATGACGCGGGATCCGGCGCCTAATTCGTTCTTGCTTCATTAATGTAAATGCGAAAATTTATGCCGTGAAAACATACGGCAATGTGTTAAATAGGTGGGTATCGTGTACCACCTAATGTTGAAACACGCCACTTGGTACATACGCGGCGGATGCGGGTTATATAGATGAATAATAGAAATTTCAGACGTGGGATACATAATTATACTACTTCTGAAAATTATACGATTGGTATATAAACTATATAAACCTTTATATAAACGCTATGCGTGACATATTACAACAAAAGTGGTAGTAACTTAAAAGGAAAGTATTCCAAGGGTAAAATTTGAAAATAAGATTGCATTTCTTTAAAAAAACAAAATGTGTCAAAACAGGAGCAATACAGCCCTGTCCCACAGTGTACAACAAGGCAGTCCCTGTATGTCACAGGGACTGCCTTCTAATGCGACTAAATAGGACTCGATATGTTCCGATGGGTCTGATAAGATTACCAACCTCTTGATGTCGTTCTCCATTAACGGTAGGTCCGTCAAGCTAAAGTAGAATGCAAGTAATTCTCGTTTACTATTATTCGGTATCATAAAGCACATATACGGATTTTGACCTTATTAAATTCCATCGGTCTGCGGAGATGAGCAGCATTATAGAGGAAACATCTCTATTAACTTCAGAGAAACTAAAAGTGGTTCCATATTTGTATACTTAATTATAGACGAAACAATTGACGCATGCGAATATTCAGTGGCAAATTTGTTAATTGATTTTTAAAATCTAACAGTGCAAGTGGCAGCTAAGTTGCTTCCAAGATATTAAACAGAACCAACAACAAACCATTTGTAGAGTTTCTGACTGAGTATGAGTTTGTCACTGACTATGACCAGATCAATAATTATAAAAAAAGTTTTAGTAATGCTGATGAACGCAGATGCATACCTACCTATATGCGAAAAGCAGGGGATGTGTTACCTGAAACCTTCATGATACACTTTACATGTGCACCTCATGCACTTAACTCAAATAGCAGAAACAATTAACAAAATATAGCTTCCCTTTAGTTAACGAATAGCGAATGTAATTTTTTTATGAAAGCGCCTACTAGGAGAGACGCGTGTAACAAAACGACAAAATGGGCAGGCAAAAAGCTATTTCTAGTTTCAGTTTTAGAAATCCTTTATTTCGGAGAAAGCGATAGAGACCGCCCAGGATATCTCGTAAATCTCGTTATTGTGTCAATTTTTAAGATAATTAAGAGCGTTTACTAAATAAGTGTTTCGGCCGTGACGAATTGGTTTCTAGAGGATTTTTTTGTAAATTGTTCATTCCGGGAACTGACCCAAGTGGCCACCACATGTGGCAATAAAATAGGGCCAAGGCGAGTGTACGACGCCTGTGCCAGGGGCGAACCAGTATCAAACTCGCGGAGGGTGGCGGTTGGCGACAGTCGAGATAAGTGATGCAGAGGAAATGATTCAGTGGAAAATGGGATGTAAATTATAGATGGGAGGTCAAGCTACTAAATACTCATATATATGTAAATCCTTGGTCACACCGTCTATCGCGGAATGTCGAAGGTTGTTAATGGAAGATCGGCTCAGAACCGAGGAGAACCTTGACGTCTGCTACGCCACTGGGTGGCTATGGAGACGTAAAGGTTCGCTATGCTAGTGGGGTAATTTAGGGTGTTTTCTAGAAAATATACCATGTTCATAAAAACGGGATAAACCCGAAAAACTTCAGTTCTTTTCTTCCGCTCCATGAGTTCTTATGTTGTCGTGTTGGCTCTGATTAATCCTTGAAGGTTGCTATTATTATGGTCTTTGTTCAGGAATGTTATATTGTATGTGTGATCAAAGCGCCTTCAAGTATTAATTGGTTATTATCGGGAATAAGCGTGTGACTGGGGATTAGTTAACGGCAATTGTTATAGTTTGTTTCGATTAAATTAAACTCCCTTACATATGTGTACGTATGTGTTTTATTTCGCGCCGGACTACCAAAGGGGACCTAACACCTACAGTTGACCAATTAAGGCGTTATCAGGTAAGCTAATGTTTTCTTTGGACGAATTAATCAACGAATCCACATATCATAGGTGTGCAGATTTACAAGACCGCTCGGTAAATCTGGAAAGTAACAAATAGGAATCCGCGGGGTCGCGAGTAATTCCGTGTGCCCCTGGATGGCACCTGTTACAAATTGGTGTCAGGTGTGGGGTGAGCAATTACATTAACTTCCAGTGATAGTGGGTGAAGATGGCAAATAGCGTGGCCCGAGGTCGACTCCTAATGAAGGCGCGGTAGTATTAAGGCATATTGTAAGAATCATTTTTGACGTATCAATTTATTTCGCGGCCTGCGGTATAGAAAAAAATTGATCCTGTCTAAGGGGGAGGAATGTAACAAAACGACAAAATGGGCAGGCAAAAAGCTATTTCTAGTTTCAGTTTTAGAATATCCTTTATTTTGAGAGAGCGATAGAGACCGCCCAGGATATCTCGTAAATCTCGTTATTGTGTCAATTTTTAAGATAATTAAGAGCGTTTACTAAATAAGTGTTTCGGCCGTGACGAATTGGTTTCTAGAGGATTTTTTTGTTCTTTGTTCAAACTAACTGGATTTACATAAGCTACTTCGTTACACATGGATACCCTTTTTTTCCAACTCTAAGCATATCTGACCAAGTGCGTATTTATTTAACCATCACATTATGCAAATCATTTATTTATTTAATTTTTTTTTCGTCGCCTACTCGTGATATTTTACCCCGATTTTTTTTTCACAACCTTTACTTAACCTAGTTGCTCTGGACCGCCCCAATCAACATTAAAGGACAATTTAAAATAATCAAGTGAAATGCTGAAATACTACTCCCTTATTATTACTTTTTATTTTACAGTTTTCTAATTTATTTCTTTGACTTCCTCAGATTATTATTTCCTTCTTCCTTCCACTATATCCAACCCTATCCAGGAAATAATGTTTTTCTCTTCTTCACTACATATTTCACCTACCTACTGGAATAATTTTATGTATGTTTAACACATGCTGTACTTCTCGTTAATTACATTTATGGGGCAAAGATCAAAACCTATTTTTTTTCTTTTATAACACAATTACTCTGTATGCCCCTCTAACACTTGCCTTCGCTAATAAAATTTCCACCTTATAGCCCGTGGAAAACAACACAAATCATTCCTGTTTTACGACACGTAGTCGGAGTTTTTTCTTCCGTCAATGAAACTTAGCCTAGCTGTTTTCACGCATGAAAAGTTACATTTCCCACTGTACATTTTTAATTTAATTTAAAATATTTCTTTTTTATTTTTCATTCCCCTATAACCCACTCTCGTGACATTTCTCGAGTGATATTTTTTTACCCAAAAATTTTCCTAATAAACAAAAGTATTCTATAATCATGATGGCACCTGTTACACGCGTTTTACGAGAGAAACGAAATCAATGCCATACACAATGCAGAACTTATTGCAACTACAAAGCATACGAGACGATGTCCTTTACATTAATCGTAACCATTCCATCTTAACACAATAAAAACACTGGAAACGTAAACACGGTAACTTATCGTTACAACAAAAGTTTGTGTGTGGTGTTAGATGATGTTAAACAAAAAATAAACGACCACAACACAAGTGTCACACAACACACAAGTCAGTCTCTCATTAAAAAAAATGCAATATATTTTGTTTACGGAAAACCCTGGATCCTACACACCAAAGGTTTGTTCGGGTTTCGTTTATTACAGTTCCAGAACTATCAGACACATGCGTGTTTGCTATATTACGTTCGGTGATATCTAGTATTATGTTCAAGATGAGACAGTTTTGGAACTATTATAGAATGATCCTAATTTGGTCCCTCGTTTGAAGTAGAGACTCCTTCCTTCAGAACTGTTTTCTACCCACGTGTACAAGCAAGGATTTGTTTACTCTCGTCAGGTTATAAACAAGACTGTAGACTTGCAGTCTGTGCCAAAAGTTTTTATTAATTTTGGTTAGGATACCATTGTCAAGGCAGTATAAAGTTTAATTGAGTGGAGTGGAGGTTTGAAATGTAATTATCTAATTTAATAATAGATGTGAATTCATAATATAGTTCTAGTTTATCGTTTTCACAGAGTCTTATAAACGAAAAGACCACAACAAAAACGATACGACCACAAATAACAACCAAACTTTTTCCTCACTAGAATATTTTGTTCTGTGGTTTTTATTCTAAATGTGTTTGAGTTTAATTATCTTTAGAATTGTTCTAAGACTAGTGAAGTTTTTGTTCAGAACTTTATTTAGAGTGTATTCAGTTCTACGCAATTTCTAAGCAGTTCCTAGACGGTTCTTTTCGTTGTAACTCGAAGAAACCTCAAGCATCTTCTGCTTTACTAAAATAAAGGAAATACATAGTTAACTTCTCGTACTGTTCTTTGATGGCAGATAACAGTAGACGTTGAAACGACTTTTTCATTGTGTAAACTACTGTTGAGTAATAGGCGTCGAGGTTTAATTTCAGAAAACTTAAAGAAAGTGCCTAGTGATACGTGCGAATTAGAAACCGAAACCGATTAAGATATGTGTAAAGTGTTTTTATTTATTTATACATTTCATTTTACGTTTTGTCTGTTTATTCGACATTCATTATCGTATTATGTATGATCTGTGAACCACCACTGTGTAAGTTTGGCTCGCAGGATTTGACGCTCTAAGATTATTCTTATACGCGCTCAGTCTGGCCTGCAAAGGTAGAACAGTATATGTAAAAAAAGTGTGTTCTGAGAAAAACGACGTTTTCTATCTTTCCGATGTCATTTTGTCATTTTTTTATATTAACATCTGGACGAATGGAACACTAATTAAAAAATGTGTTTTTTCAAATATAAAATAATTTGGATCTGGATCTGGATTTTTCAAACATATGTGCTTGTAATTTAATATAAACTGTTTTACCATGGATAGTATCCATTCAAAATATATTGATCGAAAAATGAACGATAGAGCTAAACGATATCTACTAAGTAAAAAAAATATGAACATATATGTTGGATATAAACTAAAACCCTTCGCCAACCAAATCTAGAGAACTTTCATTTTGAGAGAGTCCTATTTGCAATCATTTTTAGAACTTGTACCAAGGTAAAAGTGTATATGTAATATGTATTATATAGTATTACACGAGGTGTGTAAATTAAGTAATGAGACTGATTTAATTTTTTTTTATTCGAATAGAATTACAATTCAGTATTGTCTAATGGCTACGTTTTCTATGGTTCCAAAATGACGTCCCTTGAGGTGATTTTTCAATCTCGGGAAGAGAAAAAAGTCACAAGAACTCAAGTCAGGCGAATAAGGAGGCCGAGGAGCCACAGGAATGTTTTTACTGGCTAAAATCTCGTTTATTGAAATGACTGTGTGACAAGGTGCATTATCGTGATACAACATCCAGTTGTTCTTGATGTTTGTTCTCACACGCATGAGCCTATTTCGAATTTTTTCAAGAACTTCTTTGTAAAAGTGTTGATTTACAATTTTGCCTGGAGGCACAAACTCTTTGTAGACAATTACCTGGGTATCAAAATAACAAATCAACATGTATTTGAACTTCGACTTGCTTATTCTTGCTTTTTTTGGGTTTTAGAAAGCTTGAAGTGTGTCATTCCATGCTTTGACGCTTGGTTTCCGGGTCGTACTCAAACACCCAAGTCTCATCACCAGTAATGACAGGTTTCATGAGATGGGGATCATTTTCAATCGATTCCAAAAGTCAAGACACCTTTCACTCCTGATGTCCTTTTGTTCCTGCGAAAGGTTTTTTGGTACCATTTTTGCGCAGATTTTCTCATCACCAATTGGTTAGTCAAAATCTGATGAACAGTTCAAATTTAACTCTTCCCCGATCATTCTTGTCGTCAACCGACGATCTGAACCAAGAGATCTCGTATTCTATTGACATTTTCATCGGTTGAAAATGAAGGCCTTCCGCTGCGCGATTCATCTTCCTTCTGAGAATGCCTTAAACCACCGAAAAACCTGGGCTCTTGAAAAATCAGTCTCCGTAGGCCTGTTGAAGTTTTGCAAATGTATCCGTTGCGCTGTGTCCAAGTCTGAAGCAAAACCTGATAGCACACCATTGTACAAAATTAATGTCACTCATTTTTAAAACGCACTAGAAAAAAAATGGTTTACGAAAACAGTCACAAAGAACAAACAAATAATAATAATAATAATAATAAAAAAAAAAACTCACCCTATAATTACTCCGAAGAGTAACCCCTTAGGTCCTCTCAGGGACCTGTGCGGGAAGGAGTGGCTATTATTATTATTTGCCATGGCGCACTGGGAGCGACTTAAGATTATTTCGGTAACGCATTTGCTTTACAGTTCTGAGGAAACCCAGAAAACTCAGAACATTACCAAATCTAGGGCATGTGCGGTTGGATTGGCATCTATGCATCCACACCTATACACTAGTGTATTAGTGGTTGCATATCAAGCCCTGGCGGAGAAAGCGAGACAATTAAAAATCGCTACCCCGGCTGGGACTCGAACAACGCGCACAGAGGTATCGCGACTGGAAAGACGGTGCTTTAACCCACTCGGCTACCCGTGCCCCCTAACAAGTGGAAAATGACTCTAACAAGTGGAAACTTGTACTGAAGGTGTATTGCACGTTAACCTACCGCCCTTCCAAGTTCCGTATCCGTAGTGTTGCTAGATCGGGCGCTACGTTGCCAGTCTCATTACTTAATTTACACACCTCGTGTACTATTCAATATGAGTATTTCGAGGATATCAATAAATTTCAAATATGGCAAAATAGTATATAAAATTACCTCTACATTCCCTGAGTAAAACATAAGAGAATAAAAATACAACGAAAAAAGAGTACGAATAACCATAAAGGTTTGGCGAATAATATGAAATTCGATATTTTTCACATGTACTGTTTCACCTTTGCAGGCAAGCGATATCTACCACGGACTCGAAATATTTTTTTATAGAGGATTATACATCAACCCCATATCTAACAGAATTTTCAGAAGTGGGATACTTATGTGTCCCACTTCTGATAAATGACATTCGTGTTCTTACGTGGTATAATAGGTATTATCGCGGGAAGGCGTCTCGTACGCCTTATACGTTTTACAACCGCGTCAAGAAATCCCGCGTATTATTACCCCTAAGAGGGTTAATTATACGATACATCCCAGTAGGCGTACAGCACCTACCGCCGGCTCGAAATAAATTCTTATAGAGCATTATACATCAACCTCATATCCAAAAGGCAGCTCCTCAGCTTCTTCATATCCATTAGGAGGCACAAAAGGCCTAAAGTTTAGTCATTCCCTTTAAGAATTCCTAAGTCGCCATTAGCGCAAGAAGTGTTAATGGTAACGCGGAACTTGTATATGTGTGCGCGAGGGTGGCCCATTAGCAGATCTGATGATTTTAGTAGGTAGTGTGCTTTGGAATGCTAGTGTTACTTTAATTAAGAATAAAGACGTTTATTGCGATTCGCAATTGTCTGTAAGAGCTTCGCAGCGTAATGAGAATAATGTATGCCGTGGAAGTAGAGAGTGAGGATAGCGCGAAGACGCGCTAGCGTGTCGCGTACAGGGTGTTCTAATGATTCCACATAGCAAGGAAACATGTTACAGAATCACAATATAATAAGTAATACGTTTTTTATGACAATTAGTGTTTATGATGTAGGTAAAGAATACATTAGTCGTAATATAGAGAGAGGAAAAAGTACTGGAAAAATTTAATAACACCGAAACAAATACGTTTTCATAAGAAACTTGTTAAACTTTCGTAAAAAAACTATATGTAAAATTGTTGCTAAAGTAGTTTCTTACCGCGTCGTCTAAATTGTCTTGATGTCAACATAATCATTGAAACGTCAAGACAAAACGTTTTCCAAAGACTGACAGTTCTGAAGAAACTGAAACTTCTTAAGAAGTTGAAAACATGATCAGCGAAACTTCAACACAAGTTAGACGATTGCGGCAGAACTTGGAAGAAACTACAGGGTTCGGCAAGGAGGTATGGAATGTTTTAAAACTCCCAGTCTTATTTCTCAACGAAATTCAAATTTAATTTTTTTAACACATACCTGAAATATTGCCATTAAACGATACATAGTGGTAAATAAGAAAAAAGTGCCCGTTTTTGTCTAGGCACTGTTTTGTTCATGTATACTCCAGATTTAAGGTGACCCCATAAAAAATAGTGGGTGATATACAGGTGACAGGTCTGGGGACCGAAGAGGCCATTCCACATCTCCACGCAATGAAATCAAACTTCATGGGGAATATTTCCTTAAAAAGGCCATTGTTTCTCTGGATGTATGGTAAGTTGCTTTTGTTTGAATCACAGAACGGTCCATTTTGTGATGAACTGTAGGCCACGGTTCCATGGTAACTTGTAAAATGGCATCTGCCAACGAGTAGATACTATCTATTCGGGAAAACATTAGGTTCACCCCACTTCACATGACACGCTCTTAAAAAAATTGCATGCCTTCCTGCCAGACCCTATTCAGCATTAGACAACAGCCGTGTGTAAGCCTGCATTCTACCATATCACATTTTTATAACAAAAATATATATTATGACATAAGCTTATATCACACTTCGATAGTAAACTGTTTTTAAGAGATGACGTCAAGATATTTCGAGATTCTTAAAGATGGGTTAATTCCTGCACTACCACTTTTTCTCGATGAATATGAATACGATTTACTAAACATTGCTGTCTGGTTTCAGCAAGATGGCGCACCACCACTTAGCTCAAACTGTTCGAGATTACTTGAATACTTTTTTTGAGCACTGGATTGGTAGAAGATGACCAATAGAGTGACCTCTGAGATTCCCAGATCTTACGCGTCTGAATTATTTTCTTTGAGGATATTTGAAGGCAAAAGGCTATACCACCAGACCACATTTAGAGAATTTAAGAAACAGTAAATTGTGCGAAAGAGGCGGCAAGAAGAAGAAAGAGCACCAGTGAAGAGGAAAACAAGGTTGTCTGCAAGAAAAGTGATTTCGACTGTTTTTTGGGATTGGAAAGGTATTCTTTTCTCCATGAACGCCGAACAATCAATGCAGAATATTATTGTCAACTTTTGGATAGGACAAAAGCTGCCTATCACACCAAAAGGCGGCGTTCTCCCATCAGGAACGTCATTTTTTCCCATGACAACGCCAGGCCACACACTGCAGGCCAGGCTAGAGGAATGCATTGGGAGCAGCTTGTACATCCTCCTAACAGTTAAGACTTATCGCCGTGAGACTACCATTCGTTTGGACCGACAAAAAAAGCTCTGGAAGACTAGGGATTTGAAAATGATGCAGAAGTTGAACAGCTCGTGCACAACTGGCTGCTGGCACAACCTGTCACTTTTTATGACGACGGGGAAGTTGCCGATTTGGTGGGAAACTTTGTTTCGGTTGCATGAGACTATATAAAAAAAATAAAATGTTAGTTTTTAAATTTTATCTCCTAATAAAAAATTTATGTTGGAAAATTCCGGTTTATATTTAACTTGCCCTCGTATATTGATAATGAATATACTCGTGCATATCTACACATCAATCTACACATTACGTTTCGTTTACATACATATTAGTGTCAACGTTTGGTATTTAACTATATAAGCGTAGATTTAAAATGTCAATCAATAGACTGCGATATTGTTTGGATATCTAAACCTTCGATAATATCAATTTATTTATCAATAATATTGTGGTAATAAATAATTTTAATTGATACCTGCATACACACGAGCAGTAATAAATTATATATATAAAAAAAAATTTAGATTTTAGATAGAAAAACTCGTTTGGACGTATTTGGAGTCTTTGGTATTATTATATCAATGTGATTCATTACATACCGGATGAATTTTAGAATTGGATATTATACATAAATCTGCATTTATTGATATAGTCGTTAGTTTTATTCACTTTTGGTTTAACCGGAAATTTTCCCAACTTCCGAATTTTTAAAACTTCCGAATTCCGAAACCGAATTCTGGACACAATTGTAACGTTTTGAAATACAGTATAAAATAAAATAAAATAAAATAAGTAATGTCATTTTTTTATTTATATATCTTTTCAAGTAGACGCAGCAAATTTAATTCATCTTGTTTTTGTTGACAGATTTCATTTTTTAAGCGTTTAAATATTGTGATAAGAAATTTCTCGTCTTCTGATTATTCGTTAAAGAAACATGACTCATGAGGTTTTGAAAACAGTACTTATTGTTACCAACTTATTGATAGTACACATTTCTATATATACTTTGTACAAAATAAAAACCGATGCACGTCACCGATGACGCTTGTGCACTCCCCTTATTTTGTAATAAAAACTATAATGGAATTTGGTATTGAATTTTAAATTTCGCGCTTTATATTCGTTGTTATGCAGTTGGCAGTGGACCCGAAGTGCCATGTTGTATTACTTGACAGTTGTTGACAGATTGAACTTATCTGAACCTTACACTGGCTTTAATAGTGGCTTGTATCGTTTTTGAACTTCAAACTTTTCAGAACAATTAAAGTGTTACAGTTGTCAGACTTCCGTTTGCGGTTAAATCAGTTAAACAGTTAAACAGCTACTGCCAAGAATTGGTAGCGTCTTTGTTACGCTATTTTGAAAAAGAGTGAGACAATAATGGCCCATTAAATGGAATATTAATTAAACCCAGAATCCAAACATTGTTTTAGCGTGTAGCAGCAGCCCTAAACTTGAAAGTTTCTATGGTAAATTCTATTTTACAAAAAGCAAAGGACGATGAACTTTTAAAATCACCTAGAAAGCGTAACATTTATAACAACTGATATTTACTTACAAAAAACTACACTGGGCTATTCGAATGGTCTTTGTGAGAAAATCTTTGTCTGAAAATTTTCCGTGTGTCTTTTTCTACTAACGTATCCTCTAATTAAAAAAACATATTTAACTTTTACTACTAATTTTCTATGCTGTTTTTCGCATATTTATACACTAACCAATGTGTTTGTTGAAACAAATAGGTTATTTAACAATAAAAAAAAACATCACAAGAATCCATCAATATGATACTCAAAATTATTTCTAAATTAAAAATTCTCAAGGAAAACACAAAACATCTTAATGTTTGTTTGTACACAAATCTGCATTTATTGACATTAATTAGAATTAATCATTTTAGAATTAGAACTAAGAATCAGGAAATATTAACACAAAATGGGACTTGATTTTAATGCACTGACTCTTGTAAACAAATTTGAATAAAAAATGACAACTATGTCAATAAATGCAGATTTATGTTTCATTTCCATTATAGATGTTTCATTATTTTAATTCTGAAAACAAAAGTTATTGGGAGTGACTCACGTTCGAGAATTGCCCGGTATACAAGTAGGTATATTTTTTTACTTAGTGTTTCTTCTGATATCCTGGAAATATTTCCAAATTTCGTGCATATTTCTGCACAAAAGTTTAATAGAACTCACCTCGCGTAGAGACACTCTCTAATCTATTCGACCTGGCGAAATAATAATAAAATGAGCCGTCTGACGGGCTCCTTCCCGAGTTTGTTTATTAAAAATTATGTGTCGCCAGTTACAAATTACAATTACATCGCGGTTAGTCAATGATTAAAACCGGAATATATTTTAATTTGTCGCTCGGACGTATCCGTACAGAATACCAACTTTTAAATTAGATATAAAAGCAGAACTCTCACCGCGAACATAATTCATGAGTTTCGTGGCTGTGAAGACATCGCCCCCATTACCGAACTGTTTTATTACTTTTTTTAAATGTGGTATTAAGCGTAGCCGTACGTTGGTCATTGGTGTCCCTTATTTTGTTATCATTTCATCACCAAATTCTCACAAGGATGTATGTAAAGTCATTACAACCTCAATAACAAACTATAATAATAATTAAAATACAAGAACCTAGCAATCATCAAAAAGAATCAGATGATCAGAACAGAAAATTACATTGGAAAGAAAGAATTAGATGAAAATCAGATATACATATGAACTGAAAATAGTAAAGTGCCTAAAATAGATTCCTATGAGGTCCCTTGAATCACCGGAAGTATAGTGCTTTCTGTGATAATCTTTTAGTCGAGTTTGAAGAGGTGGAATATTATTCGTATTGAAAACGTAATCTGAGATTTGGGTTTTATGACAACCTCTAAAATTTTCGTCCATCTGATCCAACTCCATCCAATTGAATGGCATCCCTTTAACACTTTATCTCTCTCAACTGTTGTGAAATGAAAATTGACTTCGTGAACAGATAAGGTCTGAGTGCTTGGTTCTTTGAATCAATTTTGTTCGGCGGTATAGTTGGGGGGTAATTAGGGTGGAAGGACGACCCTACATCTCTTCTGTCAAAAGGGGAATCTATTGCCTTTGGTGGCTAGCAGAAACTGCAGTAATATTACTCTGTAATCGAACTACGCATAAAATCGGAAATGTGGCCCATGGAGAAGTGTGAACGAAATCAGGAAAAGAAAAATCATCAAACAACAGGTTCTCCGTAAACAATTTCACATTAGTTGTATTCCTCCACGCCTGCAGTTATGGATGCATTGAACTGACATTGGCAAACCACCAAATATAGTATGCTTCCTCTTACCACCAACGAAGAACCGGCTCCGCCGTCGCTTTTAATGGCTAGATCCTGCAAATTCACCAAATGGTGTAATTCACCAAATGGTGTAATACCGATCTGCAGCTGTAGAAAAGCGGTAACAAACTGCTCAATGATTGTGCAAACTACAAAGGGGATCCGCTTCCAAGCCAGAACGCTTCATCTGAAGTTGATGTAGGCACTACTACCGGAGTCGACGATGACGCTTCAATTGAGTGAGGAAGAAGACGACCCAGATGAAGCTTCCGAGATCAAGTGCGAGTGCTTAGTGGACGGCGTAGAATAATTTAAAAAATGTAGGTGAACGCAAACTAGAGGGGGGGTAATTAGGGTGGAAAGACGGCCCTATGCCCCACACTTAATACCTATAAACATAGAGGTTGACGATTACATCTCCTATGTCTATTGCCGGTGGCTGGAGCTGCAATCTAAGAAACTGCAATCAAATAGCAAAGAATATACAGTTATGGTCCAATACGACTACACAGGATAGATAAAAGTGATCCAAAATGATGTGGTACTGAAGTTTTCGTAAGATTACTACGCATAAAATCGGAACTGTGGCCCATGGAAAAGTTATAGACCTTGAGATGCTGCATAAATTGGTACCTCCATGACTCATTTTGATGAACTAGTACCACCATCTTATGTTTTTATCACTACCTGCCATTTTTTCAGAAAACGATGATCAAATAAAAATAAAACATTGTGTTAAAAAACAACAACAGTTGACTGAATGCTCCCAAAAACATGAATGTGGTATGTTTGTAGGAGAATACGCGAGTCCACTTATTATGGTCATAGGTTTAGCTTCACCATCCACCAATATTTCCTGAATGAAACCAGGAAAAGAAAAATCACCAAGCAACAGGTTCTCCGTCAACAGTTTTCAACATTCTGAATCCGTAAAAAACAATCTTCTATTCCTCCAGGCCTTCAGTGGTTGTAATTTTGTCAGTGCAGTGGTTGCAAACTTTTCAGTGGTTGTAACCTTCTCACTCTACATTCAAAGAAAGAAAAAGTTTGTTAAGCTAGTCGTTCAGAATGAAAAATAATTTATTTCCCTTGTGAAAAATAATTTGACTTCCCTTCCTTCAACGCTAGAAAATGAGCGTTAATACTGCTTGAGGGCGTAATAAGGTAACTGTTATGGATGCGTTGAAGTGACATTGGCAAACCACCAAATATAAATAATAGCGAGATAAAGCCAGGAAAATACTAGAATGAACGGGGACAATATAGAGATTCTCGACGATTCGAAAGAAGCTAGAAGATTGTTCCAGAGGCTTCGAATGGTGTATATAAGCTCGACAGCGAGCCACAAAAGGTAGTTTGAATTGGAACGTAGTCCAGTGAAGATCAAAGTGATATACCGACTGATATTTAAACCGCGATATTTAGTAGCGATATTTTGAGTGTGATTTTAAGTTGGTAGTTGTGTAATTAACGTGATCAAATTAATTGTAATTAAACAATAAACGATTTTACCAAGTAAAAAGTGTTACATTACGCTTCCTCTTACCACCAACAAAGGACCGGCTCCGCCGTTGATTTTAATGACTAGATCCTGCAAATACACCAAGTGGTGTGAAGCCATCTGTAGCAGTAGAAAAGCGCCAAAAAATTGTTCAATGATTCCGCTTCCAAGCTGAAACGCTTGTTCTGGAGTTGATGTAGGTACTACTACAAGAGACCACCAGACATTAATAAAGAGACGTTCCAATTGAGTAAGAATGACGACCCAAATGAGGCTTTCGAGATCAAGTGTCAGTGCTTGGTGGACGGCGTAGAATAATTTTAAAAAATGTAGGTGAACGCAAACCAGAGCCGGACCATAAATTTTCCAAAGGGCGCTTGTTCTTTTAATCATTTTTGTTCGGCGGTTAGTCGGGGGTTAATTAGGAGGGAGGGACGGCCTGCCGACGCCCCATACTTCATCGCCATACACGCGGAGGTGTCATTCGGGGCGCGGCGCGAAAATCAGCGCCGCCAAATGAATATTAATTCAATCTGTCCCCGCAGAAAAATCCGGCGAAATCGCACCGGCGACCGCGCGATCTAAAAAAAATAACTCGCTCGCCGCTTCTCCCCTGGAAATAATCGTAATAATTCTCAATTAGTCGGCCGTACGCGCACGTACACGTACGGCGGATAAATAAAAGAGCGGCCGGGCCCCCGCAAAAATAAATTAATCCGGCAACGGACGCGGACGGTGTCTTTGCGAGCGCGCGCCGCCGCGCCGGTGAGTTATATTCGCGGCGAGAGTTGCGTTTTTGTGCCTAATTCGAAAGTTGGGCTAAAATTTTTAACAAGCGGCCCGCCTCTGAAACCCCGTTGTTGCTCCGCCCCCCTTGTGGAAGAGGCACAGCCAGTTAACCGTCAGAAAATTGCGTTTCTGGTTATTATATGGGTAATTCTCATTTTGGAGGTCGAAAATTGATGATTTCATGAAAACGTTTTCATTATAATTTATGGTGGATTTTTTCAAGTTTAGGTCTTACTCTAAGAAACTAAGAAAAAAATAGTCGCTGAGCTCGCAGCAATAACCGAAAAAAATTTCTAGAAGACGAAGGGAAAATGTTTGGAAACTCTTTTTTTTTTTGTATAAACACCATTTAAGTTTTTTTGTAGAATTTACTTAAACTGTATTGACTTAGAACTTTAACTTTGACAGTTTGAAAGCTGTCAAAGGTGATATCGCAAAACAATAATTGTTTTAGACTTGAGTCTTTCAAAGACATACGTTTGAATTGGCAACCTTCCAGGTCAAATTTTGTTGAACGCTGGTTATTTCTTTGGTTGCCATCGTAAATTAAATATCTAGTCGAAAAAATGGAAAAATCCTATTAGAAAACAAGATATTAAAATTTTGACATGAAATCTTGAATAGTTCTTATTTAGATCTTGCGGATCTAGTCTATTCATCAAGATTGTCACTACAAAAAAATTACGATGTTTTGCTTAAGTTACTTGTTCACCTTGTATATCACGTGTTTTTTAATATTAACTGAATTCATTTTGGTAGTACAAATTGGAAGGCGATCTTTGAATGCTGAAAAGCACATCAATATTAATAAATGACGTATTTTTGTAAAAAGTGCAATAGTGGAACCTGTTGAGCAGTTTTATTTTCATGATCTTTGTTTATCCCTCGGAACTCGGAACTCGGAAGATCGCTCTTTTTCAAAACCGTTTCGCCTGTCTTTGTCCTGGAAAATTTGTGCATCATTCCGGCAATTTGGAATGATTTACACATTTATATATAGTTTTCCATGCCGCAGAAAAATTAAGGGTTTATTAGACTGTTGGGCTCACCTTTTTTTGCGTAAAATATTTGCTCCTTCAGCACCTTTACAACCTTTATGCTGATTCCACAAATATCACAAAGTTCGTTGAAAAAAAAAACTGACCAAAAGTGAGTATACATTATCAAAATGTTTTATGTTTATTGATTTTTTTTATCTTCCTCATCTTCCCGAAGTTTGCCACTTTAAATTTAAAATATCCCATGCGTCATACTAGTAATTTGAATGATCCACGACTGTGAACGTCTCCTTCTCTCCCAGGTCATCCCAATAAAACAACTCGTTACAATAACATAGATACTTCGTTACACCGGAATACAGCCGTACTCTGTTCCTCCAAAACCATCGTATTGACGTGTCCCTTCCCGCGCCCGTTATTACCATCGCCACCCCCTTAATAAAAGGGAAGATTTTGCATATCCCTGATTTATTGGCTCTCATCAATGCGCCATTGTAACGGCGACGGACCCATTTGCATTAAGCCCCGTATCTCCTGAGATCGCAGTAGTCGATATCGGTTCCTTAGACTGTGACCGAGCGCGGAGCAGCGAGTGCTCGTTATCAGGCTATTTATTATACCTCACTAAATTATGGCAATATTTCATCAATAACGACGAAAACAGTAAGCCTCTATAGACTGCGGATCACGGATAAATCTCCCTCAGTCGGGACCGTTCGCAGAGATTGGCGATCGTACGACTGGTTTGTTCGTTGGAAATAGGTTCGCATTGTTTTGTAAATGGAAAGACGCTTTCTTTAGTTATTTTATGCGTGCTCATTTTCTCTTTAACACCTTCCAAATGAAACAGTGGTCAAATGGGTCGTTCATTTGAAATAAGATAGAAGGAATAACTTCATCCTTCTAAACTTAAAAACATTGGTCACATTTTTGCGAAGCATTTTTTTATTCCAGTCAGTTTGGATAATATCAATTTTTTACAGACTTCGATAGGTGATTTCTTAAATTACACAGAATCACAAAAGTCTTTCCAATGCGTACTTCTACCCCATGTTTTTGGGGTCGCTGAACACGAATCAGACCTCAGTTTTCCTCGTTTAGCGCTAGTTATTTTTCTAACCTCAAAAAAAACACACATTTTACATAGTAGCTTGATTACACAAGCACATAAAGCCAGAGAACATTCCCCTTCTACGTTTTTCGACGCACTGAATCAAATTCGGAGGTCAGGATGTATTTACGAGATACTTAAGTAGCCTTCCATAATCACGTAACCCAGGGTTGGCTGACTTCCATAACCCCGTGATCCAGGATTATAGGGTTAAGAGATATGATTGCTGCATGGTAAATTCACAGGTCCTAGATATAGGGTTTTTGAGATTAATGGGTTTGAGATTGAGGTTATGGAATTTCAGAGCGATGAGGTTTCGGGTCTATGGTCATTGAGAGTTATGACTTCATTCATGATCATATTCATTCTTTTTCATCACGTTGTATATATTACCATATTTTGCAGAACCTACTTATAAGGTTTTTGAGGTTAAGGATTTGGAGGTTAAGAAGTTATGGTATTACGAAGCTTTGGAATTCCACGGCTATGAAGTTGAGAGTCATGATTGGATCATATTCATGCCTCTTCATCATTTGCTGCACTCTAGCAGTTGCAGAACACATATATAGTGTTTTTGAGGTTAAGGTTTTTGAAGTTTGTGTGTTTGTGTTTTGAGTATGTGTGTCATAGAGTTGAAGGTTTCTGACGCTTAGGTTTGTTATTAGATCATCCCCGTAACATTATAGTCAGTAAAAACGTAGAAGGGGAATGTTCTCTGGCTTTATGTGCCAGTGTAATACCACTACCATGTAAAATGTGTGTGTTTTTTTAGGTTACTTGTTTGTGTATCAGTGACAGCACTGATAGTGATTTAGAGGAGAGATGGGCATAAGATGTGGTTGAATTTATAGAAACAGGGAGAAATGAAGTTCGATATATCTTAATATACCCAAAATATTTCTAAAATATGACTAAAGGGTTCTGAACCACTATTTAGGTACCAGTCTATTTAAACAAATCCATTGTTTACCATATTTCGATAAGTGATGCCTTCATTAAAGTGATGAAGTTATTAAACTAATCTGAAATCTAGCGTCTTTGTTATCTGGTTGACGATGAACTGATTCATCTCCCCTTCGTTTGGAGAGTCCAGCAATTTTGAGGAAAATTTGGACGGGATTAATTGAATGAACCTATTATAGTATTTGCCATACATTTAGTTACTGTATTTGAACAAACAAGTAAAAATGAATCTTCGATATACATACAAGGTGTGGTAGAATGACCTCATAGATTTGAGAAACTTATATACACCAAACTAAACAAGATATAGAAACATTTTTTTTTGAAAAGTAGGTACATATAACTCGGTTTTGGATCAAAGTGATTTATAAAATTACGTCATTCGAGTGACGACCTTCATTGTCGATACACTGATTGAGCCTCTTCCTGTACATTTCCAGGACCCTGCGAGTCGTTTCGAGGGGAATAACAATAACCGTGGGTTAGCCCTACGTTAAATGATGTCTTTAAATGGTTGCAATATACTTGGGAATGATATTGGTATACATGGGATATCAGGTAGCTCAAAGAAAAAATTCGCACGGGGTCAAATCTAGATACCGACGGGGCCACCCGATGTCACCACGTAAGGAGATAACATGCTGAGGTAACATTTCTCTCAGAATTTTGTTGTTAATACACATTTTCTTGTCCATGTTCATCAAAAAGAACACCTAATCTAGGCCACTTGAATGATGTAATTAAAAAAAACAATAACCCAAAACCGAATTCTGTGTCTTGTTCAGAAATACATATTTTTCTTTTGTATCGACGTGGTTATATTATGGATATCGCCATTTGAGGGATTGAAAATGCATTTAACCAAAACTTAATTGTATGTACTTTGCAGAAATAAATAACATACTTAAATACATATTTTGTATCTTGCTTGGTGTATTTTTTAGCTTTCCAAATTGGAGAGAAAATTACTTTAAAACATGGCTAAATAATGGTGACTAAGAAGGATTTTGATGATATCCAGCGACTGTACCTGAAAAACCATTACAAAAAAAAATTGCTCTCAAGGTACCTAATTATGTAATAAGGCCTTCTGTAATTTACTTGAGCCTCTATATGACTGTAAAATTCAGTCTGAAAAATTATATTACATTAGAAAAACCCTAGAACACCAGTCTCCTACTGTTAATATTTAAATTATTTCTGTTCCGATAATAACTCCGAATTACATAATCCATACAAATCGAAAGAAACAGAACGAGATAAATAATTTTTTAATGATTCAATTCTGAGTAGAAATATGTTAGTAACTTCAGAAAACAATGACTTGTTTCAATGAAGAATAGCAAATATTGTAGTTCTCGTACCATCGGTTGTTTATCTACTACATTAAAAAAGGTTTTTGCATGAAATATTTTAAGTTTCCTAGATAAATATATCACCAAAATACAGGGTGACTGGTGACAAAGTGTACAAACGCTGGGTATTTGTAGTCTCTTTACCATGGTCCGATTCTCAAGTATGAGGGAGAAATTTCAGGATTTGTGTTTTTTTTTTGGAAAGACGTGATTTTTCGCCTAAAACTAACCATATCTCCTGAACTATTAGTCTTAAACACTTTAAAAACAAGGCTCATTAAATTTTCTTGAAGGAAACATACTTAGCAAGACCATTTAATCTTATAAGCATATAAGACCATTTAATTCTTATAAGCACAGACACAATTATAAATTTTAAAAATTTCTAAGATTCTAAAATAAGCTCTGTCCAACGGTATACTCACTAGAAAAAATCGCATTTGAAATATAAATGCCTTGAATTGTGTCTGTGCTTATAAGAATTAAATGAGAATTTTGCTAAGTATGTTTCCTTCAAGAAAATTTAATGAGCTCTTCAATGTTTTTATTTTAATTTGTTGTAGGACCAATAGTTCATGAGATATGGTTAGTTTTAGGCGAAAAATCACGTTTTTCCAAAAAAAACACAAATCCTAAAATTTCCCTCGTATGCTTAAGAATCGGGCCATGGTCATGACCACTGTTTTAAATTAAAATTAAGGTGTTATTTGACATTTTTTTAAAAGGTGGTCCAACTATCCTCGCTCTACTGTGCCTAACAGTGTTTCCCACGACTATTTTGCTTTCCCGTCAACTCCGCTAATAAAAAATCGAATCCAACGGTTGCCGTATTAAAGACAAAAAAAAAAACGAATTGCCGTGCCTAGCTTGTTGAACGCAGACGTGTCAGCTAGCGCTTTTGTAAGAGGCATACGGCTAAGTTAAATGCGGTGAAAACATTTAGCCGAGCGGCGACAGCGTGTCTATTGCATTCGTACGACGGAAACAAGAATATTAGGGTGGATTATTTTAGGAATAAGGGTGGAATTTGCAATTTATATCAAACGTTTAATGTGTCGTTGACGATTTGTAACTTAACCTCTGCCGGGGATACTTTTACTGCGGCCCTTCTGCCGGAGGAACGTCTATGGGAATTAGCGTTATTTTCCGGGAAATGTACGGAGAAAATGATATATAGGGTGCCCGGAAAAGGATACGTGGTGACGAGGAGTTGCTGAAGAGCCGCTAGACTGTCAAAAAGATTTCACGCCGCTTGACGGGCAGAAAATATGGAAATCTGTTGGACGAAGGTCTGGAGAATATGGTGTATGTATTGTAAAATCTTTATTAATAAAATTTGGATACCTACTGAGTACAAGGGGCTGTCACTAGTTATCCCCAATCAATGGCGGTCGATCGTATGTAGTTTCAGATGGATCCCACCGAAACACACCGAAACACAAAACAAATCCTAAATCGCACAAATAAACAGGAGACCTGGAAGGGTATAGGATATCAAGAATATCATGAGGAGCTACTTCTCTGTTTAAAGAGATTCCGTGCAGCTTGATGAATGGAAAATATGAAAATCTGATGAAATAAGGTCTGGGGAGTAAGGTGGATGTGTAGTAAAATTTGCATTTATAAATATTTGGGTAAGCATTAAACATTTCACGGTAAAAATGGTATCCCTGGTCCTCGTCTAAGACTCACGTAGTGTTAATTGTCTCTAATTAATGGCACCTATTTGGGTTCGCTTATCTTATTATGGTCTAGGTCCTGTTCGCAAGGCTAAAACATCGTGGATCAATTTGTTTATGTGAACATTTTCAACAACATTATGTCGTTTTATGCGGAGTAGGAAATTCCACTCTAATAGGTTTTTCCGCAAGATAACGATCTAAAGGATGCCAGTCGAAATGCTATACAATTGTTTTTGGCAACCAAAGTTGAGGATTTGGAGTAAGCAAGAGAGCAAGAGAGGACGCTGGATACACGCCTTTGAGCATGGGAGTAACTTACCGGTCGACATACCAACAGAAGAGAGCTCCGGACCCAGTGGATGGAACATGCTTCAGGGCTGTTTTTCCTAAAAGTACAGCTGGACCACATCGACAAAGAAAATTCGTTAAAATGGCTTACCGACGGCTATCTATACAACGAAACCGAAGGCTTCTTGTTAGCCATTCAGGACAGGGTTATAAAAACAAAAAAATTGCCAGAAGCATCTCCTGAGAGACGACGTCGAAGACGTATGTAGGAAATGTGGATCTGCAGGCGAAACTATAGAACACATAATAAGAGGGTGTCCCGCGCTAGCAGAGTCAGCATATCTCGGCAGGCACAACCAACTTGCGAAGATGGTACACCAACAACTGGCACTCAAGTATGGCCTGTTAGCGACGGCTCCGCCATACTACAAATATGCCCCGGAAGCTGTGCTGGAATCGGAAACAGAAGTGATGTACTGGGACAGGCTAATCGTCACCGACCGAACAGTGGACTTCAACCCACCAGATATTGTGCTGTACAATAAGGAACACCGAAGAGGGATCATCATAGACATCGCAGTGCCTCTTATCCACAACATTCAGAGGACTGAACGGGAGAAGATCGCGAAATACGAAAATCTGTCAATCGAGCCCGAAGATGGTCCTTTTCCAGGTTTCTGAAGGAAACCTCATCTATCGAGTAGGCCGAAGTTGTCCCGTCCTTCCCGACTTTCCTGCTAAGAATTAGCCAGCCTCCCACTCTTAGTCCAGGAATCGTGTTCGGACTGTCTCTTCCATCTCTTCTGCGCCTGAGACGAAGACCAGAACTCTGGGCCTCTTTGGCAGGTCCTTGGACTCGACGACTGTCAGGTCCGTGCCCTCCCAGAGACTCCCCAGAGCTCTGACCGTCGTCGTTAGCCAGGTCTTTGTGTGTTCATTAGCGCAGGTCATCCAGAGGACCCCTCCGCTAAACGTGGTTCTTGTGAACTGTATCGGCCTCTCACTCTCACTGGGAGTGTTATCCAATGTGTTCACAATTTGGTTTTGAATCAAGTCCGCTTGCCCTTGATCCAATGATGTGTCGGGATGGCGTCTGTCAATGACCGCCATTCTGAATCCCGAAACTGCTTCGCTGTAAGGTCCGGTCGGCTTTACGCTTCTTTTTGGAGTCATCCCGAGGTCTCTTCCTCCCTTCTCCAACCCCTTTGCTAGCTTTCTCCCTTGGTTCCTTTCTGTCTCTAGGGGGTCTGCTGGGTTGCCCATCGCTGTGTTTTTTTCCCAGGCTTTTCCTTGGTACATGTGCCCGCAGCAATTTTTTTCCGCTTTCCGGAGTTTTTTTTTCTGTGCTCCAGAAAGTTTTTCCCTCCGTAGCCCGATCGAATTGATCCCTGCAGAAATCTCTTCGGTGGTCCCTTGCGTACCCACCGAAACATCACTGTCGTGGTCCATATTCACCTCCACGACAGCTTCGTTGGCTGGGGAATTCCCAGCGCTGAAGGTCTTATCCTCCACCGATGCCCTTCCTTGAAGTTTTTTGTTTTCGTGGTTCCATAAATGTCCCACGAGTACAGCAAATTTCTAATTTCATTACCCATTCCTAAAGAAAATTTTAGTAGTTTGATAGAAGGAACAAAATCTGTTGGAATAAGGTCTGGACAATAAGGTGGATGTAAGTAAAATGTGCATTAATAAAAATTTAAGTACCTATCAAGTATCTTACAGTAAAAGGGTTAGACCTCGTCCCCGTGCAATGCCCATGCTAATTATGGAGCCCAATTTGCAAGCGCCCAGAAGTCCTTCGAAATAAATAAAATCGCGGTCGGATTTATCGGTCATATGTACGTGCATAATGGATCCCACATCCTAAATCAAAAATGACTTAACGGTATCCTTTCCTGAAGTAAATTTTTGTAGTTTGATAGAAGGAAAAAAAATCTGTTGGAATAAGGTCTGGACAATAAGGTGGATGTATAGTAAAATGTGCATTAATAAAAATGTAAGTACCTACCGAGTATCTTACAGTGAAAGGGTTAGACCTGGTCCCCGTGCAATGCCCACCTGGCGCTAATTCTCCCTAATTAATGGCGACCATCTCGCGAGCGCCCGAAACGCCTTCGAGGCGTTGTAAATAAAGGTCGCGGTCGGATTTATCGCACGTACGTACGTCTGGTGGGGATCCCGTATCTTAAATCGCGCAACCAAAGACATACAACTTGCAGGAGTTGCGGTCGGGCGCTAATTGAGACGGATACGTTTCCTGATTGTTGTTTGCGCGAATGACGAACCGCGCGCGTCTGCATATTTCACGGATTTACGTGTGCGACTACCCGAACGGCCTGCCGCACTTTACGCCCCGCTAATTAGTAGCAGCGGGCCAGGGGCGGCGTACTAGGGCACATCGACGGTGGTCGGAAGAAAAAGTGTGTGCAAACTAGAGATAGCACTAAACCATAAAAGTCAGGATCGGACAGTGCATAGAGAGTGTTTATAATTATAAATAAAGGTCGGGAAAGTATGCTGTGACGCAGAGCCGGCACTATACAACTCTATGATAATTGAAGTATAAACCGTATTTTTTAAATGCATATTTCTTGCTCCTGTATACCCACGCCACTGTCCGTGCGTAGAATGTAATCCCGTACGAAATCATCGCGGGAACCCGGGACTTCGTAATACACTTTCTCCATAAGACTGCGAGCTATTCCGATAACGACCTGCCGGCGGTGTAAACGTCGACCGCCGATTGAAAACAATTTTTTGTCGCGAGTTAGTCACTCGTGAATTCGTGTACTGTATTTATATATTACCTGATTTTGTGAGGATTTCTGCAATAATGGCACAGTCGTTACCACTTGTGAATAGACTTAAAAAGATGATTGAAAATTACAAGGATTTTACAACATACGAAACACATATTTTGTGTATTCCTTGCAATTGTCAATATATATTTCTCGATCGCCGAGAATGTAAAAGACATTTAGAATCGAATATCCACCAAACAAATATACCTAGTATGGTTAGAAAAAAGGAATTTTGGAGTGTTAACAGGTAACACAATATATAAATTAGCTTTGATATATACTGGCGCATTCGCCATATTCGAGACTGTCAAAATATAATTTTTGTTAATTTTGCCGAATGCGCTGGTGATTTTGTGTTCCGTCATGGGAAAAACGCACTTCATGCAAAGCGAAACATCAAACTAATCAGGTACATATATAAATTTGCTTTGGTATATACTGGCGCATTCGCCATAATCGAGATTGTCAAAATACAATTTTTGTTAATTTTGGCGAATGCGCTGGTGATTTTGTGTTCCGTCATGGGAAAAACGGACCTCATGCAAAACGAAACATCAAACAGGTACACATAAAAATTTGCTTTGGGAAATATTTTCGCATTCGCCATATTTGAGACTGTCAAAAATATAAATTTTGATAATACTGGCGCATTCGCCATATTTGAGACTAAAAAAAAAAAAAAAAAAAGAGGGGGGGGGGGGGGGGGGGGGTGGGGGGGGGGGGGGGGGGAAAACGCGCCCCAGGCGAAACACGACACAAAAAGGGGGGACACAGAAAAATTGCTTGGGATATTCGTCGTATATTTGAGATGTCAAAAATATAAATTTTGATAATACTGGCGCATTCGCCATATTTGAGACTGTCAAAAATATAATTTTCAAAATCACCAGCGCATTCACCAAAATTGACAAAATATCTGTTTTTTGACAGTCTCAAATATGGTGAATGCGCCAGTATATACGAAGGTAAAAATTTAAATGAAGTTTAGTGAGTATTTGATGATTCTTTAAATTTCTTTGAGATAATTGAATCTCAAAATGGTCAAGAGGTATTTCGTCGTATGTAAAGGTGCAAAAATAAGTATAACATCGTTGTGGAAAAATAACGGAAAGCTGTAGATGATAGGGATACAAATCCAGCCGACGAATTCGTTCAAAAATAATTTCATTGTTCTGAAAAGAACATTTTGGCATTAAAATCTTCATTCCACAGTGAAATGTTCCAGTTCCAATTCATTTTCAGTCCAACAAGGCTTATTAATATACTTGCATTCGTCCTGGCCGGTGATTTCTTATTGTTGTTGGGTGATTTTTGTCTTAGTAGTTCCTGGCTAGTTGTAGTATTACCCATAAATTGAATGGACTATAACACTCACCTACTAATGAGTTATCAGTTATTTGATGCTGAAATTCTATGTCTGTTCTCCACAACTGGTCATCGGATGCCTAGTTACACGACCACAACCTTTATTAAACGTAACAAATGTCGTAAAAAAATAATATTAGATGTTTATGTTACCTTGAACGATGCTACTCTGGAAAAAGTTTCTTTGCTGATGAAGTGATGAGGCTTGGTTCATCGTCTTAGGTCGTGTTAACTCTCCGAGTATGATATTTTGGAGTTCAGACAATCCTCATTGTTTTATGTTGAAACTCCATTGCACCTACAAAAAAAAATGCTGTCTAGGGAATTATTACTTAATATAATAATTGTAACTAATAATGTAATAATAATAACTAAAAGTGTAAGGTTTGGATACAACTTTTATGGCCTTTATAACATTTATAACCTATGTTGTATTTATGACTAGAGTAACTTTTATGACCTTATCCTTTCCGCCATGGGAAAAACGAACCTCATGTAAAACGAACCGTCAAACTTAACAGGTACACATATAAATTTGCTTTGATATATACTGGCGCATTCGCCATATTCGACACTGTCAAAATACATTTTTTGTTAATTTTAGCGAATGCGCTGGTGATTTTGTGTTCCGTCATGGGGAAAACGGACTTCATGCAAGGAGAAATATCAAACTTAACAGGTACATATATAAATTTGCTTTGGTAGATACTGGCGCATTCGCCATATTTGAGACTGTCAAAATAAGAATTTTGTTAATTGCTTTGGTAAAAACTAGCGCATTCGCCATATTCGACACTGTCAAAATATTTTGTTAATTTTGGCGAATGCGCTGGTGTTTTTTGTGTTCCGTCATGGGGAAAACGGACTTCATGCAAGGAGAAATATCAAACTTAACAGGTACATATATACATTTGCTTTGGTAGATACTGGCGCATTCGCCATATCTGAGACTGTCAAAATAAAAAAATTTTTTAATTGCTCTGGTAAATACTGGCGCGTTCGCCATATTCGAGACTGTCAAAATACATTTTTTGTTAATTTTGGAGAATGCGCTGGTGATTTTGTGTTCCGTCATGGGAAAAACGGACTTCATGCAAAGGGAAACATCAAACTTAACAGGTATATATATAAATTTGCTTTGGTAGATACTGGCGCATTCGCCATATTTCAGACTGTCAAAATAAGAATTTTTTAATTTCTATGGGAAATACTGGCGCATTCGCCATATTCGACACTGTCAAAATACATTTTTTGTTAATTTTGGCGAATGCGCTGGTCATTTTGTGTTCCGTCATTGGAAAAACGGACTTCATGCAAGGGGAAACATCAAACTTAACAGGTCCATATATAAATTTGCTTTGGTAGATACTGGCGCATTCGCCATATTTGAGACTGTCAAAATAAAATTTTTTTAATTGTCTGGTAAATACTGGCCGTTCGCCATGGCTGCGGGTCCAAATACAATTTTTGTTAATTTTGGCGAATGCGCTGGGATGTTGTGTTCCGTCATGGGAAAAACGGACTTCATGCAAAGGGAAACATCAAACTTAACAGGTATATATATAAATTTGCTTTGGTAGATACTGGCGCATTCGCCATATTTCAAACTGTCAAAATAAGATTTTTTTAAATTGCTCTGGTAAATACTGGCGCATTCGCCATATTCGAGACTGTCAAAATACATTTTTTGTTAATTTTGGCGAATGCGCTGGTGATTTTGTGTTCCGTCATTGGAAAAACGGACTTCATGAAGGGGAAACATCAAACTTAACAGGTCCATATATAAATTTGCTTTGGTAGATACTGGCGCATTCGCCATATTTGAGACTGTCAAAATAAGAATTTTTTTTAATTGCTCTGGTAAATACTGGCGCATTCGCCATATTCGAGACTGTCAAAATACATTTTTTGTTAATTTTGGCGAATGCGCTGGTGATTTTGTGTTCCGTCATTGGAAAAACGGACTTCATGAAGGGGAAACATCAAACTTAACAGGTCCATATATAAATTTGCTTTGGTAGATACTGGCGCATTCGCCATATTTGAGACTGTCAAAATAAGAATTTTTTTAATTGCTCTGGTAAATACTGGCGCATTCGCCATATTCGAGACTGTCAAAATACATTTTTTTTGTTAATTTTGGCGAATGCGCTGGTGATTTTGTGTTCCGTCATTGGAAAAACAGACTTCATGCAAGGGGAAACATCAAACTTAACAGGTCCATATTATATAAATTTGCTTTGGTAGATACTGGCGCATTCGCCATAAACAGGTGCACGTATAAATTTGTTTATATATTCGCGCATTCGCCGTGAGACTGTCAAAATAGAATTTTTGTTAATTTTGGCGAATATATTGGTGACTGAGTCCTGACGTGGGAGAAATGGACCTCATGCAAAACGAAAACTCAAACTAATAAAATTCGACGCCTAATTTGAAAGTCTTTAAAAATACGTACCTTTATGCAGGATTCGAATCGATGTATGTTTCTATACCACCCTGCTAAATTAATGTGATCACCGAGGTAGACATATAAATTTGTTTTGGTGTTATACTTTCGCATTCGCCATATTTGAGACTGTCAAAAATAAATTTTTCAAAATCACCAGCGCATTCGCCAAAATTGACAAAATATCTGTTTTTGACAGACTCAAATATGGTGAATGCGCCAGTATATACGAAGGTAAAAAAATTAAATGAAGTTTAGTGAGTACTTGATGATTCTTTAAATTTCTTTGATATAATTGAATCTCAAAACGGTCAAGAGATATTTCGTCGTATGTAAAGGTGCAAAAATAGGTATAACATCGTTGTGGAAAAATAACGGAAAGCTGTAGGTGATAGGGATACAAATCCAGCCGACGAATTCGTTCAAAAATAATTTCATTGTTCTGAAAAGAACATTTTAGAATTAAAATCTTCATTCCACAGTGAAATGTTCCAGCTCCAATTCATTTTCAGTCCAACAAGGCTTATTAATATACTTGCATTCGTCGTGGCCGGTGATTTCTTATTGTTGTTAGATGCTTTTTTGTCTTAGTTTTTATTCCTGGCTAGTTGTAGTATTACCCATAAATTGAATGGACTATAACACTCACCTACTAATGAGTTATCAGTTATTCGATGCTGAAATTCTATGTCTGTTCTGCACAACTGGTCATCGGATGCCTAGTTACACGACCACAACCTTTATTAAACGTAACAAATGTCGTAAAAAAATAATATTAGATGTTTATGTTACCTTGAACGATGCTACTCTGGAAAAAGTTTCTTTGCTGATGAAGTGATGAGGCTTGGTTCATAGTCTTAGGTCGTGTTAACTCTCGGAGTATGATATTTTGGAGTTCACACAATCCTCATTGTTTTATGTTGAAACTCCATTACACCTACAAAAAAAATGCTGTCTAGGGAATTATTACTCAATATAATAATTGTAACTAATAATGTAATAATAATAACTAAAAGTGTAAGGTTTGGATACAACTTTTATGGCCTTTATAACATTTATAACCTATGTTGTATTTATGACTAGAGTAACTTTTATGACCTTATTGACCTCTATGCCTTGTATGTCCTGTATGACCCTTGTAGCCTATATGACCCTTATAATAATAATGACTTTTAAGATCATTATGATTTATATATGTATGTAATTTATGACCCGTTTCATGTTTATGATTTGTACGATCAATATGATCTATATATGGCCTGTATGACCCATGGGACATTTATTGTATTCCATGAGCCATTCCCTCGAAGTGCCTGTGATTTTCTAGACAAGTCTGGAGAGTGATGGGGGTACACGCTATATAAAGCGTGCACTTATGTGCGTTAGCACTATTCAATAACAGACCTGAACTTCACGTTCAACGTGATAATGAGCGAAACTTCAAGTGAGATTCGATATGCTTTATTATATGAATCTAGTGGCCGCACAACGCCCTAATTTAGCAACATGCAAAATATGGTTCGCGCCCTTCCGATCTGGCGATTACAGCATCGATGATAAACCACGATCTGTTAGGCCACCTCAACTTTATATCGAACGCTTACATACGATTATCGAAGCAAACCCGTATGAACCACACGAGAGCCACGAGAACTCGGCTGTAGCCTAGCCATGGTAGTACGTAGAGTCGATCACCAGCATAGAAGTAAATTTGCACACAACTTCTTTCCCGCAGTCGTCGTTTTGACTGGTTAAGCAATCTTATTACCGACGATGAAGTGGGTGTTGAAATGTAAATCACAACCATAAGCGTCAGTAGGTAGTCGCATATGCTCTAGCACAATGATACCCAAAGTGGTCTATATCGACCCCCAGGGGTCGACGACGACCTACCACGGGTCCATCTGAGCGAAAAATAGAATTGGGGTCTATGAGATGTAAACGGGGGTCCACGATAGTGGATCTCATTTAAGCAGCTCGCGACTTTAATTTTGACTCTCCATTAATGTTATAACCCACACACAAAGATGATTTGTTGTTTAGTTTTTAGCTGAAAACATAACAAACAGATAGACGACGATGATTAGTGCTAAATTGTACTGTTGTAGATTTTATAAACAAACTTATTTTCGCAATTTTATAATATGTACTAGTAGCGAATTAATATATCTCATAAATTGTGAAAGTTAGTAGGATATTCGCTTTGTGGTCGCAGTAAACTTTGAACTTGTAGAAACTTGTACATATAACATACATGCTACCTACGGGCGTACGCGAAGTAGAGGCGCTTGTCCGTTCTTGTCTCAGACATTCGCAAAGACAGCATAGGAACTACTAGGAAGATTGACTTGCACTGACTTGTTTAATTCGTCAATCAATAAATAGTGAATTTAGGAACGAACGCGTTCATTTGTTTTCAAAGCGTTGAAAAAGAAACTATTCCTTATTAAGAAAGTATTTTTAAAAGTATAAACTAGTTAGTATACACACGAATTAAAGTGAATCAATGTAATTTTATTTGGGAGTGCCAGAAGAAAGTAAGTACATATTTTTTTACAACATTTTAGTTTTTTACTGGTAGTTAAGAAACTCTCTTGGTATGGTAATCTATTATATCAGTTTGTGTGTTTAATTTATCTTAAGTAACAGACAACCTGGTAATAAGGTAACGTATTTTGGAAATAATAGTAAGTTGATTTGACAAACAAAACAATTGTGAAACTTTATTTACTAGTCGTTGCGCAGCTTTTCCGTCAGGTCTGTTTTACATTATTTCTATAACTAATATGTATATGTAAGTATTTTAAATAGCTCAATTTTGTTCCCAAGTGATTGACATTAAACATGGCCGAATCTAAAAAGAAATGTAGACAATACAGTGTTGATTATTTGAAATTTGGCTTCATTCCTTCCTTGTCGGACAAGCAATTGCTTATGTGCCTTTTATGCAACAAAGTTTTAAGCAATGACGCTATGAAACCATCTTGAAGGATCATTTGATATGTCATGTCACCCTGATAAAATAGGTAAAGATTTTTTTGACACTGTTTTGGAGTTTTTGGATGCTAAATATCCAATTTTAAAACTTTAAAACAATGTTTAATCAGGTGCAAACCAGACATTGCCTATTTAACAGATTTATTCAGTAAATTTAATGAGATTAACTTGCAGTTACAAGGTGATAGTCTAAATTTGATCAAAACAAAGTCCATAATTTCAGCATTTCTTGCCAGAATTAAACTAATGAAGCAAAACATTGGACGGGGCGAATTTTCTGTTTCCCAATTTGTCACAGACAAACTGCCAGGAAGATGACGTTTTAACGTTCAACATTTAAATGCCATCTATGCAGGTTTTAAAATAAGATTTGAGGATGTTTTGAATATGGTAATACCACAATGGATAATCAATCCATATGGCGACGTTGAAGAACGGATGTCATATTATACGAGGAACTGATCGGAATAAGTACTAACGAAGAAGTTAAGGTACAGTCTAGAAACGGATATAAGCTATTCTGGCTTCAAAAAGATATACCTGTTACTTATCCCATATTATGGAATATCTCGAGAAAGTTTTTAATTGCTTTTCCGTCTTCATATGTAGTGGGAAAAGGTTTCAGCGCGGTTGCCAATTTTCTAACAAAAAAAAAAAAGAAACAAACTGGATCATTAACCGAGGAGATTTAAGATTGAACGTCACTAAATTGATGCCAAATATTGAAAATGTATTATCAAAGCACCAAGTTCATTCCACCCACTAAAAAGCGTTTATTTTTACTTATTAATTTTGTTTAATGGAATACATAGGTACTTAATTTTATTTTGATTCGTTTTAATTTAAGTTTCATTAATAAATGTATAAAAACTAAAGTGTGTTTTTTTATTGTTTCTTCACTCTACACCTCACTACAGTTAGAAATCAGTCAAAACATATTTGAATTTTCAACAATGCAATATTAGCTAAGCAGGGGTCCACCCAAAACCGAAAAACATGGCAAGTTGTCTACGAGACAAAATAGTTTGGAAACCTCTGGCTTAGACGATCAGTATAAACATGCAGGTCACATTTCACGATTCTATTGCAGGTTCTGTATGAAGCAGGGGTCCACCCAAAACCGAAAAACATGGCAAGTTGTCTACGAGACAAAATAGTTTGGAAACCTCTGGCTTAGACAATCAGTATAAACATGCAGGTCACATTTCACGATTCTATTGCAGGTTCTGTATGATACATTTACTTGCTGGCTTAAACGCTGGATAGGACTTTGCGGGTATTCATTAATATTTTGCCTCACTTCTTCAACTTTTTGTGCAGTGCGTACTTTAGGTCTTGTTTTTTTTTTCAAAACAGACACAGATATAGTCAAAACTTGGCGAAACTAGTCGAAATCTATGTATGGAAATTCTACTTGAAAATTCTGTAAAACGTTCCGTGTAGAATAAACTCAACAAGTCCCAATTGTATGTTTATTACCTTCTTTAAAAAAAAAAAAAACGGAAAAACCAAGCCTCTATATAGAATCACACCTTAAGTTCTTAAGTTCGGTTGCCAACATTCATAAACCATTCATTTATAACGAAAACATAAAGTAAGAAATATTTCTTTCAGTTATGATCATTTCCGAAAGTTTTAAAAAGTACATTTTTTAAGCACAAATAGTAAAATAAACCTTTTTCCTTAATCCTATTAACGTAAGGGCGTTGTTATCGACATCAGCGTTTCGGACTACAAGAACAGAGGTCGTAGTGTTTGCGGAGTATTTTACAGTGGTTTAACACAGCTATTTCGAATGTCAAGTGTTGTATATTGGCCGATATCAGCTGGGGATATGCAAATCCTGAAAGGGACCGAGGGTCGCCTGCTCTCCCTTTCAATCGAACGCCACTATGTCAATGCCTAAAGTATAGAGAGATTCCCTGTATGAAGTTGGGAGCTTACGCAACACTGCGTGTTGTCTCTCGAAATAATCTGGTGGTTACTTTTCTGTAATAAAGTACGCTATGCACGGTATTTTTTTTTATTAAATTTGTATTTGACAAAAGGACACTCACAAGCAAATTATGTTTAATATATATTTTAAAAATGTATTATTAAATAAACAGAAACGTTTCTATATCAATTTTCGATACTTTTTATGACACAACAAGAATTGTAGGAATACAAAATAATGTACTATAAAATTTACACAAGAATTGGTATACCGGGTGTCCCAAATTTTCTTACACAACCAATATCTCAGTTGTTTGAAGAGATGGAAGTTTGGGTTCAAGAAAGAAGTTGTAACGACCGGAATTAATCTCTAAAATGTGTATTTTGTCATTAACACCGGGTAATCGAAATTTGCAGCAATTAAGAATTGTATTTAATGGCACAGCCTGTATTTTGTTCCATTTTATTTTGCTCCATATTAATAGCTTTACGCGCATACACGAGGAATGTAAATTAAGTAATGAAACTAGCAATGTAACGCTCGATCTAGCAACACTGCGGAGATGAGACTTGGAAGGGCGGTAAGTTTAACGTGTAATGCACCTTCGGTACAAGTTTGAACTTGTTAGTCATTTGTATCAGATTTTGCTTCAGACTTAGACACAACACAACGCATACTTTTGCAAAACTTCAACACGCCTACGGAGTCGAGAGTCGGTTGATGATGAACCTTGAACATGATCGCTTTTTTGATACCCAAGGAATTGTCCACAATGCGTTTGTGCCTCCAAGCCGAACAGTAAATCAACACTTTTACAGAGAGGTTCTTGAAAAGCTTCGAAAAAGGGTGCGTGTGAGACCAAACATCAAGAACAACTGGATGTTTACGACAATGCGCATTGTCACACAGCCATTTCAGTAAAAGAGGTTTTAGCTAGTAAAAACATTCCTGTGGCTCATCAGCCTCCCTATTTCTTTCAGACTTTTTTATCTTCCCGAGATTGAAAAATCACATCAACACTGACACAAAGGGACGTCATTTTGAGACCATAGAAAAACATTCAAACGGCTGTAACCGACCAGTTGAAGGGTATTCCATTAAATGAGTTCCAGCGGTGAGGAATGGAAGAACCGTCTCCACCTCTGTGTGGCTTTCCAAGGAAGTTATTTTGAAGGAGACAATACTGAATTGTAATTCTATTCGAACAAAAATTATATTGTATTCTTCTGGTATAAAATAATAGTAATACCATTATAAACATTAGTTTACAAAAGACTTTAAAATAAATATTAGGCAATTATAATAAATTATCAAACTGTGCTCCTCATGCCTCCTTGAACAGACGCATCAAACCTAATAAACTCATTGCTACAGAAAACGGTTAAACAGGGCCACAAAATGAAATCGAGATGTAACTTCTATCAGCCCAGTAAATGGAGGTCAAATTTCGTTATTCAAATTATATAATTTTTTCGACCCAAGATTCTGAAACAGCGGGAAATTTTACGTCTGGATACACTTTGACCCGTTGGTCGAATTGACCTCTGGAGGTCATCTGAAGGTCAAATCTTCGACCAACGGGTCAAATCGTGCCGGACGTAAAATTTCCCGCTCTTTCAGAATCCTGGGTCAAAAAGTATTGAAAACGTATTTTGACTTTCATTTGACCCTGAGTCAGACGTGCTGGGATGATGTGGACACCGGATTCGTGATCAGCGACTCCAGAAACATGTTAGTTAACTAGTCCGAGATCCTATGTCTCGTTTCATAGCCGCGATTCCAGTCGAGAGAATCAATATGAGGATTTTACATCCAGATGACGTCCAGAGGTCACATCGATCAATGGTTCAAAGCGTATTCGGACGTATAATTTTCCGCTCTTTCAACACAAAAAAAAAAAAAAAAAAAAACTTCCTTTATTCCCCCTCCCCACATGGGAGGGAGGGGGGGGGGGGGGGGGGGGGGGGGGGGGGGGGGCCCCCCCCCCCACCCCGAGCCCCCGGGGGGCGGGGCCGGGGGGCCCCTCCCCCCCCGCAAAAAAAAAAACCCCAAAAGGGGAAAAAGGAAGGGGAATTCCTTTCTCCCCCCCCGGGGGGGGGGGGGGGGGGGGGGGGGGGGGCGGGGGGGGGGGGGCCCCCCCCCCCCCCAAAAAAAAAAAGAGATCGCCGGGCGCCCCCCCAAAAAAAAAAACGGCCCCCCAAAAAAAAAAAAAGGGGGGGGTTTTGGGGAACCACCTTGGGGGCACCCAATAATCCCCAAAATTCTCGGTTTTTGAAATAAGATATAACTTAAATGTCTTTCACCAGAGTAGGCAGAACTCGAGATGAAAATTCAAAATACTCTTCACATGTGAGAGACCTTTCATATAAACATGGTCCAGTTACTCTACTATTGGATAATCGGCACAAAACATTGATTACCATATTATCTGAAATATTTTTTGTCTAACTCAGCAATGATTTCCAGATGTTCAAGAGAATTACACACGGCACAATATGAGAGTTGCTGTAGTTTATGTGCTAAATAACAGCTACACATCAGACATTTGCGCAGTACAATGCAATGGACTATGGAGAAAAAGAAAATGTGACAATATACAGGGTGTACCATTAAAGAATATCTTTAATTGCAGCAAATTCTCATCAATCTGTCTTAATGATGTGATACCTATTTTATAAATTACTTTCGATTTTACTTCTTTATGAACCCGAATTTCCATCTCTTCAAACAACCGAGATTGGCTGTACCTATTATAAAATTCTGCTGTGTAAAAAAGGCTGTATAATAAAGGGTCATCTAATAAAAAACAATATATTTTCACGTGATGAAATTATTGTGATTAGTTTGAAAAAAATATTGCTGGTAAAATATTACTTAAAATATTTAAAAAAAAATCTTCAAAATGTTTCCAATAAAAGCAATAAAAAAGTGTACTCTGTAAAATCTGCTTATTTTAGTTTTGGTTCGTGAATTTTTGTAATATAACTATTTATGACAACTGAAAATATAATAATCGTTTCACGAAACATTCAATTGTTTTTTAAATTGTCTACAGACGTGAATTTTCAAGGCGCAAGCTGCGTCTTATTAGATCCGATAAGAGGCGAAGATCCAGATAATTTTCCTTAAAAATCGTTTGAGGCTCTTAACAGGCGTTAATCGTCGAAAAATAAACAACTTTTAGTATAATGAAAAACTAATTTATGCAAAATTCGAACCCTTCCGCTAAAACAAACAAAAAACCTGTTAAAAAATCTGCGTCTGTGTACACACAAAGGCTCGAAAGCCATTTTGGCAGGGTGTTCACCCTTGGAGAAAATATGATTGTGAATATTCGCAACCCTTCAACAAGGGTGAGCCTCATTTGAATATCGGAGAAAATCTATAACCCGGAGAGTCCCACTCAGATATTAGATATTAGAGATGCAGAGGATTAGATCTTGGGAGGCGGACGTCCATTTTTTTTATCCAAAATTGACTATGACGATAAAATTAATAAACCAGAGTACATTAAAAATATTCCTGTACACAGTACATTAAAAATAAAGGTGCAATTAATTTGTTGAATCATTAGTAACGAGTACCAATATTATCAATTTTTATAAAAATAAACAACCCAAAAGGCTATATCGTGTATCTACGAAAAGAGGGTACACTTAGCTTCAAGTTTGGAGTCTTTTATCGTTTTTCACGTTTTTTTATCGGAGAAATAGTTAAATCAAGGTTATTCCTATTTGAAAAAGGTGAGTCAAATGACCTTGAAATTAAAAATGCTAACAAGAGTTTCGAGTTTTAGTGTGGTTTGGAAATAAAAACTGAAATTTTGGAAAAATATATGTTTCCTTCCTCAGATATATGTTTCCTTCCTCAGAACAACTTATAAATTAGAATAATATGACAAAATACACGGTTTTTCATTTAAAATCCAAAGTTTCTATATTCAGATCAATTATGAAAAAATAAAATTAAATAACCCAAATATCTATTTGACACCCTGTATGTGCTCGCACTTATACTAACAAGTGAACTAATTTTACAACACAAATAAGTTTATATTAAAATATTTTTAAAATAATCATCATACAACAGCTCAAATCAGCAGAAGATAACTTTGGATGACTATTGGAGTACCTAATTTAACATACTTTTATTTTTTTTGAAACACTAAAGAAATGTACACTTAAATATTTAGAATAAGTACATTTTTTAGATTTAAATAATTCGTTGATATAAAAACATATGCAGTTACATTTTATCGAAATATGTCTTACTTTTAAGTGAACTTTTATGGTGCTTTTATTATGGTGTCAAACAACTTTTATAATGCCTGTGGTACTATTTGACAAACGGATCTCCTCCCTCTGCGAACCAAGGCACTAGTGATCTCTACTACTTCACTCTATTGAATAGGGCATTGGATTAGCATACTTCTGTCTATAACATGATTCTAAATCACGTGACATTTTCAGAGGAACACAAACCAATAATGAAGAGCTGTGTGAAGCCCCTATTCACTTCGGAATAAAATTTCGAACACGAAAACTAAATTAAAATGAATTTAGAAATGCATAGAAATATAATATAAAGACGACGTTAAGAAAAAATAGACGTCTTACTGATAATAACTCTTCTTATTGATAATAACTGAATAGATTTTGTGCGGCTACAAAGAAAGACAATAAAAAGTCACAATATTAATCACGCTTTCCACTCCTATTTTTAAGACCATCTAGAATTATATATTGAACTGAATATTTTAAGTTGAACGCCTGTAAATAATATCATTATGGAGTATGGAAATGTTTCATTATAAAAGATAAACATGTCGTCTCTATAAGCTGGCATTTATCAAAAATATTCAACGTCAATATCTTAGTTGCAATTCAGAATATGATTTCTTTCCATAAGCGTAGTAGAATTCTAAAGTGGGTATTTTATTATCTATTATATATTATTAAATATAGAATTGATATTATAATAAAAATATAGAATTGATATAGAAATAAAAAAATAATTGTTATCATATTGAATAATATCATAACATTTAATCGGTTTCTTTTTCACATATTTCCTCTTCGACGAACGATGATTTCTGGTGAATTCTCAGAATATGAAAATGTGGAGTTCCAAGAAACCAGATAATGTTTTATCGGAGCCCTTTACCTTTACCTTAACCCACAGTTTGCAAACGCGGTATTTATTTAACTAACTTATTACAATATGCGAATAGGTGAGCGGAACTCTTGGCGGGCGAAGAGTTAGACTGAACACTTTGCGCGGAGCTCATGATAGCTCAGCTCTGACTTGAAAAGACTATCCCTCTCGGACTTGAGCTGTCTTTTTACATTGCACTAAACCTAAATGTCTCTTTTCCCACGGGAAGGTCCGGTATGGTCGATCCTTGGCGGATGGAGAAACATTTAGGATGATAGTTTCATTGGTTTATTGAATTGCGGCGAGAGCCTTATTTGGGCTGTTTACACAACTCTACGTGACTTTACTACAATTGGTTATAATATCGTAATTGCTAGGGCAGGTAAAAATGATTTTAGCCTAAGTCATATGCCTTCCCTGGGAATTCCGAGATGCGCCGATTGTCTCCACAACTGGTTCAATCTTTTTTAATGGACTCTCTGACTGTCAGGTATTGAAGAAATTGTTACAGTTTACTTTCAGTGACATGCTATTAGAGTTGGTGTTACTGCGGGTGAAACAATGGTAATGTTACAGAATATTTTCCAGAATTTCTTGGTGAACCTAAATTGCGAACATGATTTTCCTTCAAGATCCTATGACATAACACCATATGATTTCCTACAAGGAATTTCGTACAAAGAACATAATTTTCCAAGTTCCTATTAATAACTTTGATCGACTTCAAGAAATAATTTTAGAAAAAATACATTAAAATTACATTATTCCTCATCCCCTAGTAAGTGTTCCTAATTCAAACCTTCACCTAAGATTATAATAGGAGTAGGATTTTTTTTTTACATTTATTCTGGCCTCTTAGAAAACTTACTGAATTTATTGTTTACTCGTTGGTCATGTTAATAATCCGTGGTATTTTATACACCCCCTACCTGCTACGCCCCTGCCGTATTCTGACAATATTTACATCGATCACCCTCCGCAACCCTGGCCGCACGGCCAAACGTCAGTATATATTCAAACATATCCAAATAACGACCCCCACAAAAAATACTTAATGTCACAATAGTCTAAGCGTGGGGACGCTACCGGGAGATTCGCAACGAATGACATATCGGGCCACAAATCATACGTCGTAGCACAGGACCGGATCCAGGACAAATTTGAACCGGGGCCGAAAAATGGGCCTGGCGTCTCCAACCTGCTCAATCAATGAATTTTTGGTTCAGTAGAAGTTTATTTAGCTAAACATTTTGGTTGAGAAAAAGTTCCATACATGCAAATAGTCTCGTGACCATAAATACATGTTATTATTTGGTAGATTAAGGTAGGTACATTCTTTTATTAGTATATGTATAAGGAAACTGACATGCTAAAAAATGATTTTTTTTTGTAAAGTTCTGCAAAATATTCAGACTGGATATCAATTCCTCGTGTTCATGTTCAATTCGTTTTTATGTCAGTGCCGTTTCCAAACTCACATATGAAAAAAATTTTTTTTGTTTCTCGAGAACAATAAAATATAACCACATTAAATCTAATATCGCTGAACTCTCCTAGAAGGGTTAAATAGCAGTAAATAGTAAAATACATATTTTTCGTTTTATTACATCATGTGGTAGGATGTTCGTAGAGCGTTTGAAGTCCTTTTAGGGAAACCCTGTATAACGAAAACACCGTTATTGTTTTATCTGATTAAAATTGATCTTAAGAATCAACCGTTAATTTTTCTTTGACAGTTTTTAAAGTACACACTTATCCACTAAAATATATTCAACAATGTCCTTAATGTTCCTAATTAGTATGTAAATATTATACAGTGTTTTCGTAAAGTACTGGATAAAATCGACGGATGGATGGAGTACTGGACAGTCGGATATTTTTCGGAAAAATCGCTCGAATACATCAAAAGATAAATTGCGAGTCTTTGATAGGGGCCTTGATTTTTTTGTGGCTACTTGTCGACAAATAATTTTTAGGTCGAAACTGGAAATACCACTTTTTTACGTAAATATCGATGTAGGTCACGTCATATAAGGAATTTTTTAAGAAAATCGACCTTAAAACTTAAAAACTAAGTTTACTAGATATGAAAGACATTTAAGAAAAAGATGCTCAAGAAAATCAACATTTTTGACATTCTAAAATGACGCGAAAGCGTCAGTGATTCAGTTAATTCACACATCGGAAAAACGGATTTCATTCAAAATGAAGTATAAAACTGCCAATTTCGAAACGCTGATGCACTGTTTGTAAATAAGTACCTAGTAAATAAAATTTTTTTGTGCGCTGTCAGGATGTCAGCGGTGCACAATATGATTTTTTTTTCGTTTCTAGTAAATTAAGTGTCTTATTTTTTTTCTAAGTAAGTGAAAAATATGCTCTTTCCATTTCTATCATAAAAAATTAAAGTTCTCAAAAAAAAACAATATCGATGACGTCATAATCTTTATCCGCAGGAAGTCGGTAATGATTGTATCAATTTTATCCACTACTTTACCAAAGGACAGTACATACATATATGCAATACCCCCATAATTGTTTGTCATATAACCAAACTAGTTTACCTAACTGTAGATTAGGGTCTTATTATAATAATGACAGATTGGAGTTTCGTTCAAAAATCCATCTGTATTATCAAAACTAGATCTCCAGTTTTCCATGACTGATTTTAGTCTCTTTAATAGAAGTTCTTCAAAACATTTGATTTAAACAATTTGAGATGGCAACTACGTATAAAAACAAGTTATTAAGTTTGTCTACCAGTTAAGTCAAATATACCAAAACGTGGGCTTACTGCAAAAATCCTTTAAGTCCATATTGACCAATCTAGAGATACCTGAATTATTAAGACAAAAACTTGTAGAATAATAAGAATAATTACAGTTCGATTTGTTCTGCCCTTTAAATAAGCTTTATAGTTTTTCCTAAACTAAATATTTTGATAAAAAAATCAGATTTTTCCTTTGAAAAAAAAAAAATGGTAACGTCAGATATCTGGACAATTTTTTTTTCGCAGTAACTCCAGTAACAACGGATTTTGGCCGTAACACCCTGAAAATATGTTTAATCATTACATAGAAAAATTGGTTGTTCTCACGTTTTCACATGACATCACCGACATGTAAGTATATTTAGGCCCTGTACTTTTAGTCTCGGTTAAGGCGGATTAATCTTCGCTTCTTTCTGTAAACATTTTCACAGTTGTATCATCTGATTAGTTAATCTTAACCTGGTTAGCTACCCTTAACCGGGAGTAAAATTACCCTTAACATTTTTTAAACAGCATGATGATCGGGTCCGCACCTCAACTGCGCCTCCCCCTGGATCCGGCCCTGTCGTCGTAGGGCCTCAGGCATATCTGCGACAAAAGGGACGTCAAATATTTCCCGGGGCAGAGGAATCCGCGTTCTCTTCCTCGCGCAGTTCGAACCGTATTTAAATTTAAGTTGTATATTTTTTCGTTTCGCCGTTTTTGAGACTTTGATGGATCGGAGTTTTGCAGTCGGACGCCGTTCGGCAACGGGGGCCCAAGGGAGGGGGTGGGCCCCGCTATAATGGATAGTTGAAAAATTAGGTCAGTTTTTTTCGTATACGTTCTGTGGATCATTTTGAAATAATTTTTATCATATATTTTTTTTTGTAAAAGAGTGTAAAATTTGTTGTTTAATTTAATATAATTGTTTCCGGCGATTACCGGCATATGTTCATATAAAACATTTACTTTAATTCCTTATTTTTATATTTGCTGACCTATTTAAATTCAATCCTAGACGATCTTTTGCTTTGATTTTTAAACGTATTTCAAAATATTGGGTATTTTTAGCTCGTTAATTTTTAAAGGCGCAGTTCAAAGTTTTCGATTCACTAAAAAATAAAAATAGTCAAACGTCTAAAAATTGTTATTGATTTATTGTATAGGTACGCAAATAAAAAAAAAACACAAACTTAGACATTTATTTCATGTTATTGGCCAAATATTCTCAAAAGTTTATTAGATTTGAGAACCTTTGTCGTCAGGTTATGGGGTTATTGGTTGTAGAGGTTGAGGTTGTTTGCTAAAAAAAACTACAAGATATACATAATTACTGGGTAACTGGATCATTCGGTATAAGGGTATGGGGTTATTGAGGCTGATGATTTTGACTCTCAGACTGATTATCAGGGATATGGGATTATTGGGTTTGAAGCTATTTGCTCACGAACTCCCGAGATACGTTGTTTCTAGTTTTATACATACAGATCCATGGGCTATTTAAGGGTATGGTGTTATAGGATTGTGCGATACATTTCAGTTTTCTATTGACTCCTAAATATTATCTCATGACAATAAGTCACACTGTTTCTCTTTATTCTATACCATGATTTTCGATTTTTTCAATTCAACCTAATCTGTGGTACCTACTTACAATTTTTAATAATGGTCTTAATCAAGTCAATCTTTAGTCTTTAATATGGTATTTTCAATTGACGATTTTAGATCGTTTTTTGAGGCTACGGCTATGTTTAATTCGACTGCGGGTTCGAATTTAATGATACAAGGTATGGTGAGGTGGTCTTCTATAAATTACCTTTTTTTTATGTACCAGTGTAATTTATGGACCACTACGTGGTGCGCGGTAAGCGGTATCTGTTAAAATGAGGTATTTACATTAAAATATAGTTAGAAGCCAAGATAGTGACACTTTAAGAGCGCGTCACTGTTTTGAGGTCGTGCATTCAATTTTGAAGCGGCGCGACTGCCTCAACTTTGAGGGGTTATATAGAGCCATCCAAAAAAAAAAAAACGTCATCAAAGTTGGCCAAAAAAAAAAGGCGTATTTCTAATCTTAATCGAATTTATAACCTTATTTACTTGTCAAGAGTGCCACATCATATGACAGCCATTGTCTATTTTACAAATTATGACAGTCACTTGTCAAAAGTTTGACATAACCGAAAAGCTTAGACATGACCGCTATTTCCATCTCACTCGTTCATAGCCAGAGTTGATGACGTTTTTTTTGGATGTCTCTATATCTCGAGAACCAATGAACGAAATTTAACTTTTTTTTCTTAATGAAACGAGAATTTTTGAGCCATGATTTTTAAATCTCGTTTGATCGAAAATTCTCAGAGCAATTTATATTGTTTATATGCAAAAAAATATACGTATATATAATTTTAAAAGATTCCCTAGGCTCTCTTAATGAACGGATTTTAAATTTGTTTCGAAGGTTTGAACGATGTTTTATAGATAAACAAATTTTCAGGCCGTTCAAGGCTTTATTGACGGCTCTGTAAAGTTTTAAAATATTCCGGTTTTTTTTTTGCAAAGGGCTGGATTGTAAAGTATTCTGCAAAAACTATATAAACAGATTTGAATTAAATTAAATAAAAATGATTTTGTAATTCCTAACCCATCATACCTTGTGTAGAATTTAATATCAAAGCTAATTGTTTACACTTTCTTTAATATCAAAATTCCACATCTTATTCAACTGTCGCATATCTAAATTATCATTTCTTATTATATTCCAAAGACAATCAAAAATTCAATTTTTTTCATTTCATTGTTTCATTCATTTGTTCAATAGTTTTCATGATTTTACAAGTTTTTTGATAAATAAATAAAAAAATGAAACCCATAAGTACTAACAAAAAACGTTTTCGTGGAAAACGTCCACTTTTTTTGTTCTACGCCGAAGGTTCCAGTATAAGTACCCACTCCACTATAAGTACTCGTTTTCCGAATTTTTTTCTTACCCAAAAAACGACATTTATAATATGCAAAATAAGTATGGTTTTTTAAAAACAAAGCATTTGCGTTTTTTTTTCTAAAAGTACATGTATTCAACTATAGAATCCCACAAGAACTTTATTTTTACATAAAATTTTGATTGAGACGATTTTTTGTGTGAAATCGTTTTTTTCCTATTTTGCTGCATATCAATAACAGATATTGTTTATTAAAAATCGCCAAAAAATGATTGGATCTTAAAAAACGGTCTTCAATAAGTATCCCAGAATTTTTTCAAATTTTGTGAACGCCTTTTTCTTGGAAAAAATATCAACAGTCCCTTTTAGAAACTGTGTACAGACGGTCTCTCAAAATGTATGTGTACAAACGAAGGGTTAAATAACTTGACAAATATGTAACTAAATAACAGTTATCAGTAGTACCTATTAACATTATTCTCCATTGTGCTAAAGGAAAAATATAAATAAAAATGTGTCTAAATATTATTTTTCAACGAAACTTGGGTATTTACTAGTCTTGGAGGAGGCCGAGGACAGTGGAGTCCACGAAAAAAGCCAACTCGCAAGGTATATCACGTGGTTTACTAAGGAACGTCCTCGAAGGAGGCATCAGTTTTGAGACAGAGGGTGTAAAACTGAAGTAGAATGTACCACCTGCATTTTATACACACTTGAGCCCATTTTCGTAGCGTCCTACTCGAAAATTCGTTTGCCACACTTTAATTTCGCTTTAAAAAAAGGGCCGAGGCGCGGCAGATAAATCAATTTGCGGCGAAGTGGCCCCCTGCGGGGTGGGCACCTCTATCTCCGCCGCGTCCTCCGCGGCGATCGTAAATTTAAAAAGTGTTCGTAATATTTCGGGCACGCAAAAACCGTCCTAAAATTATCAGGAGCCCATTAAAATACATCAAAAATTAATTTCTCGCGGCGAGCGCCCGAGCTCTAGATTAAAAATTAAAAACTTTCCCGTCCTAAAAATTAATGGTTAAGAAAACAAAAGATAATTTCGCAAATTCAATAAAACGCTTACTGATAAGTGAGACGTATAGCTGGGCCGTGCTTCGGGCGGACGACCGTGCCGCCGGTGCCGTTTTTTTAATTAGAAAATCATTATAAATTTTCACACCTTGGCTTTCGGTCGACGGCCGGCGACATTTTTCATAATTAATTGCCCGCTCGCCGCCCCACTGCCCCCCTCCGATCATGTTATCTCTCTTTATGGCTCTTCTATCGCTTCGAATTTCCTTCCGATGTCTTGATGGAAATTATTTTAAATTATAATTATATTGTGCATAAATGGGAACATTTTCGACTATAGGTCTTAATACCTAAAAGTAAAACAATGCACCCAGCGTGACCCATGAAGGTTGGAAACAATCCTGTAATTTTTATATTAATTACACTACCCTGCATAATTTTGAAAATGTTGTGCCTCTGGACAATAAATAGTTGTTTCTGAAGTAATTTTTCCCGCTGAAAACAAATCCCCTGGCTCATAATTACTCTATCACTTCAGGTTTTTGAGATAATCTAAACCAAAAGTGCAAAAAACACTGTTTTTTGACATGTTTGAGGTTATGTAGCACTGTGAATTTTTTTCCTCAAAAAACTATGTGTGAAGTCTTAAAGTACAAGTCTTCCTCTTTCAAATGCCGTTGAGTTTGCCCAAATATCTTTTTTTTTTCGCCGATATCGCATTTTGAAATTTTCATGTTTGTGATTTTTCCTATACTTGAAAACCCATTAAGGACACGTGTATATCAAAATATTGCTTTTTTTTATTAAAGAACGTAAACAATATTTAAAAATCAATAACAAGTCCATAATTTCTTATGTCAAAAGATCTGCTCGTTTAGAATCTAAGGTCAGATTTTCAGATTTTCGAAGAAAATACACGATCACATGTAAAATTGAAATGTATAACTAAAAAACATCTAAAATGTTTTACAAAGTATATGATTTATAAACTAAAAGGATTTTATAAAATCTAAAATGATCTATAAACTTATTGCTTAAAATATTTCCTTTGTACTAAAAAATATTTTTTTAAATAATTTTTCGATGTTTTTTTATTGAAAGAATTTACCTAATTTGGGGACATTGCAGCTTAGATAAAAAAAATAAGGAAATTACTTTTAGAGTGTGTCTATTGAAAATGTGGTCTTAATTAGATCAGCCAGTTAAAACTATCATCTCGCCAACTGAATTAAATTAAATAAATAGCTAATGGCAAAACCGCATCTCTGGAAATGAAATCGGAATTACAATTTGAACCAGTTCAAGTACATGTAGGTGTACAATTCAGGAGTTTCCGAAGTAAGACCATCGGCGTGCAAGTGGCAGATAAGACAGGACCGGCTTTTGTAAGCTGAGAGGTCGACCTCTATATAATTCTCATATTTGTTACTATTTTCAACGTATTGTTTTTAACATATTATATATCATGCTGTCGCAATACTCTATCTAAAAACGTATTTACTAATTTAAAATGGTAATAAATATTGAATAGGTGACAGAAATTCTCCACTTCCAAACTACATCGTCCAAAGTAAGAGATGTGTAAATAAGAATGAGACTCATTTTATTTAAATTTTTTTATTCAATTGAGATTACAATTCAGTATTTTCTCCTTCAAAATAACTGCCTTGGGAAGCCACACAGCGCTGGTGACGGTTGGAACTCATTTACTTGAATAGCCTTCAGTTGGTCGGATATAGCCGTTTGAATGTTTTCTGTGGTCCCAAAATTACGTCTCGGGAAGAGAAAAAAGTCACAAGGACTCAAGTTAGGTGAATAAAGAGGCTGAGGAGCCACAGGAATGTTTTTTACTGGTTAAAAACTCGTTAACTGAAATGGATGTGTGACAAGGCACATTGTCCGCTGATATGCAACATCCAGTTGTTCTTGATGTTTGGTCTCACACGTATGACCCTTTTTCGAAGTTTTTCAACAACCTCTGTAAAAGTGTTGATTAAAACCTTTTTTTACCGGAAATTAACCCAAACCTTACCTCTGTAAACTGTTTAGCCTGAAAGCACAAACTCTTTGTGGACAATTCACTGGCTATCAAAAAAGTAAACCAGGATGCATTTGATCTTCGACTTGTTCATTCTTGCTTTTTTGAGTCTTGGAGAGCTTGAAGTGTGCCATCCCATGCTTTAGAGCTTGGTTTCCGGGTTGTACTCAAAGACCCAAGTCTCATCACCACACGTTCCATAAAATAGGGATCATTTTCAATCGATTCCAAAAAGTCAAGACACCTTTCTCTCCTGATATCCTTTTGTTCCTACGAAAGGTTTTTTGGAGCCATTTTTGCGCAGGTTTTTCTGAAACCGTTTTCAGAACCGGTACGTGGTTCCAGATGGATGGTTGGATCTTTAATCGACTCTTTTCCTTTTGAGAATGCCTTAAACCACCGAAAAACCTGGGCTCTTGAAAAAACACTCTGTCTCCGTAGGCCTGTTGAAGTTTTGCAAAAGTATCCCTTGCGCTGTGTCCAAGTCTAAAGCAAAACCTGATAGCACACCGTTGCTCAAAATTAATGTCACTTAATTTTTACGCACTAGAAAAAAAAAACGGTTTACCAAAACATGTCATAAGAACAAACAAATGACTCTAAAAAGTTCAAACTTGTACTGAAAGTGCACTACATGTTAACCTACCACCCATTCAGGTCCCGTCTCCGCAGTGTTGCTAGATCGGGCTCTATGTTGCCAGTCTCAGTACTTAACTTATACACCTCGTATACACAAATATTCTGAGAAATTCGCTTCCAAATTAAGAGCATTGGTCAGCATCGCTGCCCCTGTAACACTTTGCAAAAAGTGCGTGTAAGAAGAAGAAATCCAATAAGTAATAAAATAATATATTTCTGGCAATATGCAATATTTGTAATTAATACTCCAAGAAATGCGTCTTTTAAGGCCACTGAGAAAACTGGCGACACTACTGAAAATGTACACATTATTTTTTGCCGGAAATACTTGTTAAATGCTACGACTATATTTACTACACAATACATACCTAATATTATATTGTTTTAAGGGGTTATACGCAGTTAGAAATTTCAAAAAAGCGTTTTTTTTTTTATTGCATTTTCGGAATGTACATAATATATTTGAGTATATTCTCTGAAAATTTCAAATCGACCTGGCAAATATTCTTGGAGATACACGCACATTTGTAAGGATGCTCGGAGCATTACAAAATAGGCGGCGTAAAGACCAGAAGAATGAGAAGACCAGAAGAAGACGCGCGAGGGAAGAATGGTTCGCAGACAACAACAAATCGGTACATAAGAAGCTCCTGATGATGCAGAGGGTTCATCTTATGGCCCTGGCATAGATGACCATGTAAGTTGAAAAAAAATAACGATGTAAACGTCTTTTGAAACTTTGAATGTGTTTTTCTCAAAACGGTGTTTTTATAGTCGGTGAGCACGATTTCTCAAAAACGGCTCAACCGATCGGTCTGAAATTTTAACACAACCTTCTCAGATATATTCTTCAGGGATTGATCGAAGGTATAAGATTTCCGATAATTATTTATATTTTTTTAAACAATTTAACAAAACAATTTTGGTCGAAAATCGGATTTTTTTTGGAGCTGCCATTTTGTCAAAAATCTAAATTTTGTTTATTCCTTCGGTCAATGCCTAAATTTATCTATCCCCTAATAGAATCTTCAGTTTTTTTTTATTTCAGATAATCCAAACCGCAGATATCTTGCTCACCGCCGGACACCTTTTTTTGGGGACCTCCAGGAGACCGTCTACAGGAGCAATATAAATCAATATTTTTAAAAATGAAAAATGGCGAAATAAAGTTAAAAGTTACGACTGCATTTATTAATAATTCTTGTATTTGTCAAACAAAATCCCTTTTCACAAAAAAAATCGTAAAATAACGACTTTTTTGGCCTTGCAACTGCGTATAACCCCTTAAACCGAAACTGGGGTATATGCTTTACCATTCATTTCAGGTTATATATTACAGATTTTCTTAACAAATTCTTAGCAGATCATAAACAACTTCAAATTCAAATAAACTGCTTAATATGCTTTATCATTCATTTCAGGTTATAAATTACAGATTTTCTTATCAAATTCTTAGCAGATCATAAACAACTTCAATTTCAAATAAACAAATTTAAATAATCTCAGTTTCTGATTGGTTACAACTGTAAATAGTCCTGTTACGAATAACGTCAAATGATACAAGGTAGGCTTGACCGTGGTGTCATGAAACTATGTTATCCCCAATCGAAATTTAGTTGAACAATCTCCAGCTGTGTATGTAAAATCACAAAATGCACATTTGGAACGGAAGCCGACTCTGCACCGCAAGCGGTATCAAGTGCACTATTAATACAATTATCTCCTGTATCAATTTTCTCGGCTGATATTCGGTTATTCGGATCGAGAGGGCCGTGTTCACATAATACACACACATAGTTCCGGTGTTAGTAGTTGGCCAACTATATTCAAAATTCGTTATTAACACGCCATTGAGCTAATAGGTTTCTGCATTCTGGGCCCAGGACGTACTTCAGTAAGGACGTGCCCGAATAGTCTCGGTAGGCAAATTTTGGTCCGATCCGATCTAGGTTGGTATTGAAAATATACGGAGGGTCGAATGTACTGCTAGAAAATATTTAAAGTACTATTACTAATATTAAAGTGTCAAGCATTCAAGTTTCTCAGAAACGCATAATGAAGAGTCGAGTACAGTATTCATTAACATAAAAAGTACATAAATCCAGTGTCAAATATTCATGAAAATTAGTTTTCTTGAAGTACCACAGAGGTTTTTATCAATTTGTATTCAAATGGTAGCTTTAACAGTTTACAATCACTAATATAAGGTAGGAGATACACATTAAATGTATAGAGACATCCAAAAAAAACGTCATCAAAGTTGGCCGAGAAAAAAAAGACGTATTTCTATTCTTAACCAAATTTATAACCTTATTTTCTTGTCAAGACTGTCACATCATATGACAGCCATTGTTTATTTTACAAGTTGTGACATTCACTTGTCAAAAGTTTGACATAACCGAAAAGCTTAGACATGACCGCTTTTTCCATCTCTCTCGTTCATAGCCAGAGTTGATGACGTTTTTTTTTGGATGTCTCTTTTTGGGGGCCCCTCTATCAACTATATATCTTTCAAATATGGAGTACCATTCTCAACACTCAATCACGGTAAAGTATTCGACCTACATTCGACTGACTTGAATCTAGTGAATATCCGTTTAAAGAATTTTGGAGGAGACGTTCAGAGCAATTGCTCCTAGTGGATGCGGAATGGGTCATGGAACGAGATCAACAAATCGTCGCAAGGAACGGGCCACGCCACCAGAGGATCGACTGCTAATGCGCATGGCCTTGACAGACGTACTGCCACATCGCGTTCTTTCAAATAATGGCGGCTGCAACAGGTCACCAGTTACTCAGGACCTTTCCGGCACCCGTCGCACCGTTTGGGATGACCACCCAATGGCCTTCAAAATGAATCCCGGCGGAACTGGGGTTAATGGAACCATCTTTTCACCATTCTGCAACAAGTGTTAATGATAAAGTTACGTAGGTATTTGTCTCGCGCGATACGAAGTTCTAGAAGCAGGGACATTCCCACAGAGGCTTCCAAATGCCACATTTCAGCAGGATAATGCCAGGCCCCACGTCGCGCCGAGCTCGTGAACTAGAAAATCATACATCGCTTTCTCAATTTTGGAAGTGACAGCGTGTGTTTCTGTAATGAGGTATTGAAAATGTTATTCACTATAATATATAATTATTAATTATTAATTAAAAATATCGACTGTGCACAATGTATAAATTATAAAGTACTTTCTCTTATTGTACTTGAATGTGCGTGAATTGAAGGAAATGCACGCCTTTACCGCATAGAGACGATACTTCGCTGTACTAATGAGTTTCAGCGAAAGAGAACTAATAAAATGTGCAAAACTAGAACGTGATGGTAAAAAATGGTAGAACCACAGTTTTTGTTGGATAGCCACAGAATTTTACTAGAGCAAAGATATGAATTTATATCAAATTTTTTGTACCTTTCATAGTGTTCCTTGTACCAACTTTTTTCGTTAAGATTTTCGAGTAAGATAATTAAGTAAATGGCAATAATTTAATAAAATGAATTTAATAAAAGAAAAAACGCTGGCCCAAGAAATTCCTACTTCGACATTTTTCACCTCCAAAAATCAGGTTTTGTTTTTAAAAGTGTGATATTTGAATATAATCGGCATGACATCTATGATCTTTGAGGTCTCCTTTATGACCTATACAGCCAACATATTTATGACCTTTCTGAGATGTATGACCAGTATAACCTTTCTGATATACATACAGGTATGACATTTACAACCTGTAAATATGATCATTATTTTATGACCAATATGACCTGAATGACCGATATGACCTTGGTGACTTATACTGTCTTATATAGGGTGTTCTCAAAGTTCAGTCATTTATTTTCACAGGTTGTAGAATTTTTAAAAATAAATAATTTTACTAAAAATGCATTACATAACCGTTATAAAATAACGGAGATATGTACTAACGAGTGAATAAAAAATTACATTCGAAGCCGAGCAAAACGGAGATAAATTACTTTTGGCATTTGTGTGGCCTGCATACTGTCCAGACCTAACTCTTTTACGATTTATTTGCGGTTATTTAAAACACTTGGCTTGTAGTAATGGAGAAGAGAACAATGTGGAAGAACTAAGAGAGCAAATAGAAAACGCTTATAAAGCTATCATATATCGATAATTTATTTTCGCCACGTATACTGAGTCATGGATAAGTCGGGCAGATTGTGAGCGCATCAAACAAATGGTGAGAACTTGATAACTAAACAATTTTTACAAATTGTTTTGTAAAATGAAAATTTTCATAAATAATAATAATAATAATAATAATAATCTCACCCTATAATTACTCCGAAGAGTAACCCCTTAGGTCCTCTAAGGGACCTGTGCGGGAAGGAGTGGCTATTATTATTATTTGCCATGGCGCAAATTTTAAGCTTTTATTTGTTTGTTAGTATCTCCGTTGTTCTGTAACTTTTATACAGTCGATTTTTTGTAAAACGATTTATTATTATGAGTTATAAAACCAGTTAAAGCAAATGCCTCAACTTTGATAACACCATGTATGACTTGATGTACTAATATAAGTAATAAATATAGCCTGCCAATTAAAATAACGAAGTTGGTATAAACTTCTGGTACAGGTACTTGAAAGTGACAGGAAGTTTCCATTATTTTAGATTTGTAGATCATCCTTGATGCAATTTTTTCAGGTTCATATTATTTATAATTCTCCCAAGACGTTTAAGAGCCCATTCATCGTAACACAGCCAGTATGTAAAGTGCATGATTATCTCCTAATTTAGATACTTTAGAGTCCAAAAAAAATTATTAGTAATGGCTTTAACACAATTTTTTTAAAGAAATACTCGTCTTAAGTGACCTTTGACCGATTTGTAAAATTCTGCGGTTCCGCATTCGCAGCGCCACTATTCCGTTTCCCCGCCGACCGCGGTAAGGGCACTAAATTAAAAGCTTTCACCGCCTGCATACTCCAACTTCACATAGCATCGGTACCCAAATAATTAACAGCATACCGCCCTCACTTAATTACAGTTTGATTTTGCATAGCTTTTGTAATTTTAGTTTAATTAGAGATTGAATTATTAGCAGATACAAAGTTAATTTTAATACGGTATAGGTCATTTGTTAGGCGGGGACCCGGGAGAGGTGGGGGGAGACGCAGAAATAGCCGTTTCGTTTAATAAGCTCGGTGTTTGTAGCAATTATTTGAATATTTGCGATAATTTATGGCGCTGTGCCTGGCTATTTGGTCAATTCGGATGGTCTCGTGTGAATTATACCAGTTCTGCGACGGGTTTTAGCGATGTTCGTACGATATCCTATTAAGATAGTGGAACTGTGGTATCTGTATTATACAGGGTGTTTGCAGACATTGAAAATATGACAGCATGTTATATTTTGGTAACATGTAACTAAACTGCTCGTCGATATTTTTCACTCAGTGCATTTTTTAGGCCCAATTTTGAAGCTGTAATTCAAAGAATATTCGATCGATTTTGATGTGCTTAGCAACAATGGAAAGTTTATTTTCTTCCAATTTGTACGAGCTAAAGAATTTAGCGAATATTAAAAAGCACATTATCAGGGTTTTTGGGGGTCGCCGATCGCGAATATGATGTTAAAATCGATATCTGACAATGACAACAGTCAATATTCATGAAAAATGTTAAAAGTCGATACGAATAGAATTATAATTCAGTATTGCCGCCTTTAAAATAATTTCCTTGGGAAGCCACACAGGGCTAGAGACGGTTCTTCCATTCCTCATAGCAGTGCATGAACTCTTATAATGGAATAGCCTTCAGCTGGTCGGTTACAGCCGTTTGTTTATAGGGTCCCAAAATGACATCCCTTGAGGTGATGTTTCAATCTCGAGAAGAGAAAAAAGTCACAAGGACTCAAGTCAGGCGAATAAGGAGGCTGAGGAGCCACAGGAATGTTTTGAAGTTTTTCAAGAACTTCTCTGTAAAAGTGTTGATTTACTGTTTGGCCTGCAGGCACAAACTCTTTGTAGACAATTCCCTGGCTATCAAAAAGCAAATCAGCATGAATTTGATCTTCGACTTGCTCATTCTTGTTTTTTTTGGTCTTGGAGAGCTTGAACTGTGACATTCCATGCTTTGGCGCTTGGTTTCCGGGTCGTTCGCAAACATCCAAGTCTCATCACCAGTAAAGATACGTTCCATAAAATGGGGATCATTTTCAATCACACATTTCTCTCTTGATGTCCTTTTGTTCCTGTGAAAAGTTTTTTGGAACCATTTTCGCGCAGATTTTTTCTTATCCCCAATTCGTTAGTCAAAATCTGATGAACAGTGGTGTGATTCAAATTTAACTCTTCCTCGATCATTCTTGTCCTTAACCGATGATCTGAACGCACAAGATACCGTATTCTATCGATATCTTCATCAGTTCTTGAAGATGATGGCCATCTGCTGTGTTGCTAGATCGGGCGCTACGTTGCCAGTCTCATTACTTAATTTATACATCTCGTATATTATACATTCGAAAAAATATCAACGCCGGAAACGTGTACAACCGTAAGTTAACTGGTTGTACACCTTCATTGTTGCCGTTTTGTTGTTCGACACTTTAATTCCATTTGGCAGTCACACACGCAGATTTGCAGTAGGGTAGGTCAGAGGTTAGATCTCAAGAAAAGCAGTGACCCCGTATTTGAAAATTAAAAAATATATATATTTTCTAAAAATCCGTGTCACTTTTACGAAGACAATTTGTGTTCTACTGTACAATTTATTACATTCTACCTCTATGTAGTAGCAACTCTACCTCACTTAAGTAGTTCATGATGAGTGCAGCATACGTTTCTCTCTGTTTTTGTTCACTTCGTTCATAGACAACCCAGACTTCTATAAACAGGGATGTCTATATATCGGAAGAAATATTTAAACTAAAAGCTCTCTGTAGCCATCGATGACTGCTGGTAAGACCTCAAAAGCATAAACGTTGATTAAACATGTTTTTTCTAGGAATAAACTCAGCACGAGATATTTAATGAAGTAGATTTCGATATTAAAGAAGACTAATTATGATCACTCCGCGGATGTCGTGGTCATCCAGAAAAGTACCTGATATGTACTTTTGACTCCTGATGTATTTCGTATTTAGATGTAAAAGCTGAATGCAACTCTGTCTTTTCTGTCTTTTAGGCACCGCCGGAAAATCCGCGAATGTTAATAATATTAATTGTTAATTCTTCTGCCTGAATGGTTATTCAGGCAGAAGAATTAACCTGCAGCCTAGCAGTAGGACATCGACAGATCCACAGTAAATAGAGTCGCTGCCGAAAGTTGGCATAATTTCCAAAAGATATTAAACTCTAGAGTGCGAGGCCACCGGCGACAGGGTAGTGGAAGGGGGCGTCGAAGAGTTTGGGGCATTAAGGACCGGGGAGCGAGGCGGCGGGCGAACCCTTCGTCGTGCCATCATCGGCGGCGCATGAATATTCATCGGCTAAGTGTCATTTCGGGGGGTAGCAGTCAGTATTTAAAATATCCATAATCTCTAATCATACTCCGCGAGATTTCCGAGAATTTATCCGCGTCGGTTCGTGAGATATCGCTTTTAAAATTTCGATTAGCATAAACGGAGGATCGCCTCTCTGCTACTTAATTAATCTAGGAGGCTTGGCGTCTCGCCTGTTTGGTATCTCCAAAGTCGCAGAAACGCTTTTACAATAACTACAGGGTGTCTTGAAACATATACACGGTGGAGACTTTAACTGGAATATATTCGCTAGCGGGGTGGTGAATGATTTTTCAAAAAAATTCCCGAGACACGTCAACTTTTAAATGTATTTACCTACATTTTGCAAGTAATGTGAAAAATATAGCCCTTCAGGGGTGGCTGAAACCACCCTCGACATGATTTTTTTCAAATGCAACCCTATGACTTGTGACCCCTCATTGTAAAACTGGTGGAAAGAGGAATCCAACTCACTGATCAAATTTTAATTTTTAGTATGTTTGTAGGGTTGCATACAATTAAAACGTAATTTTATAGTTTAATTTATTTTTAACGCAACAATTTCGTACTCAAAATGTGTGTTGTTTAGTTTTGGAATGTAAACCTTACTTTTCATATGTCCCCACAAAAAATTCCAAGCAATTTTTTGCCACAACTGATATTTGTTATTTTTTTGCTAGTGTTTTTACACGGCCGCAAAGAGTAATTTAGTTTGTATGATGATTGGATATGGTGATGGGGCGCGAACTCAATGCGAAGTTGTTCGCTTGTTTCGAGAAACGCATCCTGACTTGCCACCACTAAATCAAGGTACCATTAGTAAAATTGAGGCACAATTTCGAGAGATGGGTCATGTCAGAAAAGTACCGAGTAAGAGGCAGGCTGTTGTTGATGACGACACGAAGTTGAATTTGTTGCTTGCTCTAGAAGAAAATCCAATCACTCCAGCCCGTCAACTGGCCCGTGATAGTAATCTTAATCACAAAACAGTTTTAAAAATACTTAAATATGAGAAAAAACGTCCATATAAAATGCAAGCTGTTTAAGAGCTACTTGAAGATGATCCAGATCGACGAGTGGAATTTTGCGATTTATTGATGACTTGTATTGATCAAAACCAGTTATCTTTAGAGTGGATAGTTTTCTCTGACGAGGCTACTTTTACATTAAATGGGCACGTAAATCGCCAAAATTGTCGTTACTGGGCTGAAGAGAACCCCCATTGGATGAGGGAACTTCATATTCAGCGCCCACAGAAAACTAATGTGTGGGCCGGAATAATACAAGATAGAATTGTAGGGCCATTTTTCTTTGATGACACTCTTAATGGAGCAAGATACTTGCGTTTACTCCAGCACGAACTAATGCCAGTGCTATGTCATTTATTTCCAAACCCCTTAAATCCTAACTTGACCGACGAGAGGTTATGGTTTCAGCAAGATGGGGCCCCACCACACTATGCTGCCATTGTTCGTCAGTATCTGGACAGAATTTTTCCCGGTAGGTGGATTGGGAGGCGAGGTAATATTGAGTCGCCAGCAAGATCTCCAGATCTTACACCACTGGATTTCTTTTTGTGGGGACATCTTAAAAGTAGGGTTTACATTCAGAAACCCAACAACATAGCAGATCTGCAGGAAAGGATAAGAGAGGAAATCGGAAAAATAACACCGCAAATGTTGCATAATGTAAGGGACGAAACCTACCACAGACTGGGATGCTGCCAACAAGTGAATGGTGCACATTTTGAACAATTGTTACGTTGAAAATAAATTTAATTTTTAAATTGTTTTAATTGTATGCAACCCTACAAACATTAACTAAAAATTAAAATTTGATCAGTGCGTTGGATTCCTCTTTCCACCAGCTTTACAATGAGGGGTCACAAGCCATAGGGTTGCATTTGAAAAAACCATGTCGAGGGTGGTTTCAGCCACCCCTGAAGGGCTATATTTTTCATATTACTTGCAAAATGTAGGTATATACATTGAAAAGTTGACGTGTCTCGGGAATTTTTTTGAAAAATCATTCACCACCCCGCTAGCGAATATATTCCAGTTAAAGTCTCCACCGTATAGAGTAAACGCTTAGTAATATTGTAACAAGTGTGGCCATACCCTTAATCAGTACAGAAAAATCGCTCGCAGTAAAAAGTATTACTGGGGCATGCGAACAACGCCAAAAAGAGGTATGACGGTGATAATGATATCTGCCGTCAGTATTATGTATGTATATCTGAGTGCTGTGGCTCTGTTGCTATGGACGTTAGCGCAGGATATGGGGAGTCAAGGCGCCGCCGCCTCTTGGCGAGGGAGGCTACAGATAAAATGATTTCTCCTGCAGGTGAGTGCAGACAACATCTCCCTTAGCTTTGTCTTTGGTAGACCTTATACAACCTATACCATACTGGTAATCCTTCAGACAGTGAGGGAGTTTATTCAAGACGCCTACGAATTTACACGAAGAGGACTCGTGTGTAGAAACATATCTGGCGGGGTTGGCCATAGCTGCAAAAGAAAGTATCTGTAGGAACATTCAAGATACATCAATAAACATCTACACAGACAGTCTACAAGCAATGCTGATCCTAAAACGCCATGGAAATGTTATCAACCACTAATAGATACAACCACCTCTAGCAATATAATATATGTATGTGAGTTAGGTGAAAACTTGTGCATAATGAAAAGACAAATTGGCTCGAAGGCCGGCAAGTTTACGTATCCTTACACCAGCTCCTATTAGTATTCTGGAGTTTGGAGCAATGAGACAAATTATCAAAAAAAAAAAAAAAAAAAAAACACCCACGAGCAATTCAGAATGGTTTGGGATGTTATAACCAGCTGTCGGTTTTTAGGGAACTTATACAGTACCTTAGCAAAGACATATTAGACTGTGTTGATTGGGTGGTTGGAAGCATAGCTGGGGCTACCTCAGGGAGGATGCACAAAGCGTGTACTATGACCCTCTACGACGAGTCTACGACGAGTCACACTCCATTAACTCCAGAAGTTTCAGAAGAAATTCTGGGTTGGTATTTGTGACTATAGTTGCATTTGACAGCACCAGCACAAGGAATGGCGTATAAATTGAGTAAGAAGATAAACACATGTATTGCGGTCCATCATTATCAAAGAAGAAAACTATGCATGCAACTTCTCTCCTACAGTCATCGCCTCAACTATCTTAGTAGGAACTTCTCCTAAAGATCTCCTAAAAAACAATCTAAAGATTCTCCTAAAGACTATCCTAAAAAACAATCAAGCTAAATGACTGTTACAGACCAAGTCCTCTTTCTCGAAATTTATTCTTGATTCCCGAGATATAGTCACCATATTTCGAGATATGAGTGAAAGTGTCGAGAACCAAAACACTTTTTGTTTCTTGATCTCAATCATTTTTTTTGTCATATGACCAGTCATCACCTGGTCTGTAACCTCGGTTCGGCTTCACGTTGCTTTTTGAGATTCCCCGTATATCGCCCTGCGAATAAATAAATACCCGGCTCGAACAAATAAATAATACCACCCCCTCCACCCCTCGCAAAACCGCATTAGCAAGACTGAACCGCCAGCGGGGTCGTTTTAAAATTTTTACAGGGCGCACAAAGTAATATTAAATGGCTTGTAGCATTATTAAAATAGAATATAAATGAGTTCCCATTTATATTATCCGAATAATAAGCTTCGGGGTAATAGATTAGGTATAGTTTCGGATTGTTCGGCGCGCCGTATTCTTATATAAGCGTTCCCCCTCTTTCTTTCAACCCCTCTTGCGCCAGAGCGCGTGAGGGAGAGAGAAAGCTAGACGCGAACGTGCTAGCCCCCCGCCCTTATAATGATAGGTTATTTTTTATTATTAAGATCTTCGAATTTAATACGAAATACGACGGAGCGATATTAATTCCGCTTTTCTGATGTTTCCCTATTAATCCGCGTCGAGGATAATGAAGGCATCATCGTTCGGGGAGTAAAAATGTGTAAGTGTCGACATTAGAAGGGCAAAATTTATTCAGCGGTATTTATTGTGTTAGGGGACGAGTGGCGAAATTTTGGACGATAGCAGTTTTTCAGTAGCTGCGTCAAATTTTTGTTGAGTAAAAAAAACGTACTTTTAAATACAAACTTCGTTTTAACACATTCGTTTAAATACAATGTCGTGGGTTACAAAAAATGACCATAGTCTTTCTAGTTTCCTAAATACTCGTAGGTTTCTAAGGTTCTTATTACTATCAACTGTGTGCACAGAAAATATTGTAATATAGGATGTCACTACAATGTCTTTACAACACTCTATGACATGGTCCTAGTGCCGAAATTAGCCGATTTATCCAATCTTACATTAGTCCAAAATTGCTTAGTTTTGGCGTTACAGGGCCTCAAAGTTTCACTGTTTAAATTGTTATTTTGTTTTTACTTCTTGGGATATACGATATATGACAAATGAACGTGAAGATGGCGAACGAAATACACAAATAAGAAAAAAATTACTAACAAGTTATTAATCTGACAAGGCAGATCGGTGCCGATAATGAAACTTATGACAATGTACCGGGTGTTTCACTATCAATGGACCCCGCTTTAACTTTTTTATTTTGCTTTATATAAACAAATGTTAAATAAAAAAGTTGTAGGGTGGAATTTTCAGTTTTTTATGACATGACAAAAGAAATATAACGTCAAGACTGCTACCATGGCTTCGCATATGTTTTGTTACATTATAGTTTTTACATGAATTGATAACAAAGCCCCACAAAAAAAAACAAAGGTTTGATTTTGGGGACCGACTGAAAGGAAATGTTCCTTGTTACTGCTGCAGAGTGATCCCAGTGCATTAACGAGAACCCTGTTTAGTTACTTTGACCCCGCCCCTCCAAGGGGATGAAAACTACCTCCAGTTCAGAAAACTCTCTCTCCCTCTTTTTAATTTTTTTGTTTGCTTTTCCACCCCTATCCAAACTTCGAATCGAGATGGAGTGCCAGCGGATTTCCCTTTCTCTCCTCTCAGCATTGGAACTCCCAAAGTGCGTATCTACTCCTGGGAGGCTTCTGAATCCTTTTCGGGAGTTTGGGGGTAGTTTTCACCTCCTTGGAGGATGGGGTCAAAGCAACTAAACACGATTCTGTTCCGGGGCAACAGCGAGGAACATTTATTTTCCCGTATCTCCCGTCACCCCTGCATCCCTGTTTTTACCCTTTTGAAGGGTTGCTTCCGGAGCTGCAATAACCCTTTTCCCTGTCTCCCTTAAAATCGCTAGCATGCAAGCTAACAACTTTCATAACGCAGTTACACATCGAAAAGGGGATAGCAGGGGTTGCAAAGGGTGTATCAACCCCTCCAGAAGGATGGTCACCCCTTCGCGGAAGTCCTTAACTTGCCCTTGCTTGATAAATCATACCCATCCATACTTATCTCCTAAGATACTGACATTCGTCAGTTTACCCCCCTTGAATTACAGACTTGGACACAGCGCAATGGATATTTTTGCAAAACTTCAACACGCTTACAGAGACAGTGTTTTTTCAAGAGTCCAGGTTTTTCAGTGGTTTAAAGCATTGTCAGAAGGAAGAGTCAAGTCGATTGAAGCTGAACCACGCAGTGGAAGGCCTTCATCTTCAAGAACCGATGAAAATGTCGATAGACTACGGGATCTTGTGCGCTCAGATCGTCGGTTGACGACAAGAATGATCGGGGAGGAGTTATATTTGAATCACACCTCTGTTCATCAGATTTTAACTAACGAATTGGGGATGAGAAAAATCTGCATAAAAATGGTCCCAAAAAACCTTTTGCAAGAACAAAAGATTGTCAGGAGAGAAAGGTGTCTTGACTTTTTTTAAATCGATTGAAAATTATCCCAGTTTTATGGAACGTGTCTTTACTGGTGATGAGACTTGGGTGTTTGAGTACGACCCGGAAACCGAGCGGCAAAGCATAGAATGACACATGGAATGACACATAGAATGACAGCATGAATGTAAATTCGGTAAAGGGGTAGGAAACGACCCTTAGCGATACTCGTTCTTTTATTGCAAATACATACACCCTAGGAAATTGCACCTTTACATATTGTCGATACATGTGTAGAAGAGAATAAGTTAAAATACACCAGTAAGGACAGACAAAGACAGTTAGATGCAATAGTGTTTCACTCTTGTGAACGTATTAGAAACGTATGAGACCTGCGCGTGATAGAAAGTGGAGACGGGTATTTGACATGGCCCACCTACCGCCTATCGCCGAATTTGAGTGGGACTCAGTACTTTTTCGCAGCTATGGGGGTGTATATCGACTTAGCTGTATGAAACGAAATTCTTACGTAATTCTGACTTTTACAATTATCCCATATACTTTAAAGAAGTATACGAACATAATTGTATTTATTTTCAAATCTTTGTATTCCTTAACTAACCGGTCTGCAAGAAAATAAAATTGAAGTTCTATAAAAAATAAAAAAATAAAAATATAAATCAACCCAGTTGACTTATAAGACGAAAAGAAAGAAAAAATGCCTAATGAATAAGTGGTTCAAAAATGTCGCCCCTTTGTGCTTCGCAAAAACCTAGTCTATCGTAAAACTCAGGTGTTACGCGTTCTAACACTTCAGGGGAAATATTATTTAGGACTTGTACAATTCTGGCCTCATTCAGCAATCATTTAAATTTCGTGGTCTTTCATGTTCATGTCCGTAAATAGTTTGTTTTAAATATCCCCAAAGGAAAAAGTCGTTGGGCGATAAATGGGGGGATCTGGGTGGCCATTTAATTGTGCCCGTATTACTAATAAGTAGCCCAGGAAATGTGTTTCCAAGAAATTTGTTACTTGTCAGCTGTTGTGGACCGGGCAGCCGTCTTGTTGAAACCACACATTCTCCAAGTTAATGCTCAATGCTCGAACGGCCGCAATAATTTGCTGTTGGAGCATAGTTAAATATTTGTTGGCATTTAAGGAACCGTTTATAAAAAATGGCCCGACGATGGAATCGCCTAAAATACCAACCCAAACATTTAACTTCTCGGGATACTGCGTACCGTACGCACAGGAATACTCAAGTGCTTATTTTCCGTAGACCAATAATGAGCTATTTGATGATTCTGATGCTTATGAAGGAAAAAAGAGGATTCGTCGGTAAACAAAACATTGTTTAAAAAATGTTCGTCGGAATCGGCTTTTTCCCTCATAGACTCACAGAACTCAAGACGTCTGTTATAATCTTCTGGAAATAACTCTTAGGTCTCCTGTACTTTATTGCATTTATACCCATTTCTTTTCAAAATATTCCGCACTGTTCGCGGTTCCACATTAACTTGTTTCGCGATGTGCGTACTAGTACAAGGTTTATTTGCTTCAACAAACGCACAAACGGCTACTTCACGTTCCAACCTATTTTCGGATAAGGGCCTAGGGATTGCCTCCTCAGGTTGGTCTGATAAACATTTTTTGCACCCTGTTATGCACCCCGATGTCTCAAATCTGTGGACGATATTTAATACGGTTTTTACCGTAGGTACCGGCCGATTTTCAAATGAAAATGCAAATCGCCTAACAACTTCTTCAGCGCTCTGAGAGATGAAATACCACCTAATTATTTGCACTTTTTCCTCCTTAGTGTATACCGTCATCGTTGTTGTTATTATAGTAAAACATTTATTTAATTACAATATGAATATTTTATTTACGCAGACACGGCTAAACTGATTCTTTATTTCGGTTATTGTACTTTAGAGTCTAGACAAGAATTCAATTCACACCTGCGCATTATAATTTATGGGCGGGGTGCCCCGCCTACATAATTTTATTGGTTCCCTATTGATGTAAACACGAAAGACAGAGAATAACGCTCATAAAAGTTATAAAATGACATATCAGTCTGGCAACTAAGGATATAATATTTCTCTGTCAGTTTCCTTTACTTGAAGAGTTTATTCTTTTCTATCTTTTAAGGCTCGGCTTTGAAATCTTGGACTTTCTAACCCTGTATATTTTGTAATACGCTGTACTCTTTCTCGATATAAAGATTCTTTCTCCTGTACTTCGCGACAACTGCTGGTAGTAAGCTCGGGACAATACGCGCCTCAATTAAAAATAAATTAAACCTTCAAATATTTATCGTCCGTTCAGCAGGATCATTAAACAGAGACAATTAGTTGTGCGGGTCGTTCGAGTGAGAACCGAGGGGGTCGTATCTTAGAAGTTTGGCCAGTAAATTGTACCGAGGGCTGACCACCGTGGCGAACGCCTCGACCCTCCGCATTCCGTTGCATTACTCGCGCGCCAAGAGGGCGCCACGGTTTACTAAATCTTGGCCAAGAGGCAACGGCGGGAGAAAGTAAGACTTAGGATGGGTTGTGTAAGTTTGGGTCCGGGTACCTGGGAACGTCGAGGAAACTAATTACACTGGGTTGTAAATTAATTTTTGTACCAGAGTAAAACTGTGAACCTAAAGACATTTGCCCGATTATCTTTTCCAGTTTATTCACTTTTCAAGCGTGACATGCATGGCATTCAGTTTTGGTCTCTAGTGCACTGCGCTGGTGGGTCCTATCAAGAGTGAAACAACCTTCTAGTTTCCTAGAACCGATGTTTATTTTCTGTCCATCTTGAAGCTTTCTTAATTGATCATTGCTTACCAATTTGTTCAGTGACATATCATAGACGCCACTGAATAAATTTAGCTTAATACGCTAAAGTTCAGCGGAAAAACTGTTTACATTTCAATAGCCATAAAGATATACGCGGTGTGTAAATTAAGTAATGAGAATTATTTATTTATTCGAATATAATTAAAATTCAGCATTGTCTCCTTAAAAATGATTTCCATGGGGAAGCCACACAACGCTGGAGACGATTCTTCCATTCCTCATAGTAGTGTTGGAACTCATGTACTGGAATAGCCTTCAGCTGGTCGGTTACAGCCGTTTGAATGTTTTATAGGGTTCCAAAATGACGTCCCTTGAGGTAATTTTTCAATCTCGGGAAAAGAAAAAGTCACAGGGACCCAAGTCAGGCGAATAAGGAGGCTGAGGATATGATACATCAAAATCTGATGAACAGTGGTGTGATCCAAATATAACTCTTCCCCTCTTGCATAACAACGTCGTAGAAAATCTTTAAGTCTTAGGATAACATATCTATATAGCCAGTGCATTCCACGAGGATCTATGATTTATCAACAGCCCGCTTGCATGCACAAAGGACTATAGTAGCTTTATGGATTTTTCCCTCAATGTGAGACCTAAAGGTTAGCCTCGAATGCCCAGAAACTAGACCTCCTTCCTCCTGGACATGGAGTTGTTTGCTATGAAGAAAGGAAGCCCCATTGCCCCTCACCTTGTGAATTTTTCAATCTCGGGAAAAGAAAAACTCACAAGGACGCAAGTCAGGCGAATAAGGAGGCTGAGGATATGATACATCAAAATCTGATGAACAGTGGTGTGATCCAAATATAAATCTTCCCCGATCATGCTTGTCGTCAACCGACGATCTGAACACACAAGATCCCGAATTCTCTCGACACTTTCATCGGTTCTTGAAGATGAAGGCCTTCCGCTGCGTGGTTCATCTCCAATCGACCTTCTGAGAATGCCTTAAACCACCGCAAACCTGGGCTCTTGAAAAAACACTGTCCGTAGACGTGTTGAAGTTTTGCGCAAGTATCGAAGAACATCGAAGTTGCGCTGTGTCCAAGTCTGAAGCAAAACCTGTTAGCATACTGTTGCTCTAAATTAATGTCACGCATTTTTAAAACGCACTAGAAAAACCCGGTTTACGAAGACAGTCATAAAGAACAAACAAATGGCTCTAACAAGTTCAAACTTGTACTGAAGGTGCATTACATGTTAACCTACCGTTAACCTAAATCCCGTTAACCTAAATCCCGGGCGCTACGTTGCCAGTCTCATTACTTAATTTTCATCCCATATATTTCACATTATTTAATTTTACCCACTACCTTCATTATTTTTGAAAACATTTGTCGCATATGTGCATTATATTGTAGGAGTACCTTTTAAATTAAAAATCTCTGAATAAAAAATAATAAGTTTAACGATATAAATAAATTATAAGCTCTCTTGGTTTATCAGTTTTAAAGCATACCTAAATAACAAACAAAATATGATCATTACTTGCATAAGATAAGCAATCTTGGTTTTTCACCGGAACCTTCACCATTTTATACAAAATACATGAAAACATTCATTTTTTTACTGTTCTTGAAGAAAGATTGTGTTTTCGAGAATCAATCATTGTTGTACATTGTGAGAGCAGGAAAAGTAACTACGGTTCTAATTTATCTTTCTTTATATCTCGATACGGTCACCAAAATGTCAAAATAAGAGTTAGAAGAAATTATGTTTACATTGAATTTCAGATATCACAGCTACACAAAAAAATCATGATCCTGGATATTGACCTGTGTATCCCTACGTATTTTTCGAGGCTGAATTCGAATCCAACCTCAAAAAAGTCAATACAGCCTCAAAATTTTGAGATAGGGGTAAGAAATGAAAATTTGACAAAATACGCAATTTTAGTTCCAAGAATATAATTCTGGGGATTTTCGAGGTTGATGATTTAAAATGTCAACATGTCAAAAGCAGGAAATGTACCCCAGAGGTGAAAATCGAGTATAACAGGGTTTCAAGAGGGTATTTTGTCAAATTTTCATTTCTTACCCCTATCTCAAAATTTTGAGGGTGTATTGACTTTTTTGAGGTTGGATTCGAATTCAGCGTTGAAAAATACGTGGGGGTTCTAAGGTCAGTATCCAGGATCATGATTTTTTTTTTTATACCTGTGTATTTTACATACGATTTGTCAGTTAAACGGTATTTCTATGGTTTTGTTAAGTGTTAGAATGCCTCAAGTGCGTGCACCGTGTCGTGTTACCCAATTAGCCAAACGTTTCTGAATTATCCAGTATCCGAATTATTGGCATGAAAGGAGTGGATTTAAATGTTCATGAAATAGTGAAAAGATTGGGAAAACAGCTTTTACGATTGAAGAGGAACAATATGGTCTGAAGATCAAAGTTACGTGAGTTAAAGAGTCCGAGATTCTGATCGCCCTAGGAGTATCTATTTACATGACGAACCGTTAATTATATAATCGTCACATATTACAACTTGTTCATCGCCCGTTTTGGGTGCTTCCTCTTCAACAATCAACTACAGGGTTCGTCAAAATTGATGTAGGACTAAACCCGAATGTAATGAGTGGAACTTTATTTGCTTCAATAATGAATCTGGATTTTGCTTAGGTGGTCACGATGAACGAAGAAGAGTTAACCGATTTCTACTTGCAAGGTGAAACTTAATTTTCGTGTTAGTAGGCTGTGACACAGTTCCACTCAACTGGCCTTCTAGGTCGCCAAATTTATTGCCTATAGATCATGAACGGGACTGCATCGGTGGAACTATTGAAATATTACCTCAGCCTCCAGCAACATTGAACAACTAGTTGTGTCGGAGCTCTGTCGAAGGGCTCTGAACCATGTCGAGAATTGGTGTCAAGATAATAGGCTGTCTGTCAGCGCTGATAAGATGCGCCATGTCATTTTCACAATAAGAATGGTGAGGGGCAATGGGGCTCCCTTTCTTCATGGCAAACAACTTCATGTCCAGGGGGAAGGAGGTCTAGTTTCTGGGCATTCGAGGCTAACTTTTAGGTCTCACATTGAGGGAAAACTCCATAAAACTACTATAGTCCTTTGTGCATGCAAGCGGGCTGTCGGTAAATCATGGATCCTCGTGGAATGCACTGGCTATATAAATATGTTATAAATCCTACGACTTAAATATTTTCTACGACGTTGTTATGCAACAGTGGGGTGCGACTATGAAACAGTGGGCTCAGCTAGCGTTGGTTCATTTTCAACATTTTGCCTCTCTTACAACAATTGCTTTCAGAACTACTTCCACCGCGGCCTTGGATGCCCTGCTAAATCTGTCGCTTTGCTACCTTGCAGTGGAATGAGGCGAAAAGCTTGTACTTTGGTGGGTTCTTGGTCATAACGGAAACCCGGGCAATGAGAAGTCTGCACTGGCTCGAAAAGCCCTAACGGTTCTTTCGATTCCCAAGAACAAGACCACTTTCAAAGAGTGGACAACATTTTGCCACCAACAATAGTAGCGAACGCAAAGGAGGCTCCATCAGTCAGGACTCTTCATTAAGGGTCCTGAGAGATTCAAAACGCAGCACCAAACTGCTAAGACTTTGTCGTATCGATCTTAGAATTGTCGTGGGACTGTTCACTGAACATTGCCCCATGAATAGACATCTGAATATCATCGACGTCGCAGCCGATGCTACTAGTAGGATGTGTGGAGAAGAGGAGGAAACTCCCCTCCACTATCTACCTGGCTTTGGCTGGTGTGAGAGCTACATACGTGGACTTTAGATATCTGGAACCTAGGGAAAATCGGAGGGTCTCGATAAAACAGCATTATCTCTTTCGTTAGGGGCGAAGCTGTACAAGGCTGACTGACCTACAAACGTGGGATTGCTCAAAATGGACCTAGAATATAGTGAGCGGCCCTCTGAGTTAGGGTCCAAGAAAAAAAGCATTGAACGAACTTGAAAAGTACATGTAACGGATCTGGGACACCTTACCTTAAGAAGACATACATAGCTCTTCTGATTTAGTTCATGCCTCACAGAGTTAGAGATACTGTTACAATAATCATGTGGACCGATTCTTTACTTCTTAAATTACATATAAAAGCAATGCTTAATTTTTTTATAGTTTCCAAATGTCGTTGAGATTTAGTCATTAAATAAATCCAAGAAAACACTTTTCACTTAGCGTTTACTTTTCTTCTTAAGTGTAGGTATAAAGAAAATAATGACGAAACAAGACAGAATGAAATAAAATAAAAACTTAAAAATGAATTCTTTCAAAGGAATATATCAACGTTTTGTATATTGCGGCATTGCTTATCAGAAACAAGACTTTTTTCCACCATGCACGTGCCCTTCGGGGTTGCGCGTATAACTCCGGAAAATTCGAGGAATTTTATCGGGGACACAGCGAAAGGATTTTTTTAATAAAGTAGTTTGTATGTTTCACTTTTCGTCTTTCCGAGTGAGCGGAGTAATTTTTTCAGGGCACGCATCACTCTCTCCATGTAATATTTGAGATAACGGCCAAACGTCAGATTTATCAATGTATTTATACGAGGGACCGCCCCTCGCGGCACGAAGAGAAACCCGTATATACATACATATGTACATATATACGCGGACAGGGGCGGCATTGACTTTGGGCTCACTATTTTTAATATCCCTATTATAATTATTTATGGGTTGGTACAAGTCTGGGCACTTAAGACAATGCTTATTGTGCCTCCATAGACTATTCATTCCATTACTCCTGTTTTCTTAAAGAATTTAAGGATAGTTTCCAATGAAGCGTCTGTTATCTCTTTTGGTTCTACTGTTACAGCAACAATGATCGAATGCCTAACAGCATCCAGAGCTGAATATTCGCATCATTGAGTGAATTGAGTGAAGCAGCATCGGACAGAGATGGCGTTGGTGTGCTAGTTGTTGATAAAAGTTAGCTCAAGAAATTTAAGTTATTTGTGGAAAATTATTAACGATTGTATCGTATTGTTATATTCGTATTGTTTTACTATATGTGCTAATCGTGATTGCATAAAAAAAGTGTTGGAAAATGACATCTAAGTCACTTACAGCACTTGCTACACGTGTCGATGAATTGTCATTGAAGATTGATCAAGGCTTGGACTCTTTTAAAAAGTGTATTGAGGCTCAACAGAGTACTTCCATCGAAAGGGGTGAGGTAGACATTCTAACTAAATTGGAGGAGTTTCAAAATGGGATTAAAAGTACGATCTTAGATATCAAGGCTGATATAGAATCTCTTTCTAAATCCACTCAACACAACAAAGAAAAAATAGAGAGGCTACATGTGTCGAGAAATGCTAATTCAATTTTAATTCATGGAATTCCAGAAGTGAATAAGGATGACAACCAAATATATGATCAGGTGTTTAATTTGTTTAAATCCAAACTGGGAATAGAACTGAGCAAAAACGATTTAAATGTATGCTATCGTTTAGGTATAAAAAAAACCTAATGCTAAAAAAAGTCGTCCGATTGTCTGTGAATTTATATGTCGTTGGGTTCGCAATCAGGTGTTTGCTGTCAAAAAGAAACTGAAAGGCACGAAAATAGTGTTTACCGAAATGTTAACTCCCTTAAATTTAATGTTGTTAAGAAAAGCTCGCGAAGTGAAGGGTGATGAAGCTTGGACCCAGGGCGGCTACGTACATGTGATGCACTTGGGAAAAAAAGTGAAAATCGACTCGTCCGAGGTATGGTCAAACCTTATTAATGAATAATGGAGCATCTTTTTGTTAAATAGAGTCTGTCATTCTTTACAATATCTATATAGTTCTGTGTACTGTCATTAATCGTTCACCTTGATAGACACGTACTTGTAGGTGTTAAAATTTTCATTTTATCAACAATTAAATTGTTCTACTTGTTTTCTACAGTTGTAAATGACTGTTAGTTTAATTTTTACATTATTTCCTTACTTTTCTATATTTTTATTTCATCCACTAATATTAATACGATAATGTATTATTGTTCATGAGTTAACTATTCGTATGTATATACTTTGCACATATTTGTTTTATTTGTAGTGAACATTTGCATTTGGTTTTCTTTTCGTTTTTAATTTATTTTTGGTCTCTTAAACTTAGATAGAATAAAATATTGTTTCAACTTAACTTTCTCGATTATACCTCTTTATTGCTTCTTGATTCTATCACTTGTATTATAAGTTTACATATTCGTATAGGTATAAATAATCTAACCATATATAAAAAGAAATTTGATATACTGCGATGTGATATATTACGTTAGTTAATTTTGCTTGCGAATGTCGTATCTTCAGTAAAATATGAAAATTGCGCATCTAAATATAAGATCCATTTTCACTGGTTTTAATGATTTTTGTTTACTTGTACAACAAAATGATTTTGATATTGTTTTACTCACAGAAACGTGGCTCTCTGATGACACTGATTCCAATGTTGTTGCTATTCCAGGTTATTGTTTTTATCGCCAAGATAGGCGAGGTAGAGGAGGAGGTGTAGGAATTTACATCAAGACTGCTTATAAATGTCAGATTCTAGTTTTTGATTTTTTTTGTAAATGAGAAACTTGAATATTTATTTATTAAACTAAAGCACAACTCCAGGAACCTAGCAATTGGGGTATTTTACAGGCCTCCTAATTTTAATGTTAATGAAATTTTACCTGATCTCGATAATATCTTATCTACAGTATGTCCCTCTTTTGATGAAGTTATTTGTATGGGTGACCTGAATATAAACTTTTTTTAACTTACACAATTCAGTACAAGACTGTTTTGATTCATATGGTTTTTCTCAAATTATTAATGAACCCACCAGAATTACTGACAGAAGCAGCACATTGATTGACCCCATATTTGTTAGTAATAATGAGTTAGTTAGAAGTTTTGGCACTTTAGATACTTCTGGTATATCTGATCACAGGGCTGTTTTTGTCGATTTAAAAATAATCCGTTTTAAAATGAAGGCAAAAAATATAACTTACCGTAACTTCCAAAACTTTTGTTTAGAGGACTTTTTATTAGATTTGCATAATTTACCATGGTTTGACATTGTGCGAGAGAATAGTATTGATAATAAAATCACACTATTAAACACCTTTATCCTCACTACTTTTGATAAACATGCTCCATTAAAACAAGTACGAGTAACTAAACCTAAAACCCCTTGGCTTACACAAAATTTAAAATTAATCATGAAAGAGCGTGATATTGCCTTGCAAAAATTCAAGAAATCGCGAACAGATGTTAATTGGCTTAGGTACAAAGAGCTTCGCAATTATACGGTGTCTATGGTAAGGAGAGAAAAAAGGGGATATTTACTGTATGTGAGCGCTCAGAAAAATGCATCAAAAACATGGTCTGCATTAAAAACTCTCAATGTAAAAACTAAAGATTCTATAGAAATTCCTCATCATTTATCTAACCCTAATGAAATCAATAATTTCTTCTCCTCCTTTGTTCAAAATGTTACAAATAATTGTGATAACAAAATAAATTTTTATAACAATAATCTGCTTGATTTAAACTCCATTTTTTCATTTAGGTTAGTAACTCAGGAAGAGATTAATAAAATTTTAAATAATATTAAAACTACGGCCTATGGAACTGATGGCATATCTTCTATTATGCTAAAATACTGCAGCCCTTTCATTGATCCTTATATCACTAATATAATAAATTGTTGTATAGAAACAGGATATTTCCCTTTCGCCTGGAAACATGCAATAGGAAAGCCATTACCTAAAAAATGCAACCCAGTTACTTTTTCTGATTTGAGAATCATAAGTATTTTGCCAGCTTTATCAAAGGTCTTTGAAAGAATTATATATAATCAAGTAAATGAATATGTCACACTTAATAATTTAATACCTGATTCTCAATGCGGTTTTAGGCAGGGACATAGTACTGCAACTGCTCTTGCTAAAGTTACTAACGATATTATTCAAGCCTGTGATAATAATTTAGTCAGTGTGCTGGTGTTGTTAGATTTCTCAAAAGCGTTTGACACAATTAGTCATGCACTTTTATGTTCTAAGCTTAAATATATTGGATTTGATGAGTTATCACTTTCACTTATAAGTTCATATTTAAGTGAAAGGACTCAAAGAATTAGCATTAATAATGAAAATTCCACACCACTCAATATAATGTCCGGCGTTCCACAAGGGTCAATTTTAGGGCCTTTATTGTTTATTATATATACTTCAGATATTTTAACCTCGGTATCTCAGTGCAAAGTTCAAGCCTATGCAGATGATACGCAACTGTTTTTACATTTCAATATAAATAACTATGCTGTTGCAGCTAATCAAATGAATGAAGAATTAAAAAATATTAAACAGTTAGCAGAGGAACATGCCTTAAAACTTAATTCAGAAAAATCAAAGGTACTGTATTTTTGGAAGTAAAATGAACCGTCTTCTTTTGGAAGATCAATTATACATACACATGGACAATGTACGACTACCCGTAGTTGACCAAGCTAGGAACCTGGGTGTAGAACTAGATTCTGACTTGAGATTTTCAGCACATATAAAAAATCTATTGAAAAAGGCATATATATCATTGAAATTTATTTATACAAATCGACATATTCTAGATGTAAGTTTAAAAAAGATGTTGTGTGAGTCGTTAGTACTTAGTCATTTTAATTATTGCGATTTTTTATATGGACCCTGTTTATATGCTATTGATAGGCAAAGAATCCAAAAAGTGCAAAACTCTTGCTGTCGAGTTATTTTTAGTCTACAGAAGTATGATCATGTAAGTTATAAAATAAAAGAAATAAATTGGTTAAATATGGAAAATCGAAGGTTATTACATCTCGGCAATTTTGTACATTCACTATTAAATTCTCCTAACACCTCCATCTCACTCAAAAGTCAGTTTACATTAAGATCTCAAATCCATTCTAGAAACACGCGTTTTAAAAATATTTTTTCTATTCCACGTCATCAAACTGCCATATTTAAGAGATGTTTTATTTTCAATGCCATTAACTTGTATAATTCTTTACCAGATGAATTTAAGTTGTACAATATAAATAAATTCAAGTATAAATATAAATTACAATTATTCAGCAAGCAATAACTGTATCCGTAAGAGGTAATCGAGAAGTGTTCTATATATGTTGAGGGGCCTAAATAAATTTATATTTACCATGTGCTTTTTTTATTTATCTTTTCCAATGTTGTATTTACTTACTTTTAGTTTTGCCATATGCCATCATTAAGTTCTATTATTATTTTTATTTTTTATTTTTTTTGAGAGATTTTACGGGTTTAGAAGTGGTTGAGTATGAGTAGCCTCTGTGGCTAGACTTCGCCTCTCTAAATTTTGTAAATTTTCTCTTCTTTCCACTGTTAATATAAATATTTTTTTGTTTGCTACTTACCCTGTTTATTTACATTATTATATATTCATATCTTCCATTCTTCTTTTGTAGCAATTTAATATTTGAACAATAAAGTCGATTTATTATTATTATTATTATTATTATATGTGGAATGGGGTTTCTTCTTCCTCTCCACACCTTCTACAACCGATATCATCTTTCACCTCAATTATGGTGAGATGTTGCATGAATTGACACTGCCCTGTGATTAGTCCCACCGTTCATCTCAGCTAGTTTCTACCCACCTTAATTATATTTTCTGTTTAATTCCAAGATGGTCCGTCAATGAACATCCGCGACTGTTTTAATGAAGCAGCTGTTATCTCTTTTGGTTCTACTGTTACAGCAACAATGATTGAATGCCTAACAACATCCAGAGCTGAATATTCGCATAATTATATGGAATGAGGTTTCTTCTTCTACTCCACACCTTCTACAACGGGTATCATCGTTCACCTCAATTATGGTGAGATGTTGCATGAATTTGGTTACACTGCCCTGTGATTTGGGACACTGTCCTGTGATTAGTCCCACCATTCATCCACTGCTTTAAACCAGGAATCTCTGCCCAGTTAGTTTTTGTCTTAATAAGTTTTTTATAGACATCCTGGCTGGTCGGTAGGCTAAATCCCAGACGGGTTCCGACACTATTAGTGGAACTTCTGCCACTCTCTTTGCGAGAAACTCATCTAGCAGATCCAACGTTTCATTATTAGCTTTAATCCCAACGAGGCATTTGTCTCCTACAGTCATCTGTTTCCTGTTTCTGTTTACTGTGATTATTTATTTGACTCGTCAATTAGCGAATTTATATTAGGAGAGTGCTGATCTTCCATAGCCATGATAAGGGAGCTCTCCGTGGGCGACATCACCACATATACAACCTTTTCTATAGCATTGGGCGGCTCCTCAGGGAGGATGTACAAGGTGCCATACTGCAAGGGGGCATACGTGTTGTGACTTTGACTCACACTCCATTAAATTTAGAATTCTTAATCCAGAATATTTTTATTAGCACCAGATATCATCGTCGGTGTTATTCTATCACCGTCTTTCGTTTGAGTTGAGACCGAGACGAATTAAGCTACGTCATGTGGGAAATGAAGACCACCCAAAAGATTTTTCTTCGGGACGAATGATGTCAATCAACTCGAGAAACAGCCAACGTAATTGACTGTCTACTGAACGAATATCCAATATAACCAATTCAAGATAATTACACATCCACCTTATTCACCAGAGCTTACTCCATCGAATGTTCATATTTTGCAGTCTCCAATTACTGCAAGGAAACTTTTTTAGGCCCTCCAAACTTGGAAATTAGTAGTAAACAGTTTCTAAGCGCATACTATTAATTGATCCATGATTTTTTTGTTGATTATATTTTAATATATTTATACTGAATTTGCGCATCGATCTAGTAAGAGTCGGCGGGAGGCAAAATGGCGAGTGCGGTCCTGCGCGCGGATTTGCATATTCGTAAAAATTTCCTGAAGAGGACCCATAACAATACAATGTAATCTTTCAATTTCAAGAATCCGCGCATATAAAATCCTCTAATAATATTCAATGCCATAGCCCGGGGGCGATATTTCACTAGTTTTTATGCCGCCCCGACCGAGACATCTCGCGTCATTTGCCTAATGCAAAGTGGCCTACTGCGTTCCTATAGATATTCAAAACTATATTTAATGTTCCGTTAAATACTCGCCTGTATCCGGGCTGAAATATGCCCCGGCTCCCGCTTTTGTGTTTTTATCCTCTAATGTGTCCAATAACGGGGGAGGCCGCCCTTAAATCTTCGAGCCGCGGACGTGATATTTATACAGGGTACATCTACGAAGGTGAGCCCGTTAAGCAACTTTCAAAGAAGAGATATATACATGTCCTAGAAACAGGGGTAGATGTTCGTTTTAATCATCTCTTGGTGATGCCAGCATGTTTGGCGAAATGTGAGTTTGTATTTGTTTCTACGCTAAAGGTTTATGTTTTTGTGTCTACGAAAACGATTATTTTTGTACCTATGATAAAAATACATCAGCAAGTAATATTGGAATTATTACGTAAAATATTGTCTACTCCCTTGCCGTTAGTAAAAAACTGGTGCCTGAGGAATCACTACTTCTACGTCAAATTTTCTACATTTATGTAATTTAGCTCTAAATACGGCCTGTATTATGTTTATGGCCAATGTGGTTTTATGACATCTGTGATCCTCAGATTTATGACGTTATGACCTTCCAGGCTTCTATAACTAAACTGCACGTCAAAATTAGTGTAACACTTTGAAATTTGCGTTCTATTCGAGTTTTGCGGCTTTTTGGTCGCTGTCCCATCTTTTCAACCCATTTCCAGACTCCGTAAGCCACTCCTTTGCATTTACGCTGGCTTTTGCATGGTTTGACCTCTGTTGGGCGATCCCATTCCTCTTAATGATGCCTAATGAATTAGTGTGGGGTGTTATCACTCACTTTCACCCTTTGACAACTCAAGCATCCTTGAAGACCACACCCATACCAACATATCACACACCCCCCTCTGATTCCGCCCCTGTGAAAGGCTGCGTGGGATATTTGTTTGTCTCGAATTGATGTCATGGCATTACTTGATGGCTCTCGAAGTTGGCGGAACACACTGCGGACGGCCGATTGAGTGACAAAAGTGATATTCCAACTCCAACCCATTCGAGAGTTCAAGCGTCCAAGTGACAAAGGAAACAGAAAAGGTTGACAGACAGACATACATAATTTTTTTTTCGATCAAACTTAGAATCTCGACGTTTCAGAACATTTTACTCTTATTAAGCAATACAAATTTTTATACCATTTTTCAGTGCTACTATGCTTCTACCCACGTCGATATGGAAGTAATTTAAAGGGCGTCTGTTACTTCACCTTTTTTACTCAGGAATGATCGATCAAGTCGCGTGCCATTGCGTTGTCGGGTAATAATAGTTTACTATCGAGCAATGTAATCGATTTATTCATAGAAAATATATTTCTTAAAGACGTGTGAAATATGCCTTTTTCTCATTTTGAGTTTAAAACTGATATGAATATACGCTTGCATTCATCATAAGCCTTGAATGCAAATGTTATAGACGTATAATAAAAATAGAGTACCTACATATAAAAATCTGTTTGTTTCACACATTTTGACACATTTCATTATTTGCGTATTTTGTAATATTAAGGAAGATGTATACAGTTATGTTTAACATAAAGATATTTCACAACCATTTTGTATATTACACAAACATAGAACATATTTGTGCAAATTTGCACAAACAAATACAAACACATGTGCAAACTTCGTGTAGCTTGCACATGTGTAAAAAACTTACTAATTCAATTAATCTTTTAATTAATTTTAATAAGTACATTCAATTAATTTGAGAAAAGTTTGAGATAAGTTAATAAGGAAGCATACATTTAAGAAAATCCTGTACAATTCCACGACTTTTCGTAGAGATACCGACAATTCAAAATTTGTTTCGTTGCTATATGAAGCTAAATTCACCCGCGGCCTAGATGAAATTTTTAAAAATATTGCAAGTGTGTAGGTTACAATTTAGTTTTAATCTTCTCCTGAAGATCCCAACTTAGTTGGCGAAACACACCTCGAGAAAAGTATAGTAGTTCGGTGTTTCGTGGAAAACGTCTAGTGTTTTAATATTTAGGTAGTTTATTAATTACTTTAAAAATTAAATTATGTTAATTCTTTTTTTGAATTGATTAACTTAACCAAATAAATAAAAAAATTAATAAGTACGAGTAAGTAAACGACGTGAATATGGGAAAAGAAAAAAAATGTACTAGCTTGGTTAAACACCATTTTAATTCCTCATTTTTTTCTTCCACGTAATGAATACGTAAACGACTCATTTCAAAATTAGCGATACGCCCTTCGAGCCACCATTACAGACCGCGAGATAAGCGGCCGGGGGAGCCTTTTAATTACGCCACCCCTTGCGACGGCCTTAAAAAATGTCCCGTCCTTCGATCTCATCAGATGGTTTCAATTATTTATAGTTATTTTTAACCCGCGAGCGAGGCGAAGAACAAACGGGGCACTCTTAAATTTTATATTTTCCTCCCCCTCCTCGTTAAGGGCGAGTAATGTCTCCGTTTTTTCGCCTCGTTTATGCCCTTATTGATTTAAGGGCCGTTTTTAATCTGGATGCTTTGTGATAACCGAAAGTTGAGAAAATTATGAGTTGATGGCCTGATAGGAAGATTTTTTATTCACGGGATATTTTATACTGTTAATTGTGTTATATCTTCGATTAATTTAAAGCGTCAATTGATCTAATTAAAAAATTCTAATTGAAAACATTTTTCCTTATTAGTAAATAAATTCGCATCAAAACCCCATTCAAAAAAATATGTGAAATACCGGGTATCTACGAATATATGGTTCATTCAATAACGTATGAATGATATGTTTTCGTGTAATTGTAATTTACAAGGTATCAAGGTAATCAATAGAACCCGTAGGTTAATAATAGATTCCAGGACCGGTCTTAACGCGACTAGATTATTGTTATAACGAGCCAGCCAAAAAAACCGTCATAAAATCGGGCTATGAATGAGAAAAATACAAATACGGTTATGTTGAAGCTCAAAACGAAACATTGTCGTTGTCAAACTTTTGCCAAATGACTGTCACAATTGTAAAACAAATAAAGGCTGTCACATATTGTAAGAGCCTTGACAGTTAAGTTATAAGTAAAGAGAGGCATTTTGTTTAAGGTTGTCCTTGTTTACATACGTTCGTCTTCGTTTACACATAACCGTGCATATTTATTTTTCCTTGGGGAGACAAATAAGGCATATTAATATTAGGATATTTATCCCAAAATTTTGAAAGGATTTTGGAATTGAACGGTATGGGGTACTGTTTTGTTTAGTTGTGTTAATATCGAATAAATTTTATTGGTAATGTAATAAAAATCGTTTTATTACCTGAGGTATATTGTTCTATTAATTGTTAATCTAAAAAGGGGTCAAATTTCCTGTACCTGATATAATTATACACTTAATTTCTACAAAAATTAATTAATTTGTACAATTACATCACGTCTACATCGTTTACAAAATACTTTATGAACCGCCACTGATGTTCCTGACCTTACCATCTCTACAGAGCTGCTCAACTAAGTAGTTGCATTAACTGCATAACATCGAGAGATCATGCTCGATCTTTATAATGGTCGGCTGTATAGAGATGCGCGCGTATGTTTTATATGATTTTATACACATATAATTTTACACTGTTACACCTCATCTCTAAGACAAATTTTGTCCGATGCCGCTCATTAGTTATAAGATTAATTTAAGATCAAGAATAGAAATACGCCTTTTTTTTGTCGGCCAACTTTCATGAAGTCTTTTTTCTTTTTTTAGCACTACATGTAGATAACCTGTGCGATAACCTGATCGATCCATCATTTGTGTGCATGAAACGTCGAATAAATTTGTAAAAATATCGGGACAGCGTCCGTCATAATATATGTTACCGTGGAGCGTTGGATAAACAATTTTACGGAACTGACCTTTTATAGCACTGAACTGCGTTGTACCTTGTGTGACAGTATATTGACATAGATAACAAAAACAGATGTTTCAGCAACATATTGCTACAGACAAACATAAAGCTCGTGTAAGTGGTGGTGTGAGTGCGCGAGACAGAAAAAGACAATTTAACTTGGATTTAGTCAAAAATGACGGTAACGTGTAATATTCCATTCGCAAAATTAGACCATCCCATAGAATTGTACGATAAACCTGTATGGTTTAGCGTTAACGAAACAACGGATGTTAAAGGACAGAGCATACCTAGCATGGGGGTTAAGGGACTGAGTCAGGCAAAAGCCATGAAAGTGCATTTAATAGCTTCAAGGACATATACTAATTTAATCTACATCACATGTTTGGCACATGGGCTTCATCGGATTGCCGAAACTGTTACCCTAATGTTGACAGCCTTGAATGTAATACAAGTGAATGTGAACAATTAAATGTGAAAGCAACATCCAGAAGAAAAGCGTTGTCGGACGTTTTACCAAGAACACTATTACCAGCGTAACCTATTGTCGTTGTGGCATATGGGTGCAGGCAGCTGTAAGTGACAGGCTCTATAGATTAACTCCTGAACAGATGGAACGGTTATTGATAACTTATGGAAACTCAACTGGCAGGACGGACACGTTATCGCATCGGTTACTGTGTGTATGGAAGTTCTGTTCGCAAGGCTGCATGCGCAAAATATTATCCACAAATCAAACCAAAATTCCTCTTTTGTAATAGTTCCAGGTACATTTTTTTGGCGGATATTCGTCATAACATAAATGTCTTTCACACTCTGGGAGATTACGAAATATATATTGACGATTGCAAAGAATACATGAAATATGTGATCCGTCTACTATAAAATCATCCATACAAAATCAGGTAACAGTTAAATACAGTACACGAACTTACAGTACCCGAGTTAGTTGCTCGCGACAAAAAATTGATTTCAATGCGGCGGTCGACCCGTTTACACCAACGGAAGCCAGACAAACTAAAGGGAAACCCTAAATATAAAACATAATTGAGGGGTACAGATGCAAAACTCACATTATCCATAATTTTTCGAAATAGAGTTAGTGGCGCTATCTTGTTCATCGTGTTGAACTACACCATTTTAAATCTTAAAAGTGATATAAAACTCATATTTTCGTATTTATTTTAAATTGTGGAATCTGTGAATTGTTTCAAAACTCTTGTTTTTTTACTGTCAACAGTTTTCGTACTTTGCAATTTTAGGTTAAAATTGCATTATAAAAATATTTCACATCATCAGTCAATGATGATAATAAAACCGTATTCTAAGTATTTTGTGCAGCTTTTTTATTTTGATTATGAACTACCATATTACATAACATTTTTATTGATATACCATTGAGTTTGTTTCCAAGTTCCTTTTCTTAGCTTAAATTCATGAATTTGGAGCAAGACTACCATTATCCAAAATGTTGTATCAAAACTCACATTATCCAAATTTTCATTCACTTTCTTGGAGTCAAATAATGTTGTGCCGTTATTTCACCAATTGAGAAGCAAAATTAAAGTTCTAATACAAATACCAAAAAAAATTCAGTGCCTTAAGTCATTTTAAAAGTGAGAAATCAGTTATTCCTTTTTCCTGAAAAAAGTTTAAAAAATGGATAATGTGAGTTTTGCGTCTATACCCCTCAATTGTTTTAAATATTACCTAAAATAGTTGTACAAAATACAAATGATAGGTCTTTTAGTACGTTTTTCTTTATGAGCGTTTTCAATCACAGTGGAAGATCAATAGTTCTATGAGGAATTGCATTTATTGACTATAATATTATAATTCTGTGATATATGTAATATGTACGTATGCTCTGAAACCATCCAATTTTCATATCGCGGTAGCAGAGCACACGCTTTTAGAAACGAATATCTATCATTAATATTCATATCCATTTCGATCCGACAGCTGTTCGTTTTTTATATTCCATGTTCATTCGACATTTCGTTCTGTTTATACATAATTTATTTCGTGAAAGCCACATTAAAACCACGCGTAATTGATAGGCTTCGATATTAATCGTCATTCTATGAACGTTCCATCGTATTAGAAAAATTAGATGACGATCGGATGTGTCCCTTTTATCTGTATCTGGATCTAGAATTACATTACGGGGCATCCGTTTGCGCTAATGTTTTTTTATTAGACCGATATCGTATTTCTCGATGACGACTGTCTGTGTTCTGTTATACAAGGGGTACGTTGTGAGTGTGTTTTCTAAAAAATATCTTTTTAGAATGGGAAAGGGGAATTTTTTTCTACAACCGTTCTTAACCCAGTGCCATATTTTGTGACATCAAAGAACGCGTGCAGTCTATGGGACCGTATCGAATATTAATCGAATTTTTTAAGATTGTTGTTTGCTCCTTCTAAAATATTTTACTATTTTTATATTTTTTCATTCATGAAAATAAATGCCACAAAAAAATTTAAATCCAAAATATTGTTTTAAAATACTTGATAATGTCTAGAATATTAAAAATATAATGCAAAGAATATTCAAGTCCACATATTTATCTTACAAAGGACAACAATTTACAGATATTATAACAGATAGACTGTAAACCTACAGATTATAAAAATGGCAACATATTAATAATTAATAATATACTGAAAATGTAGAGTGTTGGTACATCAATTTAAATATTCAACAATAAATTCTCTGCGGTCTGTAATATCTCGCGGGTCCACTGGCGGTTTAAAGTATATATCTATGCGCAATCTTCATTGTACGTAGCATTTTATTTTTTTGCACTACTACGTAAAAACAATTATTTAGGCATAAAAGACAATATAAAGCGTAAGGACTAATAACTCCTTTTAGAAATAAACAACTCAAGTATATTTAAATTAATACCCCTTTTTTATCGGGGATTGGGAAACAAAAATATCTACATTTAAATATGGTGTTGTTTATGACCTTAACTATCACCTTGACCATGACCTTGAGTCATATCAAGGCCACTGTCATTGTTTTAAATGGAAATCCGTATTTTTTATCGTGGATTCTTTTAAGAAGCAGAAAATTTTACGTTTTAATGCGGTCTTGACCATGACCTGGATCAGGACCTTGACCATGACCTGGAGTTATATGAAGGTCACTAGCATTTTTTAAATGGGAAACCTAATTTTTTTATCGTGGATCTGGAATGGGAAAAAATTTTACGTTTACATGCGGTCATGAACGTAACCTTGACAATTACCTCGACTATGATTTTGAGATTCATATCAAGGTCATAGTGGAGGTCATTGTCCTTGAGAGTCATATCAAGGTCACTGATACCGGCCAGTTAAAGCAAGGGGTTATGAGCCGAGCCACTGAAAGCATGGTTAGCAATCCCGGCCAATTAAGGCAAGGGGTTATGAGTCAAGCCACTGAAGGCAATGACAGCGATCCCGGTCAATTAAGGCAAGGAGTTACGAGCCCAACCACTGAAGGGAAGGGCAGCGATCCCGGCCAGTTAAGGCAAGTGTTCGAAGTGTTCTCCGTTAACGGATTTCCATAGTCAAGGTCATAGTCAAGGTCCAACACCAAATCTGGACGTAAATTGTTCCGTTCTTTCCAAATCCACGATAAAAAATAAGGGTTTCCATTTAAAAAAATTTAGTGACATTGATATGACCTTCAAGGACAGGCCAAGGTCAAATCTAAGGTCACCGATGGAAAACCAGGGAAATTTCCTGAACCTTTTGTCTAATATATTTTTTCTCTAAAATGCACTGTTCGCGAGATTCTTAAGGGTTTCCATATTTTTGACTCACCGTGTATAATGAGTAGAATTCGGAAATCCTGGCTTGCCGCATGTAAAACTCCATTTACCTATATCCAGCGATCTCGCATGAGATCGGAGTATTATCGCGCAGACGTGAGTCCCGAGATATCGGGAAGGATCGGTCAGTGGAGTGGGTATGCAGGAGTAATAAATACACGCGTATATAATTTACAAGACACGTTGTAGCACAAATATCCGAACTTTAATAGTGAGGCATCCAACAAAAGCGTCATTAAAGTTGGCCGAACAATAAAATACCTATTTCTATTCTTAATCTTAGAGTACCTTTACATAATTGTCAGGGCTATTACATTATGTGACAGTCATTATTTATTTTACAATTGTGACAGCTACTTGTCAAAAGTTTGATAACATCAAACTCTCACTTCGAGCTTCGACATAACCGCTATTTCCCATCTCTCTCGTTCGCAGCTGGATTTGATGAGGTTATTTTGGATGGCTCGTTACAATATATAAAAATATGTCATTTACCGATATTAATACATATACACTGCATGTCAAAGGTTCGGGGACGGCTGGATAACTCGAGAAATACGCCTCCTAGAGAAAAATGACTTGCATAAAAGTTGTAGGATTTTTCCCTGGCTGGTTCCAATGGTGGATCCAATGGTTAATTTGGATTTGACTTTTACCATGATCTTGAAGGTTATGTCAACGTCAAGTCCGTTTTATCAAATAGAACCGCCTATTTTTGACACCGGAAATGAAAAGAGCGGACAATTTTACAATCGATTATGATCTTGACCAACTCCTGGGATTTGACCCTCAAGGCTATTCCAATCTCAAATACAATTGAGGCATTGAAGCTTGATAAATAAGCATCACAGAAAAAAGTTGACCAAGATAAAGACTTGTCTAGCCATCTAAGGCAAGACTCTTTACGGTCCAGCAGGCTAAGGCAAGACTCGTCCAAACAGTCTTAATTATTACAATAAGTGAACAAACTGTGCTACGTTAACATCTTGACAGTAAGTGAATCGATTATAAAAACTGTTGATTGCATTAATGAAATCCTCAGCTGGGATGACATCGCATTCGTGTAGTATGCGTTGTCTTAATTCTTGTAAATTTTGTGGCTTAGTTTTGTACACCCTACCTTTGAGATAACTGAAATGTGAAATGGACTGCCAAGATTCAAATAATACGGTTCATGAATGTATGGCTTAATATTTAATAACTTGGTTTTACGACTGACGATAAAAAAATCATGGATTAATTCCACTTAATTTTGATTACTACCAGCCATAAATAATATTGGTCAGAATTGATCAACATTCAATAAAATAAATTACAGACATACGGCCATTGTATGGCGTTGAACATTGGTCAAGAACTTCTACTGACAGTCAAAAGTGGATATAGGTGGTTACAGGTGTTCACAGAGGGTTTAATGTGATAGAATCTGATGAAATTGAGTATGTACGTTCATAACCTTGACGCGACTTCAAGGTCATGGTCAAGGTCAAATTCAAGGTCACAATTGAATTGCCAGGAAAATCCTACAACTTTTATGAAGGTAATTTTTCTCTGGGACATGGATACGTATTATCAAACTTTAATGTCTCAATTGTATTCGACCTAGCTTGAAGCTTCGATCCCAGGAGTTCGTCAAGGTCATAATCGATTATAAAATTTTCCACCCTTATCATTTCCGGTGTCAAAAATAGGAGGTCCTAATTGATAAAATGGATTTGATCTTGACATAACCCTCAATTTTTCAAGACTATCGACTAAACTTTTTTTTTTGTTTAATAGGATCTAGAAACCTCCTTTTTTCGTAAAATCGAAAAATTAATGCAGGGTGATTCTTAAAATAAGCAAATTAATATATACTTCCGGTATAACCGGAAGTCCAAGATGTCTCAAAATATTTTAATTAAATGCAACATGTTAGTTACGTTAATTTTGCCGCTATTTTTTTAGAATTTGAATATCCATTGTTTTTGTTTTTTGTATGCTCCTTTCCTCCTTTCAAACGTCATTTTCCTAGAAAACATACTGCCTGAAAATCCCCTGTAGCTGTAGCGCCACACAAACATACATGTATTAATTAATTAGACTGCCGTCTCTGTTATTCCGCTACGGTTCCTCCCTAAACCTTCGAAATTCGCATTATTTACGTCGCTAATATCATAATTCCTTTTGTAGATTTACTTTTTTCCTCCACGCGGTAAATTATATATATCACATGATAATAATAGGATTATAGCGTAGAGTCCATGACAAGTTATTATAAATACAGATGTAATCCCCACGGGAACAAAACTGAATTTTCGGAGTATATCCCGTCGTACACACGTATATACAGTGTGTCCCCAGATTGAGCGAACATGAGGAATGTTCGTTGTATGCTATTTTTCACTTGTCAGCAAAAATGTATTGTTTGCAGAATGTTTTGCTTGTAAACAAATATTATCTTGGCTTAGAGCAATTTCGTGACCAACTACTTGAAATGCATAGCTACATGGTAGAGAAAATAATATATTCCGAGCATTTTTTTATTTTGCTGCAAAAAGTCGCCTCTGTACTGGAGTAAAAATCAAGCATATATACATTGGTATTCTCCTCCATGAATAATTTTCCTGTTTTTGTAATTCGTAAAGAATACATGTTTGCCGAAAACAGAAAAACCCTTCTCGTTGACTCTTCTTAATAACTTCGTTTTGCTGTCCATGACCAGACGATAAAAAGTGTTGATTGCCTCAAAGGGTTAAAATGAATAGCTTTTCTGACCGAAGAATATATTTTAGTTAAAAATCGAGAAATATAAAAACGTTTCCTTTTGTCGGGAATTTCAGAAGGGGATTGGGATTCAAGACATAAATAAAAACATTCTTTGCTGTCTATTATGGTATCAAAAATTGTGTAAGAGGTGTGGCTATTAAATAACCGAACTGATTCTGCTACCAGCGCGCTGCGAGCGTGTCGCGACAAGTTTGAACATAATTGTGTATGGTGATACTGGGTAAGCCAGTGGGTCGCTCAGTTCGACTATATCAGTCGTTTGAATTAGTCTACGCACCAGTGACGCGTCGAAAAAATATTAAGTGTTCAGATGGAGCAATGGGTTAATCTCAAGTTTCTCGTTAAACTGGGGAAAACTTTTACAGATGCTTATGAAATGTTAAAATAAATGTACGGGAATGAATGTTTATCCCGCACACAAGTTTTGGAATGGTTTAAACGGTTTAAAAAGGGACGTGAAACGACCAAAGACGTTCCGCGCCCTGGACGGCCCTCAAAGTCAACAATGGACTGTTTTCACATTGAAAAAATTGGTAAAATAATCCTCGAAGATCGTCGTCTAAGTATCCGAGGGCTTGCTGAAATAATCGACAAAGAATGTGTTCGCCAGATTTTGCATGAATCGTTCAACATGCTCAAAGTTTGAGCAAAAATGGTGCCAAAACTCCTCACTCCCAAGCAAAACGAATTAAGAATGAACAATTGCGCTGACATTCTAAACAACACTGACTCTCTGATCCGCGCTTGTTAGACATGGTGATTACTTGTGATGAATTGCGTTTTTTTACTTACGACCCCGAAATAAAGCGCCAATACATGCATTGGAAGAGCCCGAACTCACCAAGGCAAATAAAGCCAGTATGAGAAAATCCAAATTCAAAGCGATGATGATCGTCTTTTTTGATATTCGAGATATTGTTTACGTTCACTGGGTCCATGAGTGTCAGACGGTCAATCAACATTATTACACGCCCTTCGTCAGCGTGTGAGAAGACAAAGACTCGATTTATGGAAGACCAAACCATGGAAGATTCACCAAGACAATGCACCGGCTCATTCTGCTTTGTCTGTGAAGGCGTTTTTTTGCAAAATACGGAATTACTGTGACTTTTTTATTTCCCAAGGTCAAATCGTTCAAACCCAAGGTCGAAAAAGTGGCTGTTGTAATTGATAATGAATAAAAACTGTTATGACAGCAGTTCAGTTATTTAATAGCCACACCTCGTATATTGTTAACGGGTGAATTAGGCAATGCAGTATTTATTGTGTATTTTTTTTAGATTCAGCTCACTATTAAACATTAGTTTTGATGTTGTCATTAATTTTATAATGACAACCATTTCCTTTATTCTTTCGCTGTACAGGGGATTTAATACTAGTTCAAAATTGTTACTTTCTATGATCGCCCTTGTGCCAAATTATTTTATCCCTTCGTTTACAGGCAAAACAATCTGTAATGAACGCTTTTTTCGGAAACTGACAAATGTCCCCTCTTGTTAATTCAATCTGAGGCCATACTGTATAGTGTGGGACAGGACGGGAATTTCAGAAGTGGGATCGGAATTCAAGACATAAGTAAAAACACGCCCGCGCCCGTCTATTATCCTTTTATCCCCTAAAAAGGATGCATCCAGTCGCCTTTATCCTGATGGGACGCGGCGTGTTGGTCAATTCGTATCGTTAAGTCCTGCCTTCAGTTAATTAAAGGAAAGGGCTTAAATAAAATAATTCGGTTCATTATGGAGGACGCCAATTATTGTCCGTTGCTCGCTGTTAACTAGCGGCCCGGGGGTGGGGAAGGGAACGTGGTTCGGGGGATTATTTCCGGTGGTGGTTGTGCGATTTTTTAATAGCACAAGGTCGTGAATACTTAGGAGAACGATTTCGCTAGTTTAGAGACTTTAACTTTTTTGTATTCTCACATAAAAACTTTTTATATTTTTTGTGACGGGTATGTTTACCGATGACAGACTACAGTGTGAGAAGTGTGAGAACTTTACTGGTGGAGTAAATTCAGTAATTCCAAAACTGTAAGTATTTGACAAAAACGCTGAAACAGATGAGGTAATGATTTTAGTGGCGCTAGATGTATTTTTTTTGAGAAATCATATTGTTTTTATGTACTTTTTGAATAGCACTTTTAAAGGTAATTTCAAAAAGACCCACTTTACTTCAATAGTTAACGAATATTACCACCTTTTGGAAAAACAAAGATAACATTTATACGAGGTGTGTAAATTAAGTAATGAGACTGGCAACGTAGCGCCCGATCTAGCAACACCGCGGTGACGGGACTTGGGGCATTAGGTTAATGGGGGATGGGCATTAGGTTAACATGTAATGCACCTTCAGTATAAATTTGAACTTCTTGCAGTCATTCGTCTGTTGTTCTTTGTGACTGTTTTCGTAAACCGGTCTTTTTCTTTTGCATTTTAAAAATGAGTGACAACGGTGTTCTATCAGGTTTTGCTTCAGACTTGGACACAGCGCAACGGATATTTTTGCAAAACTTCATCACGCCTGTGACAGTGAATTTGCAAAAGCCTAGGTTTTTCGGTGGTTTAAGGCATTCTTAGAAGGGAAGAGTTCGATTGAAGATGAACCACGCAGCGGAAGGCCTTCATCTTCAAAAACCGATGAAAATGTCAATAGAATACGGGATCTGGTGCATTCAGATTGGAGTTGACGACAAGGATGATCGAGGAAGATTTAAATTTGAATCACACCATTGGTCATCAGATTTTGACTAACGAATTGGGGATGAGAAAAATTTGCGCAAAAGTAGTTCCAAAAAAACCTTTCGCAGGAACAAAAGGGCATCAGGAGAGAAATGTGTCTTGACTTTTTTGGAATCGATTGAAAATGATCTCCATTTTATGAAACGTGTTATCACTGGTGATGAGACTTGAGAGTTTGGGTATGGCCCTTAAACAAAGAGCCAAAGCATGGAATGGCACACTTCATGCTCTCCAGGATCCAAAAATGCAAAAATGAGCAAGTCGACGATCAAATGCATGCTGATTTGCTTTTTTGATAACCAGGAAATTGTCCACAAAAAGTTTGTGCCTCCAGGCCAAACAGTAAATCAACAATTTTACAGAGAGGTTGTTGAAAAACTTCGAAAACGGGTCAAGCGTTGTCACACAGCCGTTTCACTAAACCAGTTTTTAGCCAATAAAATCATTCCTGTGGCTAAGGTCGTCTTTAGAAGCTCCTAACCTCAGAAGTGTCATCTTTCGTTTTTTCTTGATTCTGGGTACAATTTTCAACCAAATGTTTTGAAAAAAATCACAGAGTTGCATGTTTCTGTTACAAATATGCTCAATTTTTTTTTTACTTTTTTTATTCCAAATGGCGCTCAGAAAGAGTATTGAATATTTCAATCAATAATTACATTAGGTCCTTTACATTGGCCAAATTTTTAAGGCCATGTTTTTGTTTTGTTTTGTTTTGACGCTCTTTCACGTGGTGCTGCTTAAATTTAATTTTAAGTGGTGGAACATCGTGAAAAATCCAAAAAAAACGTTTTTTTAAGCAGTTTTTTGCATTCATTTAGCTTGGATTACATTTTATAGAAGAGTTACTATTTTTTTCGGATTCAGCAGAACTTTCATCACAAGTAATCACCGTGTCTAACAATCCTGGATCAGTGTCAATGTTGTTTAGATTGTCAGCGCAAATATTCATTCTTGATTCTTTTTGCTAGTAGTCTTGGCACCATTTTTGCGCAAAATTTGCGCATGTTGAACCAGACACAGTTTTGTTCAAACTTGTCGCGACACGCTTGCAGCGCGCTGGTAACAGCATCAGTTCGGTTATTTAATAGCCACACCTCGTACATAAATACTTTATGATAAATGATAAATTTTAGTGCTCGAAGATTCTGTATATGATCGAAGATTCTGTTCCGATGGTATTCTTCGCATAGCCTTTCAAGGACACAAACGTACGTTTGGGTCATATTTAGAGTTCTTGTATTCTTCATCCTTTATCGTCCAGGAATAGTCGGTTTATTGTTACAAAAATGGGTCGCGTGGTGGCGTTCGCGGCGGCTCAGAGGTAATCAAAGTATTTGGGAATAATGCAGGGCCGATAACGTATTTTATTCGGATAACGGCCCCTCGGAGACCGCGACAGATAGGCCGGGCCGCCACCGAACGCGTCCTGGATAGGGATCCGCCGCCGCGGAGGACGAGGAGACTCCAAGGACCCGCGCGCACACACATCAGGGTAGCCATAGATGTGTAAAATAACCTGTTACGCACTGCCACGTTTCTTTTATAGCGGTCGGCTATGACTGTCGGCGCCAGTGCCGTCCGTCGTCGTGCACGCAAGACAGTCAACATAAAAATATGATGTTCCTTTCTTAGTTTTTAAAATATTGTCAGTTATTTTTGGATTTCTTTTTAAACTAAAAAAAATATTTATGAGTAGCAGAAATATACTGGGTTTAAAAAAGTATGTTCATAACATCTTAGTAGTTGTTTTTAGATTTCACAGTCCACTAAGCTTCAAAAGATTTTGGACATCGCGTATAAACTATTTTAAATACATTACATTTTAATTGTCAATAAACAAAATAATGGAGTCTTCTAATACATTGAATAAATAGGTTTAAGTAGAATAAGATAAGTTAAAAATATAAAGCAGGAGGTCCTAATATGGGCCACTATTTTGTTTTCTTGTTTTACACTCTGTAATTTTTAAAATTTCTAATTAGGATTTAGCAAACATTTAGTGCCTGTATGGCTTTTTTTCACAATATTCTAAATTAGTTCTTCTCAAATTGCTTGTGGAAACTTTTACGTAAAACATGATTTTGTTCATAATTTCAAATAGGTACATAACAGTAGAAAGTACTAAATAATATGTAAATAACCTCTTTCTCATCGCTTTCTTTTCACTTTTTATAGCGGGCCATGACCGCCATCAGAAGTGTGGTTCGTCGTCGATTGCATCGTCATAGTAAACTGTAGTTCTAATCCACAATAATCAAGTTCATTATGAAAATATTTCTATTTCATCTATAAAACAACCTTAAAGTGAGACTTGAACCAGTTCGGTGAAGGAACAAAACCTAAACATTTTTTTCATGCATAGAAGCATTACGCTGCACTTGATGTGTGTTTCGCCAACCACGTAGCCATCATCAGGAGACAATTAAAACCAAAAATTGATTAGATTATTTTTCAGGTTTTAATTTTAACGCCTTCAGAGTGGTCAGAAAATAAGACTTTGTGGAAATTTTAGATATTTTGGTTTAAATGAACAGACTTCATTTTGAAGAAAAAATATTTTTATTCTTTATATAATAGAATTTTTAATTTTGAAACATTTTACATTTTTTCCACCTACATAGATGTTGTTAATCTTCTCACCATCGCCTTCGCCAATAATAACAATTCCTTAATATTGAGTCGTTGAGGTTTTAAAAATTCCACTTTTTTGTAATATAATTGTTTTGTAAGATGTGAGGCCGGAAAAAGCTTTACAAAAACATGAAATAAGTTTTGGTATTTAAAGCATATATACAGTTTAACTCATTAAGAAATAATGTCAACCCAGTAAGTCTTCATTTATTTTACTGTATGAATTACTCTAATGTCAAAATGTATAGCACAAAAAACCATCCAGAGTCTGCTGTAATATTTTATGGAGGGGTTGAAAGTTGAGAAAAATCTCCAGATTTTTTAATGACAAAAAAAAACAAACAACGACGCCTTTCAAAATTAGTTTATCGCTATTTCAAACTAGTTGAAATAAATATTGTTCAAATTAGATATTAAATATGTATATATAATATATAAGGAAATTTGGTTCATAACGAACAACATTGTTGAAACAGTTGAATCGGTTTATTTAGTGATAATTAATAATTGAAGTTATTAAACAATGCAGTAAAGTAATGATTTAATCAAATAGAAGATATCCGAAATAGAAGAGTATCATCACAAAACAAAATAACGTTATATTGAGAACAGTCTTGAATATGTTTTCTTGTGGGAAAAAATTCGCGTACGCCACTGCCTAGCAATGTCTTTCTGACATTCAGAAGGATACCGAGGCCCGTATAAGCGGGAAAATATGTCGAAAAACCCTAGGGAAATAATAACTTTGGATCGAATACTGCGACGACTGCCTACACCTACCACATCCTCTATTAAATGTGTTGTTTAAATGTCAAAAAAAAAATAAATGTACATAATAAAAACTATGCCGCTTACTTTAATATGCATAGTGTTTGTCAAACTCGATTTATGTGTACGTTTCTAATGATCGTGTCGTTATTAGTGTATTGTTGGCTCGAAATACAAAGTTATAACATAAATTGCGCTTGTACAAAAAAATAAATTGTTAGCATTACGGAGTTAATATTATTTTAGTTCGCAGTATCTTAGTTTAACGAATATTCACTCCTATGTGTACTGCTCTGTTATAAAAATCGAACCTTTTTACTTAAAAATCCTCCAAGCAACCTTAAAGTTGTAAATGTAAAACTATTAATTTTGAATTATATTATCATTGGCACCTCCGCCATATTTAACAATTTTCTGAGATTACAGGGCGATTTGTAAATCGGTCTATTAAAAAAATTACAAACTATTTTATAAAAGTATATTATTGTTTTTATATAACGACAACGAAGATATTGTCCACATTTATTGTACGTCTTAAATATAATTTAAATAAAATGAAAATTGTTAATATTTTATATAGTAGGTACGAAATATTAAAAATAGCGATATTTATAAAATAACTATTAGTCCTGAAATAACTAAAATAACTAAAGTCCTGAAACAGATTGAACTTTTATTTTTAGATACATTTTTTGAATAGAAATATGTAGAAATAAATTCAGTACTTCATTAAAAGTGATTTTCATATTTTATTCGTTAGTATACTTTTTATATTTTTATTATTACCAACCAATGCAAATATTAAAAGTTGATCAAAGTGGTGAACATGAATTTCTTGGCAACGATATTAATGCATGATTGAAATTATTAATTATCAATTGAAATGATTAAGTATTACCCGATTTCCTTCCATAAAATTTTCTCACCAATTCACTTAGCCTTTTTCATAAAATTTCATATTCATATAAATAATAATAATTACCTAAAAGTGCAAAAAACACTATTTTTTTGACATATTTGAGGTTATGTAGCAACACGATTTTTTTTTCTCAAAAAAATCATGTGTGGGATTACAAGGGAGTACAAGTCTTTCTCTTTCAAATGCAGTCGAGTTTGCTCAAATTTCTTTTTTTTATTTCACCGAGATATCGCATTTTTGAGTTTGCATGTTCATGAATTTCTCGGTATACGAAGACTTTATGGTTACTTTTCAACACAATAAAATTTTGTTGGAAATATTACTTCAGATCTTTTGACATAAGAAAATATTGACTTGTTATTGATTGTTAAATATTTTTTACATTTCTTAATACAAAAATCTTTTAGTTTAACCCGTCTCTTTATAAATTGCAACAGTTAATTGTTTTCTTGAATTTTGTTTTTGCACATACAAGTAGTAAGTAGTATGACGCGTATGATTATGGCCCGACGCCCAGATCTGCCGGCTTTACTTATGAGTTTTCAGGTATAGTGAAAATCACAATGAAAATTTAAAAATGCGATATCTCGGAGAAAAAAAAAGATATTTGAGTAAAGTCAACGGCGTTTGAAAAAGGATGACTTGTATTTTAAGATCACACACATAGTTTTTTGAGAAAAAAAATCGCGATGCTACATAATCTCAAGTATATTAAAAAACGGTGTTTTTTTTTGCATTTTTTGGTTAGGGTATCTAAAAAAACCTGATGTGATAGAGCAATTTTGAGCCAGGATTTATTTTAAGCGGGAAAAATTACTTGGGAAACAACTATTCATTGTCCAGGGGCAAAATCTTGCAGGGTAGTGTTATTGACACACACTGTTTCAGAGGCAACAGACTGTGACAAAATGACAGAAATTAAGAAATTCATTGTCCTAACATCTCATTGACGTACTTATAGATATTTTATTTTTTCCGAAAATTGGTATAGTGTTCTATTTATGGAAATTATTGTTACTTTCTATTTTTATAATTGCCAAAAATATCACTAAACACCTGTGTGTATAACGAAATGTAATATACACGGTGGAGACTTTAACTGGAATATATTCGCTAGCGGGGTGGTGAATGATTTTTCAAAAAATTCCCGAGACACGTCAACTTTTAAATGTATTTACCTACATTTTGCAAGTAATGTGAAAAATATAGCCCTTCAGGGGTGGCTGAAACCACCCTCGACATGATTTTTTTCAAATGCAATCCTATGGCTTGTGACCCCTCATTGTAAAGCTGGTGGAAAGAGGAATCCAACGCACTGATCAAATTTTAATTTTTAATATGTTTGTAGGGTTGCATACAATTAAAACGTAATTTTATAGTTTAATTTATTTTTAACGCAACAATTTCGTACTAAAAATGTGTGTTGTTTAGTTTTGGAATGTAAACCTTACTTTTCATATGTTCCCACAAAAAATTCCAAGCAATTTTTTGCCACAACTGATATTTGTTATTTTTTGCTTGTGTTTTTACACGGCCGCAAAGAGTAATTTAGTTTGTATGCTGCATTCAGAGTTTGAAACGAAGTGTTATTTCAAATTGGTGAAAATGTCTTATTTAACTGAATCACTAAAAATCGAAATTTTGATGATGATTGGATATGGTGATAGGGCGCGAACTCAATGCGAAGTTGTTCGCTTGTTTCGAGAAACGCATCCTGAATTGCCACCACTAAATCAAGGTACCATTAGTAAAATTGAGGCACAATATCGAGAGATGGGTCATGTCAGGAAAGTACCGAGTAAGAGGCAGGCTGTTGTTGATGACGACATGAAGTTGAATTTGTTGCTTGCTCTAGAAGAAAATCCAATCACTCCAGCCCGTCAACTGGCCCGTGATAGTAATCTTAATCACAAAACAGTTTTAAAAATACTTAAATATGAGAAAAAAACGCCCATATAAAATGCAAGCTGTTCAAGAGCTACTTGAAGATGATCCAGATCGACGAGTGGAATTTTACGATTTATTGATGACTTGTATTGATCAAAACCAGTTATCTTTGGAGTGGATAGTTTTCTCTGACGAGGCTATTTTTACATTAAATGGGCACGTAAATCGCCAAAATTGTCGTTACTGGGCTGAAGAGAACCCCCATTGGATGAGGGAACTTCATACTCAGCGCCCATAGAAAACTAATGTGTGGGCCGGAATAATACAAGATAGAATTGTAAGACCATTTTTCTTTGATGACACTCTTAATGGAGCAAGATACTTGCGTTTACTCCAGCACGAACTAATGCCAGTGATATGTAATGTATTTCCAAACCCCTTAAACCCTAACTTGACCGACGAGAGGTTATGGTTTCAGCAAGATGGGGCCCACCACACTATGTTGCCATTGTTCGTCAGTATCTGGACAGAATTTTTCCCGGTAGGTGGATTGGGAGGCGAGGTAATATTGAGTGGCCAGCAAGATCTCCAGATCTTACACCACTGGATTTCTTTTTGTGGGGACATCTTAAAAGTAGGGTTTACATTCAGAAACCCAACAATATAGCAGATCTGCAGGAAAGGATAAGAGAGGAAATAGGAAAAATAACACCGCAAATGTTGCATAATGTAAGGGACGAAACCTACCACAGACTGGGATGCTGCCAACAAGTAAATGGTGCACATTTTGAACAATTGTTACGTTGAAAATAAATTTAATTTTTAAATTGTTTTAATTGTATGCAACCCTACAAACATACTAAAAATTAAAATTTGATCAGTGCGTTGGATTCCTCTTTCCACCAGATTTACAATGAGGGGTCACAAGCCATAGGGTTGTATTTGAAAAAATCATGTCGAGGGTGGTTTCAGCCACCCCTGAAGGGCTATATTTTTCATATTACTTGCAAAATGTAGGTAAATACATTTAAAAGTTGTCGTGTCTCGGGAATTTTTTTGAAAAATCATTCACCACCCCGCTAGCGAATATATTCCAGTTAAATTCTCCACCGTGTATACAAAATCAGTGTTTACTATAACGAAACCATCTTAGCTATCGCAAAATTTCTTTAAAGGCTTCCTAATACAATTCCTATGTTTGACAGTTTTTATTCGAATACAGTAGGCTGTGGAGGACCGACAGAAAACAACCGCCCACGCGAACGGCAATTTTTTCGCATCTCCCGGTACGATCTCTCGCCTATCCGTGAGGTGGTGCCTCCTGACGGCCGACCGCCGAAACAGGCGTTCAGTTGCATGCACACTTGGCAACTTTAATGGCCATTCGCGGGATCCGCAGCGGCTGTTACTTTCTCCTTCGGTGCTCGACGCGCTGAGACCCCGAGCTCTCTAACTGCTACTTTTACTTTTAGCAGACGATGTACACGTCGCTAAAATAGTTCGCTTCCCGTTTACTGCATGCATGAGGATAGTTTTGGGGTCGGGAATCTGTCCTTGGGAAGGGTTAGGAACGATATATCGATATATGGTAATTCATAGCTCAACAAAAACCAATTTTCAGAAATTTACTGGGACGAGAATAGGTCTGGATGGAGTTTTTAGGGTCGCTAAATCCGATTTTGGAGTCCGTTTTGTCCCATCAGACCTGTGTTTTCTATAAATTGCGTTCTTTGGGTAAAAATGGCCATAAAACTATAACATAGGTAAATAAAAGAATCGTTAGGAAGAATTTCTGACTTCCTTTTTTTGATATCCCCATGATACCTAAATCCTGATTTTATTATCAAAAATATTCGCATTAACTTTCATAATTTTGAGCCATAATTTGAGCCAATAATTTCAGTTGTCTGAGTTGTATTTCAAATATTACTCAAATTTACCGTTCGTTAAAGAAAGTAAGTCAAAACCGTTGTCGATAATGCTGATCATGAATCCAAATGTAATGAATGAAAGTTCAAATTGAAGAATAAAAATGAGGTATCATAATTTAGAATCATAATTTAGCCACAAATTGACATTTCTTGAATTCGATTTCAAGTGATGAAGAATTTCTTTCTCGAGGATTTTACAGGATGGTGATCACAAATCTAGAATCCAAAATAAGAAAATCAATGAAACTAGTTCAATATGGTGCTTTAGTTTAAGGGTTAAGTGTACATTTTCTAGATTTCCTTTTAAGTAACAAAAAAATCCTTAGGACCATTGGTTATGAAATCTAAGATAAGGTAATATATAGGTAATAAGAAAAGGATAGATACGAAAAAAAATATTTTCTAATCGCCATTTTATTGTACTTGTCTTTCATATATCTATCATTAAGCTATGTTGAGTTAGATTTGATTATTTTAGATTTAAAGTTAGTCTTATCAGAGCCTTGTGATTAGGAAATAATGTTTTTGTAAATTTCGTTTTCTCATTATCTTATGATAGATTTTGTAACCAATGCTCCTAAGGATTTTTTTGGTTACCTAAAAGGAAATATAGAAAATTGACACTTAAGCCTAAATTAAATTAAAGCACCATATTGAACTAGTTTCTTTGATTTTCTTAGTTTGGATTTCAGATTTGTGATCACCACTTGTAAAACCCCAGAGGAAGAAATTGTTCATCATTATAAATAATTATGTTTCTAAATTACGATACGTAATTTTTTATTTTTCAAACGTTTTAAACATCACTCAGTACCACAGGCTGTAGTATTATAGTAAAGAAGGATGTTAAAAATGTCGTTTTTTGGACCTGAGGAATAAACCTATACTGTCATGGCGGAATATGATGTGCAAAAAGTATGAATTTTCCGCACGCAAGTTTGTAGATAATCAATATTTCAGTACGCTGTGCTGAAGTATTGAACGCAATTCGTATGATTTGTGCGTGTCCATCTCAGGGTGTTTGCGAATCTCGGCAAGTATAATGAAGATACTGTGAGAAATGTGAGCATTGTCAGTTTTTACATCTTTACAATAAATCTTGTCTTATGTTATTCTTAATATCTACACCATACTTTTCGCGCGGAGTGCTGAAAAATATTTTTCGTTTCAGATTTAGCAATTGAAGACTGGAAATAACAAAGTGCCAAAATCAAAAAGCCGAGTTATGATAAAAAAATAATATTGTTAATATTTTAAATACATCAAACCTGAAAATTTTAAATTTTAAAGATAAGCTTACTCTCTAATCTTTATTACATTAAATTAAAAAAAGACAAAAACATGTTTCTGTACAAAAATAAGAAAGGACTAAGTGCCCTATTTAAGACTCAACAATTTTTTGTAGAAAAGCTTATGATTGGTATTTTATCGTTTGTCCTAGTATCCATTTATGTGATTAAATAATCACGGATTCAGATTCAACACAAAATACAATCACACTGTAGAGATCACCGTAATCAAAACCGCAATGGGACATGGCACTTGGCCATTTTCTTTGGAACACACTCGATGGATGCCTGTGGAGTAGGGTGGGCCAAAAAAAAAACTCTTATTTTTGTTCTTTAATTACCATGAAAATATTGTTCAAGATGACAAAAAAAATAAGCCTATCAAAAGGGCAGCTCTTAATTTTAATGTTAAGAGGTGTCTCATTCTGATTTTTGATTTCCCATTTAAATAACACGGGAAACTTTTTTTTCTTTTTTTGGAATTTTATTGCGTTCTAACGAATTGTTGTGTTGTAAGAATCAATACATATTTTTGAAGGAAATTAAACGATCTACAAAAAAAGGTCTGAAATAATTTTTCGATAAGTCAACTCGTTTAAAAGTTATTCGAGGTTAAAGTTCAACCTCAAATGGCATATGATGACTTCTACAATTTTTTATACTTTATCACAAAATAATGGCTCAAAAACATAAAACATCATATTTTTCGTAAGGTTCATTGAGTATTCTAAATTAAAATATTAAAATTTTTACGAAATACCAATAATCATAAGCAAAATCGATTTTTTTTCAATATTTAATTTTGAGTGAAACTCGAAATTTTTATTTTACCTGAGTAATGATTTAAAAAAAAATTATTCCTTAGCAAATACTAAAAAAAGTATAAAAACTATAAATATAAAAATGTATTTTAAAATAAAATAATTTTTTTTTATTTTTTTTTTTTTTTTTACTTAATTTACTAATTACATATTTACTATTAGTGGTATAATAGTAAAGCTAAAACTTAGATCTCTTTTAGGACATACACACTAGCACATAGTATCACTGTACAGCAAAATTTCAAATTGTGAAAAAATGGCACTTAGCCCCTTTGTTATTTCCACGCCTCAATTCAAGTTGAATTCGGGTTGCAGTGCCTTTGGTTGATTCAAATAAATTTCCCTTGTATTGTTTTGAAGTTACTTACGGAATTTTCCGAACCCATTAGCATATCATTTCTGAGGTTATGTAAGGATAATCCGGCAAAAGTGACTTCAACGGATACTTCTGCAAAACTTCAACACGCCTACGGACACAGGGTTTTTGAAGAGCCCATGTTTTTAGGTGGTTTAAGGCATTCTCAGAAGGAAGAGAGACGATTGAAGATGATTTTCTATGATCCCAGAATGATGTCCCTTGAGGTAATTTTTCAATCTCGGGAAGAAAGAAAATTCACAAGGACTCAAGTCAGGCAAATAAGGAGGTTTAGGAGCCACAGGAATGTTTTTACTAGCTAAAAACACGTTTACTAAATGAGACGTTCCATAAAATGGGGACCATTTTCAATCGATTCCAAAAAGTCTCTCCTTGTACTTTTCTTCCTGCGAAAGATTTTTTTGGAACCACAATTCGTTAGTCAAAATCTGAAGAACAGTGGTGTGATTCAAAAACTCTTCTCCGATCATTCTTGTCGTCAACCGACTATCTGAACACACAAGATCCCCTATTCTATCGACAGTAATCATCGGTTATTGAAGATAAGGCCTTTCGCTGTGTGGTTCATCTTCAATCGACTCTCTTCCTTCTGAGAATGCCTTAAACCACCGAAAAACCTTGTTTTGTTGAGGTTTTGCGAAAGTATCCGTTGCGCTGTGTCTAAGTCTGAAGCAAAATCTGATAGCACACCGTTGCTCAAAATTAAAGCCACTCAAACCTTTTTTAAACGTACTAGAAAAAACCGGTTTACGAAGACAGTCACAAAGAACAAACAAATGACTCTAACAAGTTCAAACTAGTACTGAAGGTGCATTACATGTTAACCTACCGCCCTTCCAAGTTCCGTCTCCGCAGTGTTGCTAGATCGGGCGCTACGTTGCCAGTCTCACTACTTAATTTACACACCTCGTATGTGTCGTCGCATACATTTACATACGTGCTATCAAATTTTATCGACGAATAGTTCGGACCACCCGAATTTTACAAAGACGACCAACGTCCCCATCGACCGTTTATAGGGCCGTAAAATTGGTAGGACGTCCAGTCGATTAATAAATAATAAGCCTGGTAATTACCGGAGCGCGCATAGATTAACCGATCCGGTGCCCGATGATTTTACGATTATCCGCGGGACGGAGGGGCTGCAAGGGACGGAGGGAAGGTAGTGATGCTCGTCTCCGCGGGGGACGCATACTTAGTAACTTTACGACGGGCCGTAAGAGGTACTAAAATTGCCGAATTATGAATTTATCGCATTTTTATAGTCGTACTTTTATTAACGGCATTCGAAAGTAGAAAATGTATATGCGTGCTTACACGATTTTGTGGCGTCTGTCGAACGATTTTTTTTTGTTATTTTTAGAATCAAGCAGAGGTTAACGTGGGAACATGATAATTTTTTTTTTAATCTTTCAAACGATTTTGTAGCACAAAGAATAAAACGAAAAAAACTGAATTATATATATTATCTAGCTTGATCGACAGGGCGCTAAAACGTCGCGTTTGGTCGAAATCATTCATTAAATGTATTTTTAAGATGGCTGTACTTCCGGTTATACTGAAAGTCGGGAACGAACAACTTCCTTATGTTAAATGGAATAGTGCACTTTTTATTGATGAACCAGGCAGCGGAAGGCCTTCATCTTCAAGAACCGATGAAAATGTTTGTTACGTGATTTTGTGCGTTCAGTTCGTCGGTTGACGACAAGAATGATCGGGGAAGAGTTAAATTTGAATCACACCACTGTTCATCAGATTTTGACTAACGAATTGGGGATGTAAAAAATCTGCAGAAAAACAGTTCAAAAAACCTTTCGCAGGAACAAAAGGACATCAGGACAGAAAGGTGTCTTGACTTTTTGGAATCGATTGAAAATGATCTCCATTTTATGGACCGTATCATTACTGGTGATGAGTAGATGAGACTGAGTGATGAGACTTGGGTGTTTGAGTACGACCCGGAAACCAATCGCCAAAGCATGGGCATGGAATGACACACTTCAAGCTCTCCAAGACCCAAAAAAGCAAGAATGACCAAGTCAAAGATCGAATGCATGGTGATTTGCTTTTTTAATAGCCAGGGAATTGTCCACAAATAGTTTGTGGCTCCAAGCCAAACAGTAAATCAACACTTTTACATAGAGGTTCTTGAAAAACTTCGACGGTCACGTATGTGAGACCAAACATCAGGAACAACTGGATGTTGCACCACGACAATGCGCCTTGTCACACAGCCATTTCAGTAAACGAGTTTTTAGCCATTAAAAACATTCCTGTGGCTCCTCAGCCTCCTTAAGGGGGGAAATACAATTAGACTGACCAAAAAAATCGATTTTTTTAAAGAATTATTTTTTCAAGAAGTTTTTATTTTGTTAATACCAAACTTTGCACACATATTTTGTTGACATTGAAGCGTTAACAATTTTTTTATTTTAATATTTTAAACAAAATGGCGGCTGTACAGTGGCCCAAATATGATGCATGGAAATCAATTGTGCGGATTCTAGACGCCGCAATTTTAATCTGTAACAGACCAACCAAAAGATGGTTACAGTTAGTCGATAAACTATTAAAAAGTAAGGAATTTTTTTTTTTTTTGACAATTGGCACAACTTTTTTCGAAAAAAACAATAAAAACGAGGGTTTTTGGTCATTTTTGCAATAATTATTGAGTTGCAAAATAAAATTTATGTTTTTTTTTTTTAATCTTTAATGATTTTAATTTAACTAGAAGCAGATCGATTGAACCGTTTTTGAGTTATAATCCGCATAAAAATCGAAAATGCTGTTTCGAGAAAAACGCGTTTAAAGTTTTGAGTACCTGAAAGTGATTCTTACCCCTTAATCAGCGATGCCAGGGACATACAGTAGGCATTCAGATTCTTCATAAAACTCATTTGTACTTTGCTGAAGCTCTTGAGGAACGTATATAAATTCGTCCCAAGGTATTTTATAAGAGGACACAATAGACAAAAGGTCCCCTAGGTCAACAGCACCGAAATGCGTAATACGCCCTCTCTTCGAAGAACGACCAAAAAAAAAAACAGAAGGGCTTTGAATTTGATTTTAAAACATAGCATGCATATTCTACGATACATTTACTATCTTTTTATGTAAAAAAAATCGATTTCTTGGACACTCTAATTGTATTTCCCCCCTTAATCGCCTGACTTGAGTCTTTGTGACTTTTTTCTCCTCCCGAGATTGAAAAATCACCTCAAGAGACGTCATTTTGGGACCATAGAAAACATTCAAACGGCTGAAGTAACCGACCAGCCGAAGGCTATTCCAATATATGAGTTAAAGCACTGCTATGAGGAATGGAAGAACCGTCTCCAGCGCTGTGTGGCTTCATATGGAAAATATTTTTGGGAGACAATTCTGAATTGTAATTATATTCGAATAAATTTAAAAAAAAAATCTCATTACTTAATTTACGCACCTCGTAATAACATTTATTTTGCACTAGATGCGTTAGTTTCGCCAACCTTGTTGGAATCATCTAGAGATGAATAAAACTCATTTTAGTTGGTTAAAAGTGTGAATTTGTTTCTACACCGAAGGTTCTCATTTTCCTCCTGCACGAGGATAATAGAAGCAAGCCAATTTCATTTTGAGTTTACGAAAATATTGATTGACAAAAAAAAAACACATGTAGCTTCTGTTCAATAAAATATAAAATGTTTTACGATGAAAACTGGTGGTTGTGTTAAGCGCGTATTTGTGCCCCACACACGGCGCCAATAACAAGATCAGGCGCGCTAAAACCCGAATTAAAAACAATCGCCGCATTTCCAATTCAAACGGCCGGAATATCGGCGAAATCAAAAGGGCTCAATAGCGGATGCGAGGCGCGACGTGCACACATCGACGCCCAGTCGGCCGCGCCGAGTCGTGGACGCCGGGCGTCGGCGGCGTCGGCGTCTAACGACGCGTCCCGCAGCCGGCTCGCACACATGCGAGCTTTTACCGCAAAACCGATGTTCGGTTAATATGCTTAACACCTAACGCGGTGTTATTTGCACACCCCGATATGGTACGGGAATTGCAAATGAGAGGGGGCGGTCAGAGGTCGGCGATACTGATAGATGTGTCTACATCGGTCGTACCTGCAATTGATATTGCGGCCGGAGGGGATTTCGAACGGGCTAAAATGACGACCCGTGCACCGGGAATCCGCGCATATACGCGTGAAGATGTTCGCAGACGGTCGTAACTCTGGAACTCTAACAACCCCTTGAATGCCACGGTAATTTATTTGACAGCCTTGACTGCAGAACTTTTGCGACTTTAACTTGACATATCATTTCCGACGCATTTTGACCCATTGAACACCATGGCGTTTCAGAATTTTTCCATAGATCTTTCAAAATGTCAATTTTGGAAAGGACTTTCACCAAAAATGGTTCAATTTATGACATTTTGCTACTTTTACCAGATACGAGGTGTGTAAATTAAGTAATGAGACTGGCAACGTAGCGCCCGATCTAGAAACACGGACGGGACTCCGAGAATCATTTGTTTGTTCTTTGTGATTGTTTTCGTAAACCGGTTTTTTCTAGTGCTTTGTAAAACTGAGTGACATTCATTTTGAGTAACGGTGTGCTATCAAGTTTTGCTACAGACTTGGACACAGCGCAACGGATACTTTTGCAAAACTTCAACACGCATACGGAGACAATGTTTTTTTCAAGAGCCCACGTTTTTCGGTGGTTTAAAGCATTCTCAGAAGGAAGAGTTCGATTGAAGATGAACCACGCAGCGGAAGGCCTTCATCTTCAATAACCGATGAAAATGTCAATATAATACGGGATCTTGTGCGTTCTGAATGTCGGTTGACGACAAGAATGATCGGGGAAAAGTTAAATTTGAATCACACATCTGTTCATCAGATTTTGACTAACGAATTGGGGATGAGAAAAATCTTCGCAAAAATGGTTCCAAGAAAACCTTCCACAGAAACAAAAGGACATTAGGAGAGAAAGGTGTCTTGACTTTTTGATCTCGATACCCATTTTATGGAACGTGTTATTACTGGTAATGAGACTTGGATGTTTGAGTACGATCCGGAAATCAAGCGCCAAAGCACACAAGAGCAAGAATGAGCAAGTCGAAGATCAAATGCATGCTGATTTACTTTTTTTAACCAGGGAATTGTCCACAAAGAGTTTGTGCCTCCAGGCCAAACAGTAAATCAACACTTTTACAGAGAGCTTCTTGAAAACTAAACTACGAAAAAGGGTCATGCGTGTGAGACCAAACATCAATGCGCCTTGTCACACAGCCGTTTCAGTAAACGAGTTTTTAGCCAGTAAAAATATTCCTGGGGCTCCTCAGCCTCATTATTCACCTGACATGAGTACTTGTGACTTTTTTCTCTTCCCAAGATTGAAAAATCACCTCAAGGTATTTTGGGACCATAGAAAACATTCAAACGGCTGTAACCAACCAGCTGAAGGTCATTCCAGTATATGAGTTCCAGCACTGCTATGAGGAATGGGTGAACCGTCTCCAGCGCTGTGTAGCTTTCCAAGGAAGTTATTTTGAAGGAGACAATACTGAATTGTATTTCTATTCGAATACATTTTTTTAAAAAAATCTCATGACTTAATTTACACACCTTGTGTTATTTACAATGTATTTCTACCAACTGCTCATCATGGTTTATCTGAATTTGTCTTACACATGCCAAATTATCACAAAGTCTACATTTTGTCGTTTAATCACCTCGTAAATCCTCAATCTACAGTTTTCTAATATATTCAGACATTATTTCCAAATACATACGTATTATGACAAATACATACGTATTTGGACGCACTGAGTCAGTATTCCATTCCAAATAATAAATCAAGATCATATTTGAATGAAAAAAATACAGATACAATATCTCTACTGAAAAGAGAAAAATCATTTCATAAAAAAAGTAATTTTTTGGGGCAATACCTCCCCCCCCAATTTTGATCTTTAGAAGCACCGGACCAAATTTTGACAACACCATAATATTCAGCGAGTCAAAGTACCTCGAAAATAATACAGTTTGTCAAAATAACAATGTTTAAATGCGGTATATATCTTAAGTGTATGAGGAGAAAGATTTTTTTAAAAAACTGAAAAAATGGTAATTTCCTTAGAGCTCTAGTCTATTTTGGGTACAAAATAGAACCCAATAAACCCCGGAATCCTGTTCAGCATCCCCAAAAATATAAGAAAATACCTGTTGATTACATTTTACACATTATCAGATGTTAGAAGATTATTTACTTATATGACAAAGAAGTTTATGCAAGTCGAAAAAACAAAGGTTTGTCCTCGGCAGTCAAGGAGTTCATTGAGTTCATTAATACCTCTACAAAATTAATGATGGAGCACAATGAATTAATATGAAATCAAATTAGATATGACCACAAACACCACTAAATTGTCTTTGTCTGTCTCGGGCACTCACTGCACCACTTACATGAGCTTTATGTTTGTCTGTAGCAACATGCTGCAAAACAAACAGCTGTTTTTATGTGCCACGTCAGTACACTATCACACATGTACAACGAAGTTTTACTACCATTAAAGGTCAATTCCAGAAAATTGTTTATCCAACGCTCTACCCTAACACGCGACGGACGCTGTACCAATATTTTTACAAACTTATTCGACATTTCATGCACACGAATCGACCAGCGTAGTTTAACGAATACTAACAAGACGTGTAAATTACGTTTCCGTTAATACGTGCCGTAACTTGGATAGAGTGGAGCGCACAACACGGTAGACGGATTGTATTCCGGTATATAATGGCCTTATTTGATTGAAATACGATTGTACTATGTACATAAATATATGTATACAGGAGAAGACGATGTACTTTATTAATGTGGCACACATAACAGTATTCTGGAATATTGTTATATGACTGTTTCTGTTAAGACCGGTCCTGGAATCTATTATTAATTTACGGGTTCTAATAATTAAGAGCTAAGTTAAAGAATTAATAATTCGGTTACGTATACAACAGAATTATTTACGATACATCTTTGTAATGGCTATGGTCCATCATTGTGTAAACTTTTCACATTAGAAACATTTAAATATTCCACTTTTATATTCCATAGATTACATGTCTACAAAATAAAAAAAAGTTCTGTCTTTGCAATCAAACCCATCATTTCCTATGTATTTTGTTGCACTGAAACCAAATTTGGCAAAAAAAATTTTCTACCGCATCAGTTTTTTTTCTACACCCCCATATAACTAACCCTTATAAACTCTAATAGAGGAAATTTTTCGAAAACATTTCTTTAACTATTTTTTATGACCTTTATTTTGGTTTTTTGGGTCGCTAATCACGAATCTGAAGTCAAGAATAAATTTCGACTTAATGACAGCTGTCAAATTTCACTAAAAGTAAAAAGTTGATATTAAATGCTATTCCTACGTTTTTTAGGATGCTCATTATTATTTTGTTGTAGATGTTGTTATATTTGTGAAGGAGCTACGTAGATCTTTTTATTTATATCAATTTTGTTCTTTTTTCTTGTTTGGTTTTTTGTAACTGTTATACCGGGTGGACCATTTTAACCTTTAATAGGAAATAACTCGGCCGGTAAGCGAAAAAATAAAAAAAGTTTTATACAGAAGTTGTTGGGCAAGGAGGGGGGAAGTACGACCGTAACCTTTTTGACCTCGACGTTGACCTTGAGGGTTATTTGAAGGTCAAAACAACTTTTTCAAATGGAAACAACTATTTTTGACCCCGGATTTCAAAAGCGGCAACTTTTACGTCCAAAATGGTACTTGTCAACAAGGTCGTGGCAAGGTCGAATAAAAGTAAAATTTTCGAAAATTGTTAAAAAACGAGGGCTAGCTCGGGATAGAGATTGGAAACAGTAACATTTTTCTGATTAAAGTTGTCAGGGTCGAATAAGGTCACTTCCTGATACCAATGACCTTGACGTTAAACATTTCAAATCAGAGGTCAAAAGTAGGGTTTCACGCTTGATAAATCACTTTGACCTTAAAATAACCTTAAAAACCGACAAATTTTACTGTTTCCAATCTCTATCCCCAGCTAGCCCTTGTTATTTAACAATTTTCGAAAATTTTACTTTTATTCGACCTTGCCATGACCTTGTTGACAAGTACCATTTTGGATGTAAAATTTGCCGCTCTTTTCAAATCCGGGGTCTAAAATAGTTGTTTCCATTTGAAAAAGTTGTTTTGACCTTCAAATAATCCTCAAGGTCAACGTCGAGGTCAAAAAGGTTACGGTCGTACTTCCCCCTCCTTGCCCAACAACTTCTGTATACAACTTTTTTTATTTTTTTCGCTTACCGGCCGAGTTATTTCCTATTAAAAGTTAAAATGGTCCACCCGGTATAACAGTTGCAAAAACCAAACCATGAAAAAGAACAAAATAGATATAAATAAAAAGATCTAAGTAGCTCCTTCACAAATATAACATCTACAACAAAATAGTAATGAGCATCCTAAAAAACGTAGGGATATGCATTTAATATCAATTTTTTACTTTTTAGTGAAATTCGACAGCTGTCATTAAGTCGAAATTTATTCTTGACTTCAGATTCGTGATCAACGACCCAAAAACTAAAATAAAGGTCATAAAAAATAGTTAAAGAAATGTTTTCGAAAAATTTCCTCTATTAGAATTTATGAGGGTTACATGGGGGTGTAGAAAAAACTGATGCGGTAGAAAAATTTTTTTTGCCAAATTTGGTTTCAGTGCATCAAAATACATAGGAAATGATGGGTCTGACTGCAAAGACAGAACTTTTTTTTTATTTTGTAGACCTGTGTTATCTGAATGTGTTTTTTCGTTCAACTCCTTAGGCTAGGCATTTTCTTTGAGACATTGACGTATGATATAATGATACGTAAGTCGCGCAATCCACGTGCCAGCAGCCACGCTACATACGACTGCAACACCCTTATTGATTAGCCCCGATCTGCATCTCACGCGTCCATAAAATCTCGCGGCAAGGCGGCTGCGGCAGCAACATCGGGCAGAGTATAGATTACGCGGGGAGGGAGTAGAGCGGGGGAGGGGGGCAACCCCCCGAGTCCGCCCGCCCGCCTTAAAATAACTGAAAGTGACAGATAAACAAATGAGACTTGATATCCGGGCTCTATGGATATTCCCTATTTGAGATATTGCGACTCCGCGGTACTTTTCAATAATGTCTAATGGAAACGAAAGCGAATGCCCTTCTCTCTACTCTTTGTCCCCGTCCTTGGGCTGTCGATGCGGTGACGGGGGGTGCGGCGCGCGTCTTTTGTGAGAACTGTAACGGAATAATTATTATTTCTCGCGCTTTCCGTCTGTACTCTTCCCGGAGATTTATCCCTTTCACATGTTGGCTTCTTTTTTTCAAATATTATCCTTGGAAGTTGATTATTTCAACTAGATATCACACCGTGATAATTTTGGTCCTTCAAGAGCCGGATAATACTTTGTCTTGTTTGAATATTTAGTTCTCAGTTCTATTTCTCGCGGTATTCATCCCTGTACTTCCTCGAATATTTAGCCATTTTGATGGTTAACTTCTTTTATTAAACATTAGCCTTCGAAGTTGATTATTTCATCTAGAAATCACATTATAATTTTGGTCCTTAAAAGCCGGATAATATATTTTTTTGTGTCTTGGATTTAACAGGGGTGAGGTTCGCCATTAGGCACTCTTCCACGTAACCCCCGATACACTCACATTGTAACACCCATATCCTAACAGAGTTGTTAATTCTGTTAGGCAGGACTCGAACCCACTGACAGAGGTTTTAGCAGATGGCTCAGATTGCCACCTGTTATGGTACCACCTACTAGATGCCTCTTCCCGATAATCCTCTCAGAGCAGATAGGGTGGCCCATCCCAACAATCATAAAGTTAAGCATATATTACTTATTATACAACTTCAACAAATTAAGCCAACAACACAAACACAATAGAAACTGTATTCCTTGAATAATGAGATTTCTTACGTCTAACACTGGTTACCATAATTTCAACATAACCTCCATTTTGGTGGTGTAAAAGCAGCAATATATCTTCCAAATTATACATAAATTTCTGGTTGAATTGCAGCAACTTGCTCCTGATCTCCCTAATATATATTGTCTTTTAATTCGTCTAGAGTTGTTGGTTGTATTCTAGATACTGAATTTTGAACACTCCAAAAGCCAAAAATTCGCTGAGTACAGCTGAGAACACGATCTTTAAAAACAGCAGGTAACAAATCTGTAACTGGTCTGCATAAAAATGATATTTTCAATGACGTCCTTTTGTGAAACTGTGTATCCTAATGTATTGCGTTAATAGTGCGCGACATACTTATACCCAAAAGACTGGCGTGACTCGAAAGACACAGTTTATGTTCGATTTATTGCTAATGTTGATTATGTGTAATGTTCCGTTGCAGATACTGGAGAAAAAACATTTTCAAGATTTCTGGAATACATACTGTCCCCAGATGCCGTTACCAAGTGGCAGAACAGTACGTAAATATGTATATACCAACTGCACGGGAAGATATCATAACATAGTATAAAACAAAGTCGCTTCCCGCTGTCTGTCCCTACCTATGTATGCTTCATAGAGTGATTCAAGAGGAAGGTTTATATGTATAATACATGCATAATATAGTACAGAAACACTGATAATTTTAGAGGTTTCTAATGTGATGTCTGAAAAGCCGGGGCGGGTCGCTAGTTATAAATAAAATAAAAGGTGTCTTAAAAAATGCGCGGCTATGGTTGTGTATTTATGAAATGACATATTAAAAAAAAACAGTCCACTGTAAATATTATAGTACATGTGCTGGACTCTCTTAAACCGATATGTCTACTGTTATTAGCAAGCGAGAGACTGAGTGTACTGGCGAAACTATTAGGCAATGTTTTCTAGAGGTGGATGCACTAATTGCAAGTACTAAAAAAGTGTTTCTGAAATATCCAGAAGGTCTTCGTGCATTCCACAGCACGTATCCCAATATTCCCGAACCACCATAGCCGATTCTCATACGCTGGGGAACATGGTTGAAGGCAGCTTATTATGACAGCTAAATATTTTGAACAAACAAAAGCTGCAATACTAGAGTTCAATCCCAACGAGGCTGCCACCATTAAGAAAAGTCAAACAAAATGTTAAGACATACCTGTTGAAATTGAGTTAAAACCGATTTTCAGATACTACAAACAATTACATGACGCCACAGAAAAAATGAGCGCGTTAAAAAAAGATCACAAGTGTCCTACAGAAAGACGTCGGTTTCACCAGACTGAAACAAATTTGTGCATTCAAAAATTATTTTAAGTATGCGAACATTACATCGGTAGATGTCGAAATGTCAGTTTCACCGTATACATTTTTTTTTTCAATGGTGAACGTCACTGAAGGAGAGGACTATTGAAACGTACCTGATGCTGACAAGTTTTACGGATCTTATCCAGTTTGTGAGGTTCCAGCTAGTAGAGGGTAAGTCTTGCATGAACTATTGTAACAGTTTAGCTGATTGTATCACTTGTTAAATGCTTATTATGAGGCCGATCCTGTGTTGCCGACCATTGCGCCGGGCTCTAGTCATGATTTAGAGCGTAGAAAATGGCAAATCTTTAACCTAACGTATTCTTGATATCATCTTTGGTTTCTAAGTTATTAATGTAAAGTGAAAGGTGGTGTTGTATTTAAGGCATTTTGTACCTCAAAAACGGACAAAATTGCCACTATTATTATATTGGGTCAGTCTATAAACCCACCATGTTTCATTTAAATCTGAATTTTCGATTTGCCTGTGTTCCCTTGTAAGATTAAAATTATCTTGTCATCTAAGAAGAAAGTAAAAATTGTTCGAATATAGGCAACCTCTCCCTATTAAGAAAACGTCATCGCGCAACCGACATGCGTAAAATTATCCCGTGGAACGAGGAGGAGACAGCGAGGGAGACGAGAGAGGACAAGCCACGATTGCACCGGCCCAACTGATCCTTATCTACAGCGACTCGAACTGTAAACCACGCTTTTCTAAAATATGATACTTCTCGCTACGTGATGTGCAGCGTTATGTTTCAATTATTGCGTAGCGGTGGATCTGTCGTGTATTGTAATAATTTATCTTTATGCATTTTTTTGATATCAAGAAGTGGCCCGAACCCGACATTTTTTTACGACCGTCGCCGGGTATCTGGATTATGGGAAATGCGCGAGAGGGCATGGTTCGGTGGGCTCCAATTTCACAGAATTATGGTCGAGATGGTAAGGCGTAGATAAGGGGGAAGAAATAATTTTCGACCATTGTTTTAAGTGAGTCAGGACGATTTAAAATACCTGCACCATGTTAACTGAAGAATGTCGGTAATATATGACGAAAACAAATTGTTTAATATACTAAAGGTGCACTTTTGTTTGGAATTATTACTACAATATTAGCCTATTTAATTGACGAATTGGTAATAGTGTTAGAGTAGAAGTATAATTAATATAACTGAAAAATGTTTACAAAAAATATTACGTAGATAGGCCTAAAATGTTTTCAAACATTGGGATTTTAAGTTTATTTAAAACAAATTCTGTCCTGTCTGTTTTGTTGGCCTGTCAGCCTATTTTTTATTCGATTCTTCAAAGGCAAGTGCCTAATTGTTGATCATCATCAAATGGCGCATAGAAAGACAGTCTAGAGAGTGTCTACAGAATAAATTGCTATATCAGGTGTATCCCAAGGATCCACTCTAGAGCATAGAGTATTTTTAGTGGACACGGCAGACATTTACTCTTCAGTTAAATCAGTTAACTGAATAACAAAAAAAAACCAGCACTAATTTTATTCGAAAATACGATCTGGATGAGCTGACTTTATTCTTTTATGCTTTGGCACATAATTTGCTGTGTACCAAACATAAGTATAATGGACTGGATGAGGTGTCTATATAGTATCTAGGAGCTTGTGATAACTATATAATTACTAAAATATTTAAAAAAAAAAATAGTAGAGAGGACAAAAATATATTTAAAACATAGAAGACTTACGATAGACCGTAAAAGTTGATAATTATAGCGCCATCCAAAAAAAAAGAATCATCAAATCTACCTATGAACGAGAGAGATGGAAATAGCGGACATGTCGAAGCTGGAAACGAAACAAAAAATGGCATTACAATCAATGGAAACTGGAAATATTCGATGAAAGCTGCATATGAGGACGGGAAGTTTTTTTCAGGGAAGTTTTTCCAGGCGTAGTTATTTATTTAGACCATTTTATTCGGTCAGTAAAACATTTCTTAAATTTGTATTGGCAAATTGGAAGCGTTAATAGGAAGCAAGGAAGTGGCAGATCCAGACTAAGGACAGATGAAAACGTTGCAATGGTTAGGTAGGTGATAAACGCCAAACTAAGAACGTTAATTAATTACCCATCTGAGCTAACAAGTGAATCTGCCCTATACAACGTGTCAACGAATTTTGAAAAATGATTTGGAGCTCCATGCATATCGTCTGCAATCCACACATGAAGTATTCAGAGTGGACAAACCTCTAAGACTACAGTTGTGCCAACGGTTTATTAACCATTTTAAAAATAACGATGCTGTCTTCGAAATAGTTTTACTGATGAGGCTTGGTTTCATCTTTCGGGCTACGTTACCTCTCAGAATATGTAACTTTGGAGTGTGGGGAGCTGTCAGCAGAAGGAGAACCTACTTTTTTTTAACGGAACACTGAATGACGATAGGTACCGTTTAGAAATATTTTTTAACAAAACACATTTTGTATGAATGTTGCATGACGACGAATTGCAAGAAGGTACGAATGTTCAAGAAGATTCAGCTTGTGCACATACTACTAGAGAAACCATTAATTATATAGGGGAATTTTTTCGTATACTTAGTGTGAACACGCAGACAATTGCCCCCTGGATCTTGCGATTTGACCCCCTGTGATTTTTTTTGTGTATCCCTTATCTAAAAAATTCAATTTTTGAAACTTTCGTTGGCGATATACAAGAGTTTCAGCAACGCATTGTCAATAAAATTGAAGAAATTAATGGAACACCGAGGAATCTGCAGTACGTTGACACTTTATTGAAGTTAAAATAAGAGGTCAAGAAGAAAATAAGAGACTGTGATGAATATCGGCGGTCGTCATTTTCTTTAATAGTGTCGTGTTAGTTTTTCAAAAATATAGTTTCTTTTTTTGGATGAAGTTTTTTATTCCTGTTTTTATATTTCCTGTAAAAGTACCCATCACAATGTGACAATCTCACCAATACAATAAGGTTATGAATTTAATATTAAGAATAGAAATATGTATTTTTTTTTTGCTCAGCCAACTGGTTTTCTTTAGTTTTTTCAGTTTTTATGGCTCTTTATTATTAGTACTATATCATGACTTAATATGACTACAGCATGCACTAAGAGTGAGTGGATAGTCTACACGACAAGAGGCGTATCTACAGGACACTTTGTAACATTAGGTGCACCCCAAGGCTTCATCCTAGGATCTTTACTATTTTCAGTATACACGGTAGACTTTTACCGCTGAATTAAATTGGTTCACTGAATAAGAAAAAAACCTCAAAGTCAAGTTTTATATGATTTTCACTCAGTTCATTCAATTCATTTCAAACATTTTTCAAGGCATTCGCCCCAGTGTTCGACTCAATACTTTGCTCTGTGTCAAAATTAGGTATTATGGATTGGATGAGCCGTTTTGATTGTCTTTTATGCATATTTAAACATATATCAGCGAATGGTGCGTACATGAACTACAGAATAGCTAATGACCTCAGGTGTACCCCATGGATCCATCCTAGGGCCTTTTATAATCATTACCTTTAAATTTTTATCATAATCTCCTTCACACTACGCCACTGGGTCCGCAAACGATTCGGTCACGATCGCGAGTCGTAGATCCGTACGTTTCCATTAATCAGATGTTGGAACAGTTGTTGAAAACAAAAATAAAACATTTTTTTTGACCGGTCGTTATATAAAAATGCCCACATTTAGCTATCTCGCCCACGCTTATTACGGGCCGTTCGGTCTCTCGACCATTTCGATGGATATCTAAATTATCGTGGGTAGCTTTTTTGTTATTTCGGAACAATTTTTCCGTAATAAAGTGCGTTTGTTTTATTTAATAAACTAAATAGATCGTATCTCTTCGACAAGTTGTCCGCGATAACGACGTGGTCGGATTAAGGTTAATATATGGTTCATGCTATGGTAATTAATTTGTATATGGCATTCATAGAGTTTCTTATCATGAGTACGGTTATAGTTTTCGAGAAGAAAGTCGTACTAGGGAATATCGTTTCTAACAAAACCACGTACAACGAGGATTACGAAATAAAACCTGTGTTTTAATAATCTCAGCAGCAATTGAACTAAGGGGATACAAAAATGCTGCAACAAATATCTTGCGTTAACCAGTTCAGAGCATATTAGACTTATTTTAATTTGGGTGGAAAAGTTGAGATTGACATCCAGTGGGTGGTGGAAAAACGTAGTAATCTGAGCCACCCACAGAGTCTTTCTCAGTAGGTTTGAATCTCGTCCGATTGATTGGACAACACATTTATGACTAGATCCGAGAAATCGCGGACCCTAACAGAAGCGAATTAAGAAGTATGCAGCAGCGGCAGTTGGAGTAATGAAAAATTGTAGTGTTTTCGTAAGACAACATGGGACTCACATAATACTTTGAAGAATGATTATTACACTCAAATACGAGGAGTGTAAATTAATGAGGCTGGCAACGTAGTGCCCGATCTAGCAACATTGTAGAGTCGGGACTTGGAAGGACAGTAGGTTAACATGTATGTATTGCACCTTCGGTACAAGTTTGAACTTGTTAGAGTCATTTGTTTGTTCCTTGTGACTGTTATCGTAAACCGATTTTTTCTAGTGCGTTTTAAAATTGAGTGACATCAATTTAGCAACAGTGTGCTATCAGGTTTTGCTTCAGACTTGGACACAGCGCAATGGATACTTTTTCAAAACTTCAACACGCCTACGGAGATAGTATTTTTTCAAGAGCCCAGGTTTTTCGGTGTTTTAGGCATTCCCAGAAGGAAGAGAGTCGACTGAAGATGAACCACATAGTGGAAGGTCTTCATCTTCAAGAACCGATGAAAATATAGATAGAATACGCAATCTTGTGCGTTCAGATCGTCGGATGACGACAAGAATGATGGATGATAGGGGAAGAGTTAAATTTCAATCACACCACTGTGCATTAGATTTTGACTAACGAGTTGGGGATGAGAAAAGTCTGCGGAAAATGGTTCCAAAAAAACCTTTTGCAGGAACAGCAGGACATAGGGAGAGAAAGGTGTCTTGACTTTTTCAAATGGATTGAAAATGATCCCCATTTTATGGAACGTGTCATTGCTGGTGATGAGATTTGGATGTTTGAGTACGACCCGGAAACGAAGCGCCAAATCACACTTCAAGCTCTCCAAGACATAAAAAAGCAACAATGAGCAAGTCGAAGATCAAATGCATGCTGATTTGCATTTTTTCATAGCAAGGGAATTGTCCTCAAAGAGTTTGTGCCTCCAGGCCAAACAGTAAATCAACCCTTTTTACAGAGAGGTTTTTGAAAAACTTCGAAAAAGAGTCATGCGTGTGAGACCAAACATTAAGAAATCTGGATGTTGCATCACGACAATGCGCCTTGTCACATAGCCGTTTCAGTATACAAATTTTTAGCCAGTAAAAATATTCCTGTGGCTTCTCAGCCTCCTTATTCGCCTGACTTGAGTCCTTGTGGCTCTTCTCTCTTCCCGAGATTGAAATATCACCTCAAGGGACGTCATTTTGGGACCATAGAAAACATTCAAACGGCTGTAACCGACCAGCTGAAGGCTATTCCAGAATATGAGTTCCAACACTGCTATGAGGAATGGAAGAACCGTTTCCAGCGCTGTGTGGCTTCTCAAGAAAGTTATTTTGAAGGAGACAATACTAAATTGTAATTCTATTCGAATAAAGAGAAATTATAAAATCAGCCTCATTACTTAATTTACACACCTCGTAGAAGGCTATATTAGCAACTTAAAATGAAGCTTGCAACAAACAAATCGAAAAATGTGGTCGGACTGATGTTAATATATGGTTCATGCTATGGTAATTAATTTTTATGCGGCATTCATAGTTTCTTATCAATGGTACGGTTATAGTTTTCGAGAAGAAAGTCGTACGAATACCATTTCTAACAAAACCGAATACGAAATAGAACGCGTTCAACAGAAATTGAAGCTAAGGAGATACAAAAATGCTGCAATAAAAATCTTGCGTTAACCAGATTAGAGCATATTAAAGTTATTTTGATTTGGACTAATCTAGCGGGTGGTGGCAAAACATAGTAATCTGAGCTACCCAGAGAGAAATTGTGGACCCTTGCAGAAGCCAATTACGAAGTATGCAGCAGTAACAGTTGGAGGAATGAAAAATTCTAGTATTTTCGTAAGGAAACATGGGACTCACATAATATTTTAAACAGTGGTTATTATACTCAAATAGAAGACAACTTCAAATAAAACTTGCAACAAGAAATTCGAAAAACGGATTGCTCAACAGAAAATCTTGTTAACGGTTAGTAAAAAAATATTTACGAAGTTTCTTTTCCGCAGTTATCAAGTAAACTATTAAAAATTATACCTGTTATCAAACATTAATAATGAAATGCTGGTATGAAGTACAAATTAACATTTCGGTAACTGAAACAAATATCGAGATTCAGAAAAAGTAACAAGACTACAAAGACTTTGTACTTACTTGGTGATTAAGAAAAAGATTGAAACTCACGATGCTCGATACAGTTTTTCCCTACCCCAGATTTTGCCCCTTCAGGTTAGGCAAACCAGACGCAGATCGCAATATTTTCCAGGGGCAATCCCATAATAAAGACATAGAATATCAAAAATAATTCGCAAATATTTTGCAAGCCTTTTCAAAGAAATGGAACTTTGGAAAAGCGCTTTCTTTGTACATTGTACATCTCATTTATATGACTTAAGTAGGTAGCAGTAGTTTATACGTTCGCATCTTAATACGAAATAAAATTTTTAATTATGTAGTAACAGTAATATTTTTTTAAGATCTAATCTAGAAAAAATGTAATTGAGTGCACGTAAACTACTAGCCAACAATTTTTGACATGTGACTGATATTCTCATTGAACAGACATCCGAATAATAGGCACACAATAAGAAAATCACACCTACTGTCATTGAAATAGAGTATTATCTTCTATTGTGAGTATAGAATACGATCGGTTAAGTGTATCAATGTATCGCTTAACGAGAAAAAAGTTGACAACGGGTTACCTAATCCCTCCATTGTAAAGTATATTGCGTATAAGGATCCTTTTATTTCTTCCGAACCGATCTATCGGAGCGGCAAGCGTATGTCTGCGCAAAAGGATTATGTTCCGAGGTTGCATTCGATGCGATTCCTTTTGTTTGCATTGACTTACCGGAAATATAATATAATTAATTAACGTATATGTCGGCTACTTCCTTTGGAAGACATTTGCCTCGGAATTTAGGTACAACCTTGCATATATAATAATGTTTAGGTATGTTTTATAAAATATTCATGTAAGTAATTCATGTTATTAAACTCTTTGCTAAAATGTTAGATACAGTCTTACGTTCGGTGTTCTTTCATTTTTTGCAATTTTTACAACACAAAAATACATTTTAACTAAAAATCATATGCCTAATAAATGGCCTACTATCTCTTTGAATTTGTCTTCTAGGGTTCAAAGAATTCGTTAAGAATGTTTTATTCAAATTTTGTTGGTTTGAAACGTACGAGGTGTGTAAATTAAGTAATGATTAGAAGTTTTGTATTTTTTTTTAATCGAATAGAATTGCAATTCAATATTGTCTCCTTGAAAATAATTTCCTTGGGAAGCCACACAGCACTTAGACGGTTCTTTCATTCCTCATAGAAGTGCTGGAACTCTTGCTTGCAGTCGTTTGGATATTGCATTGAACTATATTGCATTAACACTACTGATTGCTAGCGGAGTAGAATTGGCTATAATTTGAATTTCCTTCTGCAACTTGGATATAACTAATCTTTGGCCTTCCTGATCTTGGGGGGTTGATTACAGACCTTGTTCTTTCAAATTTACTAATCAAATTATGGTACACTTTTACACATTTTAAAACTTTTATGAGCGTTATTCCCTGTCTTTCGTGATAGGGTAGCAATAAAATATGTATGGGGACGCCCCGCCCATAAATTATAATACGCACGTGTGAATTGAATTATTATCTCGTTATTGATGTACGGAAAATAATCACTTCAGTATTCCTGTGCGTACGCAGTATCCCCAGAAGTTAAATGTTTGGTTGGTATTTTAGGCGATTCCATCGTTGGGCCATTTTTTATAAACGGTTTCTTAAATGCCAACAAATATAACAAATAAAACAAACTGTTTATGGACATGAACATGAAAGAATGAACGAAATTTAAATGATTTATTTTTTCTTTCTTTCGTCTTATAACCGGGTTGATATATATTTTTTTATTTTTTATTTTTTATAGAATTTCAATTTTATTTTCTTGCAGACCGGTTAGTTGAGGAATAAATTTGAATATAAATACAATTATGTTCGTACACTTCTTTTAAGTGTATGGGATAATTGTAAGTCAGAATTACGTAAGAATTTCGTTTCATACAGCTAAGTCGATGTACACCCTCATAGCTGCGAAAAAGTACTGAGTCCCACTCACTCAAATTCGGTATGTGATGGGCGGTGTCTCTCCACTCCACGCGCAGGTAACGTTTTACATCATACGTTTCTAATACGTACACAAGCGTGAAACACTGGTGCATCTAACTCTCTTTGTCTGTCCTTACTGGCGTCTTTTAACTTATTCTCTTCTACACATTATCGCCAATATGTAAAGGTGCAATTTCCTAGGGTGTATAACATTGGACTTGAAATCCAACAAAAATGAATTCACGAAATTCCTTGTAATTTTTCTGCAAAAAGTTCGCAATTCAGAAAATAATTTAAGAAATCAAGCCTCCACAGTGGAATCCCTCTTAAGTAGCGCCGCAGAGCGACTCTGCGTGACAATAAGAGGAAAAATACCGAGTGGTTTTAAAAATAATATAAACTGATTTTTCCTTCTCTATTCCGTTCTTAATATAGCAATCTCGTGGGCGTGCTACCATTCCAATTAAGTAACATTCCAATAAAACCAAACCTAACGTTCATTCAGCATCGATCCCAGCCGAAATAGTTAACTAAGCCGTTTCGTTCGCAACGAGTTTACGAACCGAGGCCCCCAGAAGTTAACGTCCACCGTTAACGACCCCATCCTATAAGTGTGTAAGAGTAAGAAATCGCACAACGCGGCCCCGTAGGCCATAACGCTAATTGGTATCGTATCGTTACTGCTGCGTATCTGTTCCGCACCAGACCCGGAATTCTCTCTCCTATATATCGGGAAAATCAGTAAAATCGGCCATCAAACGGGTGTCTATAACCGGCAGAGGGCAAATGGCCCAGGCTTTTAATGCTCCTTTCACGGCCTGCTCGGCTCCTACACGAAGAAAAATAATTCGTTCATACGAAGGAATATGCCTCAGTTCAAAGAAATCTCTTCAATTAATAGAGTCAATAAAATACTGGAATGGTATTTTGTGAGCACCTAGTATACAAAATTACCAAAAAAAAAAAAAAACACAAAAACGGTTAATAATATACAAGGTGTTGCATTTAAAATAAGCATGTTGGCATATGCTTCCCGTATAAACAGAACACCCAGAGTTCATTGTATTTAAATAAGCCATATCGACTTTTCCGCAGAATTTTCAAAAACCATAATTTTTGCATTATCGATATATGCCCAACGTGGTAGGACCCCGGTATACACAAAGAAACATAAACACTCATAAATAGAAATATTCTTTAGGGCGAAGAAAACAATCCTTTCACTAAGTCCTTAAAGTCCACCCACAAAGTCAACCGGACACTTATCCAGATATCGAGATCTCTTTTTTTGTTTTTTTACCCACGCTGTACAATAATTAGATATATCTTAAAACAAATTAAAAAACATCCTCAAAATATGCCGTGGATTCATCCTGCATGTCTTGAATCATTACAGAACTACAGGTTTCTAAAGTTTTTATAATTAAGAAAATTAAATATGATGGCAGAACAAAAAGCTTCTATGACCAAAAGTCACTTTAGAAATGGCAGATTTTTTATGTTAATGGATTTTACCATACGGGGGACACGTTTCAGAATTGTCAAGAGGAATTTCCACAGTCATGGATTTCGACCAATTTCACCAAATTTTCACTAGAATTGTGGGTTCGTTTAGACAAATGGGAAGTGTGAACAGAAAGGAAGGCAGTGGGAGACTTAGAGTTCACACTGCACAAAAAGTTGAATGAGTGAGGCAAATTGTTAATGAACACCCACAAACACCCCCTATAAGGCATTTAAGCCATTAAGTAAATGTATTCTTTCATATATACGCCTATCGTCTAAGCTCAGTCCAAGGATTGTTAATAATCGGCCAGCTGCAGCAAATGTAATTTTTGGAGTGGTTTATACGTAATTTGCATAACGAAAATGTCATTGAAAAAACATTTTTTACTGATGAAGCATGGTTTTACCTTTCTGGTTATATTAATTCTCAACAAACGAAAATATGCAATTCTGAAAATTCACATGTGGAGTTCTGAAAAGAAAGTTAATTGGACCGATTTTTTTTAAAATTAACCGAAATTTAATTGGACCCGAAGGGAAGGGGAAGGAATTTTTAGAAATTTTTGTTGGCGCATTAGATGATGGGAAGATATGCGACCCAGCTGGTTCCAGCAGGACAACGCACCTGTTCACGTAATTCTTGGTAAACTAAATTGTTTGGAAGAAAAAGACCGAATCATTAGTCGTAATATGCCAGTTAGGTGGTCACTACGGTCCTTCGATCTCACGCCATGCGACTTATTTTTATGGCCACACATTAAAAACTTGCTTTTCACATCCCCTTGCGAAAAAGACGTCGCGCTAGAATTAAAAATAAATTTCAGACGAAACTTTTTTGGTTTTACGATTTGTATTTATCAGAAACTGCTTTGACAGAACAGAAACTTGCCTATGTCACTTGTTAACTCATTATAATGTTTCCAACATTCAACGATTTTTATACGTTACCAATTTTTGTTTAATAACGTATTATTAAAAGTTTAAAAAAATAGTTCATTACTATTTCAAATGTGCAGTTTATATTTATTTTAGGAAATTTAGTTATTTTGAAAAGCATTTTGAAGAGTTTCTTTAATAAAGAGCATTTTTCCATATGTTTTGTCTTTTTTATTTTAAAATTTCAAGGTATACTCTTTAAAAAAAATAACATAATAGTAAAAATGATGAGGAGATTATATCTCCCCTCCATGATAACTTTTAAAATAAGAGAATTGAAATCTAAGATGTGTACCTATGTTGTATTAAATAATCAACCCTATAGGTGAAAAATTAGAGGAGATATGACACGAAAACCTCACAAAGTGGCACATAGTCACCCCATTTGACGGTACGACTGATGTCGACGTCAGCAAGTAGACTAGCAGATCGAGAAAGGCATGCGTCAAGAATGGCGTCATCGCACCATATCAACTTAATTAAGAAATATTTCTTTAAATATATGTACCTACCCATAGATTGTTAATGTATAAATCCATGAATATTCATTAAAAAAAATGGATATATATTTGAAATAAAAATATTTATATGCATATTTATAAAGGCGATTCCTGTATGAATCAAACTGATTTTTACTAGTTTTAAGATATTTTTTTCCAACGGAATAAACTCTTAAGTAACGGATTTTGTAATTCAAAGGAACTCTTTTCTCCGTGTATCTACGAAGAAAGAGGGCACAACACGTAATAGGCAACGCCGATATAAACAGTGATGTCTTATTTTATAACATCTTTTCAATTAAGTGGGGGGTCTCGGGCCTAACGATCATGCTCCTTATTGTATTGTTTCTTGGGTTATTTCCGGTTGTTTGGCCGTGATGGAGGGATGGAGGATATTTCGTGGAAGCAGAATTAATGGATCATCTCATATAAGTGCGTACAGAAATAGTGATGTGCTGCAGTAGTTCAATACTGCTATATTACTAGTGTTGACTCTTCCGCTGAGGAACAACTCAACATCTTTCCCCCAGTTTTCCTCCAATTTTGGAGCTAGAATTCCCACCTCTAATATGACGCAAACATATGACCATCTTTATAAACAACTTTCAACAAAATGTATTGTCATTTAAAGCGTAGACATCAACAATTTAAGAAAAGATGGAATTCAATATAATCGAAAAAAAGTATAATATTTCAATAAAAAATGTATTAGAAACCAATGCTAAATCAAGCTAAACTGGATATACCGAATGAGGGATGAATTCTAGGACTTCAGATAAGTTTTAGTAGATGGCAGTTGTTCACTTTGCCATTTTAGTTGGTCAATAAAATGGTGTGTTTATTTGTATCGCCTAACTGGAAATGTTAATCGCAAAGAAAGAAACGGTACACCAAGGTTAAAAATAGAAGACGTTGAAATGTTGAGGCAAAAGATAATAGACAGTCTGTGTTTTCTTAGGGTCCAAGAATTTTGAACCAATTTTTACCTCTTGCCATATTAGCCACAATCTACACATGCAATTTTCACGTCGACTACTTGGATGTGGAAGTAATTAAGTGATTGAAAAACTCGATGCTCGTGTTTTAGAGCACTTTTCGTGATATACAAAGGCATATCGAACTTTTTTTTGGAGATTGCTGTGTAAAATGAGATGAGAAGTACGTCGCTTTTTATAATGTGAGGCCTACCGATGATAATGGGAGATACATTATGTTACTAATCGTGTATCCATTGCTACCTATATCTCTGTATAATCACCGATCATGATGCTATCGTCGGAATAAATACAAATTTTTATATTCTTGTCTAAAAATCCTGCCTCCTTATGTCCCATTTAACTATGAGGCAGCACAGGTCTCGTAGCACCCTTATAAATACCAATTACAGTCGTCAGTGCGTTTTTTATGACTGTCACACATCTAAAATTCCCCGAAACGATAAAAAAAACCACTACGTGTACTCTTCCCGGTAGAGGGCACGCGCTTCGTTGTCGACGAACAGATTCCTTCGAGAGTCGGGACAAGATTTCGTCCGCGATCAATTAAGATAGCATCTCTGAATTCACCGATGACATTCGAAATAGCTTCTGTGTACCACCGTCTCACGCGTATGGGAAGAACGGCAGAGTATACTCGGAAAAATATACGAGAAAGGGCCCGCGTTCAAGGACTATCGTTTATCGAGGATCGAGATCTAATGTTAGTTATTTCGAGGTTTGTAACACGGTACGTGACGCATTTTCTTTATGGATTGCCAGGGGGTTTCTGTGTAAACGCCGAATAAAAAAAAAGTTTTAATAAAGGGGCTTGTACTACTACCCTTGCTTATACTAATTTTTCAAATTGTTTACTTTGTTGACCAAAACATTTATATATTTTTTTGAAAATTATTTTTTTTGTAAATAAAAAAAATGCTTCAAATGGAATTACTACTTCCACATCCAGTTTTACATGTTTAATTAGACTAAATCATAAAATACATCATGTTGGGTTTTTAAAAGTACGACATTTGGATATGACCTTTATGATCCTCATAGGCCTGTATGGCCGATATGACTATTATTACCTTTATGATTCATATACCTGCATGACCCATATGATCTTTATGAACTCTAGGGCTTCAGTGGACTAAATTAATTTAATGACATATAGTTTTTATGATATTTATGACCTTGATCACTTGAATCACCTGCATGACTGTTATGACCTGTATGATCTATTTTAGATATGAATATTGGAGTAAAAATGAGAGTAAAGACTTAATGATGTTAATGGATTGAATTATTTTACATCAAAAACCTATAAAATGACAGTAACATGAATATTTTTATTAATTCACAAGTGATTACTAGCCCTAAGAAAAAAGGCCATAACAGCAACACATTTTGACCAGGTTTCCAAGACCTGATGGGGCATATATGTTTTTATTTTTTTTTCACAATTTCATTTGAAGTTTTTTTTGCTATTATAGCCTCCTAGTTAGGGCTAGTAATAATCACTTAAAATATGATGTTTGTTCCAAGCGTCCTTAGGAATATGCGAGAATTTCAAATATCCCCAACTGCAATCAACAGAATTTATCAACATATTGTCATACACAATTTGCTCCGTAAGTATAAAATAATTTTGCCATATTTTTGTTCACAGTTTTTCTTTATAATGAAATAATTTTACCATACCAATATCGTGTCAATAATCTGCGAGTAATATCTCTTGAAACGCGATGTGACGTTTTCGCAAGAAAAATGATTTTTGTACCCAATGGTGATCGTTGCCGCAATGAACATATGATGAGCGTTTACAAACTTGTACGTAAATAATAAACATGCTACCACTATTTAATACAGTATGTAAAGTTTAATCAAAAGACAAATGTAAAGTCATTAGTACCCAGGACGGTCATAAGAACTTTTACTAATTTTTTTTGGAAGTGTTGCCCATTTTATATTTATGCACTTTTTGGTAGTAATACAAGACATAGTAAGCAACATTATATATTATTTCTGTGATTGTACTTCTGCGTGAACTATAGTTATAAAATCTTGAGAAATATACTTCTTTTTTTTAATAGTAAATACAATAGAGAAATTCTATAAAAAATATATAAAGTAGACAAATATTTTGTCTAATGAATAGTTTTTGTTTTATTAGTGCAGCTGCAATAGTTTTCGATAAAAACAATTTTGAAAAATACAAATATGAATTTGTGTCAATGGTAATTTTGTATCTCGCCAATGTTACCACACAAGTTATTTTCAAAATATCTTTCAGGGGCCGCTGACCCTATCTTATCCTGCTAGACCCTTTAGGGTTAACAGCAAAATTGACGAAGTACAAAGATTCTCGCACCGTGCATGCACTGATTCAGTTTACACAATGTTTCACGTTCAAGTAGATAGATCTACCTAACAAAAATGTATACCACAAATATTAGATGCATTACTTGTTATGTGAATATGTAGTTCTAAAATATTTCGAGAGTGGCGTCATAATACACTATTACATAACATGCTACGGTATTTTTAAAATTGTACCATAAATACCATATAAAAGGTAATAAATAAAGTAAATAGTAGTTTGAAAAGAATACGGTAGTGACGTTGTATTTTGGTGTCACATCGTAAGCACTGTATTTTGAGACTTACATAATAATGTACTGAGAATTTCTCTGGCGCCAAAATCATTGTAATGTTAAATTACATTGCGGATATTTATTCTTGAGGCCTTTCTACATAATATGAAGTTATAATGTTTAATATTATCATGTGCATATACTCTGTAATATTGCTAATGCATTATTTATAAGAAAAAATAGAAACAAAATTGTCAAAAATCTCAAAATCTTGCGCCAGAAAAATAATACACAGAATAAAATATGTAAGTAATCAGGACACATTAGTGATTTTGTATTTTTCCTAAATTTTATTTAAGTGTACTGTAAAATAAATAATTACAAAGATAAAATTGCCAGAGAAATTTTCTTGAAATTTACTCTCATTATTATCCGAATTTTAGGAAATATTGCAAAAAAAGCTCAATATCTCGAAAACCGTGAACTTTTAGATAGAAGTAAATTATTTCCAAATAGTTCCTTTTGGCCCACTAGGGTAGAATGCCCAATTGTTGGCACTTTAAGCTTAAAGTTTCACTTTTTTTTTTAATAGTATGACTTTTTTTTATTAAATATGATAAAGTATCAATTTTAATATGTCAAAATGTATTTGATATAAAATAATTATAGTTGTTTATGCCTACAAATAGTCAAAAATTAGTAAAAACCCATACATTTTAATTATCTTCATAAAACCCAGTTGTTGGCACCGAAATACTAATTATTGGCAGGGGAATATATGCTAGTAATATGGCACCTATATTTATTGTTGGCAGCCTAACTGTTGACATGGGAGACAATTAAGGGGTTGATAATAAAATAAACAAAAAGTAGGTACCTATTTTTATTTGTTACTTTTTTTATTATTAATTCACAATTGAAAGAGAATACACGATTTATATATGAAAAATTCTTTGAATAACCCTTTTTTTCTCAACAAAGAGCATGGTATGTTCTGTTACATTTCTGACCCCTGATTCCCTAAACACCTAAGTAATTACAGAAAGTTATAGTCCGTGTACAAATAAAACACAAACCTTGGTAAACAAAAGGTTTTTTGATTTATTTTATTGTATGGGGGGGAAGTGTTCTCTTTTAATTCTGAAACTAATGTCAGCTTAACAGGTGAACTATTACCTTCAACTTTGCTATTTTTATTTATCTCATTAATAAAAGTTTTCACTATGTCATATTCATTCTCGTTTATGTCTGTTTCTAATCTTTTTCTTGTATTTATTTCCATGGAACATTCTCGTTTGTCTGACAATAAGATATTTTCATTTCTATTATAGCCTTTTATCTTGTTGTTTCTTTGACGAACTTCTTGTACCTTTGCTTTTTCTATTAATTTTTCTTCTCTGCGTCTTGCTCTCTTCAACTTATTTTCCTCTTTTTCTCTCTTTTTGTCTTTTCGTCACTTCTTTTTCTTCGAGACTTTTTTTATATGCTAATGAAGCTAAGACAAGTTGAATGATGTGCTTTTCGAATTTCGGTTACCTTTCCTTTCAGGAATTTTTTGGTTTTTTGAAGGAAGTCCAAGATACTTTTCTTTTCTTTTCTCTCCTCCTCAAAATCCTTTTGTTTAGACTGAGGTGGTAGTGCAACTGAGGTTTCTTCTTGCTTCTTTTAATGTAACGTTTTGGACTATGTTTATTTTTCAGTGCTTCTTCACTGTATCGCTTTTGGAATTTTTTTGAAGTATTTGCATCTAGAGAAAATAGGAAGTAGGGTACTTTAAAGTTTTTTACTGTAAAAAAGTTATTCCTTTTCAAGTTTAAAAAACTTGGGAAGATGTAACTTACCTGAATGATAAAAATAATATAACGTATAATTTGTATTGATAATAATTGTATTTAATTCAGGAATCATAGAGTAAAGTGTTTAGTTGTTTTCTAAATAACAGAGTCTAATATTTTTGTGTTCATTGCAATTATTGTTGTGTGAAAATTGATGTGTGCCAACAATTAGTCATCTTATTTACTCGAATAAATCTAGTTGTTGGAATACGGGCCAATTATTGGAAATTAACGTTTCCATCATGACAATAATTGGCACCTAAAAAAACCTCACAACATTTGCACAATCTTGTATTTAACCTCTGAATAATACTTAATACAGATTTAATTTTAATTAAAGAAACACCTGCAACAGTCGCCTACTAGTTAAACTATCAAATGTCATAATTTTTGAGGTACACTTCTTACCGTTAAACGCTAATTTCGGGGGCCCCTTTGGGGGGGCACCCCCCGGGGGGGAAGGGGGGTGTTGGGGGGTTTGGGGGGAAAAACCCCGTTTTTTGTTTCTACGCCGAAGGTTCCAGTACCCACTCCAGGACACTTGTTGTAAATTTCAGCTTGTGGCACCGACACAAATGTATTACAATTTCGTTGCCATCTTGGGCCTGCGCACTTGAACACTATATACACACCGTAACGTGGAATTGTCTGTATCGTTTTTTAACAAAATATACTCAAAACTTTGGTGGAACATTTAAAAAATTGAACGAAACCTACTAAGGTGCCAATCATTGGTCAGATGTCAACAATTGTGGCGTGGAAATAACAAAGGCGCTAAGTGCCATTTTTTCGCAATTGAGATTTTGCTGTACAATGATACTATGTGCTAGCATGTATGTCCTGAGAAAATATCTATGGGCCAGCTCTAATATTATAGTACTAATATGAGAAAACAGATGACTCCGTAGGTATCCACCGAGTCTGTTTCCAAAGAAAGAGGGCAAGTGCCATGTCCCATATTAAAATAAGAACCGCATGATGGTGTTTGAAATAGTTCCAGATAAATTACATGATATTATAATGTTTAGTACACATATAGAACGTCTTTCCGTTGTCGACATGACAAAACTGAAATTTTTCGATATCCAAGCTTCTGTTGATTCGATTTTGAACTTAACGTCAATATTAGCAAAGCGGTTCATATTAAAGTTTGTAGAAACCACCCAGGGGTATTATTAACAAAAGAAAGCTATTCTCATCTTGCTCTCTGGAATGAAAATGTGGTTCTGATGAAAGGTAAAACTGTTTTTAGATTTGAAGAAAACAACGATTTCCCAATTATTAGACACAAACAAGATAGGAGATAAGAAAAAAAAGCACCTAGAGAACATGTTATATTTTCTGCAAAACATCAACAATAAGCTTTTCTACAAAAATTACAAAAATTACTGAATCTTGAATGACACTTAGCCCCTTTCTATATTTTTGATCAGAAAAGTGTTTTTATATTTGTCAATTTGAAGTTGTATTGCTTTAAGAAATGAAGATTGTGTAGAGTAAATTTATCTCTAAAATTTTAATTTTTCACGTTTGAAATATTTAAAATATAAAAAATATTCACTTTTCTTATCATAACTCGTTTTGTTGATTTTGGCACTTAACACCTTTGTTATTTCCACTCTTCAATTGGGTATTTTACCCTATATAATTTCTTCTGAGTATGGCATCCACCCTAATAATGCCATGTGCAAATAAAACGATGGTTTCTATAAATATCGAACACAGAGCCATTTAAGTAACCGCCCCCTCGCTCGTCCGATTTAATTATAAATATTAATTACGCCTTGTCTGCCTACGAAATCAGCGAAAGATCACCGAGCAGTTGACTGGCAAACGTACGGGAGGAGCTCTCATACACTCGTATCTGTAAAATCTCTATTCGTATCCCTTATTACCATTCAAATTATTTCCTTCGAGATTTACAAGACACATTCACTCGGAAAATAAACCGTCACCGCCGCCGACTTCAAAGCCTCCTTCCTTTTAATTGAATATGGCATATCTATAGGCGGGTACACTCGTTGCCTTTCAGATAAAACATCATAATCGCGTCTGATCTGAATTTAAAGACAAATTAATTAATAGAGAGCAGAGGCGAAAGCCGTGTTTTGTATATGTTGACTTCTTCGTGGGGTTTCCGATAAAGCAGACGGTGAGGTTATAAGAATTGCGCGGGGAGTGTGGGGGGACAAGGTGGAGGACTTTCTAAATTTACTCCAACTTCACGTGTTTCAATTGACGTTTGGGTTTAATTTTTCGCACGCGTTCTCATTCAGACATATTCCATATTCCCAAACAATATTGTTGTCTTTAGCTTCTAAATTTGGTAGCGTTTGGTTTAACCCACACTTATATGTTTGTGATTATTTTTTTAGTTTGTGCTTGGTTGTCATACACGTGGGCTACTTTTTTAGTAGTCGGTTGAGATCAATACCAACACTCGGACTAACAGAATCACTCGGACTAACGGAAGAGGAAAGAGTGGTGTTTAGCTTCATACATTAGCTTCATACGGGCACGGGTAGCCGAGTGGGTTAAAGCACCGTCTTTCCAGTCGCGATACCTCTGTGCGCGTTGTTCAAGTCCCGGCCGGGGTAGCGATTTTTAATTGTCTCGCTTTCTCCGTCAGGGCTTGATATGCAACCACTAATACACTAGCGTATAGGTGTGGATGCATAGATGCCAATCCAACCGCACATGCCCTAGATTTGGTAATGTTCTGGAGTTTTCTGGGTTTCCTCAGAACTGTAAAGCAAATGCGTTACCGAAATAATCTTAAGTCGCTCCCAGTGCGCCATGGCAAATAATAATAATAGCCACTCCTTCCCGCACAGGTCCCTGAGAGGACCTAAGGGGTTACTCCTCGGAGTAATTATAGGGTGAGTATTATTATACTCCTTTCAGATCAAACCTTGCCTTTTCAGATAAAACATCATAATCGCGTCTGATCTGAATTTAAAGACAAATTAATTAATAGAGACCAGAGGCAAAAGCCGTGTTTGTAATATGTTGACTTCTTCGTGGGGTTTCCGATAAAGCAGACGGTGAGGTTATAGGAATTGCGCGGGGAGTGTGGGGGAGAAGGTGGAGGACTTTCTAAATTTACTCCAACTTCACGTGTTTCAATTGACGTTTGGGTTTAATTTTTCGCACGCGTTCTCATTCAGAAATAACACTCGGACTAACGGAATCACTCGGACTAACGGAAGAGGAAAGAGTAGTGTTTAGCTTCATTCTCCGATACGTAGTTGCGAACAGAGATGGGTGGGATTTCAAAGTCGACAATTTTTAGTATGTCGAGAATGTAAACAATGTCGACAAAACTACTTTTCTACTACTTACTAAAAAATATTTCCAGATCTCATACCAACGAACAAAGTGCTAATACTACTAATACATGTTACCTACATATCTATTAACCAATAATTCTAAAAAGCCCACATTCCTGTCTAGTAGTGTGATATTTACACCACTGTGCCAAGCTAGCTCATAACTACAGAACGTTGGACCAGAATGTGTATGGTCCAGAGCCGATATATGCCAAATGACAACCGAAATCCGAAGCACGGAATGACAAAACGTTGAGCACTAGGCTCTAATTAAATGTCGTGCAATAAAAACATTGTTACCTGTGGCTTTATAACCTTGCTGTTCCAGGTTTATTTTTATTAAATCAAATTTAAAATCTTTAAAATTTCTGTTGTACTTTTCATTTAAAACCACATTTACAATAAAAGGATGATAAGAACTTTAAGAAATACGACAAACAACACCAAAATATGAAGAAAGAAAAACAATCCAACTTTTTTCATTATTTGCCCATTGTCGACGTTGTCGACATTGTTTACATTATCGATGTATTGTTTACGTGTCAACAATAAAAGTCGACGTGTCGACTTATCGTATCATGTTCATCCTGTTTTCCTCACTGTGTCCTCCTTCGCGTTAAGCATTGGATTCTCCATTTGTTTCCCCTTGGGGTCAGTAGCAGTAACTCCTTTCATTTTATTTGTACCAGCTTTACAACCCTCTACGCTCTAAGAATAACAACAAGGATGAAATCCTTGTCGTTATTCTTTGGTTGCTGAATAAGCTACTGAAAAACATTTTGTACTCATCAATACTGAAGCGTGAGAATAAAGCAAAAGATACAACGCTAAACATCATTGAATGTAATCGTTTTTCCTTGTTTCTCATATCATTTCCTTCGTTTTTCCATTTTATTAGTAAATCCAAATGATTATGAGCAATACCTTCAAATGACTTTCTCTACAGTTATTTCTCTATTTGTTTTAGCCTGGGACAGAATCAGTGATTCCTTTCATTTACTTTATAGCAGTTCCACAACCTTGTAAACCCCATACTCAATGGCCGATGAATAATCTGTTGAAAATCCTCCTCTGGTTGAATAACAATCTTTTCAGACTGAACTAATGAATATGAGTTTTCATCCTCCTTGTACATTGGCTGATGAAGAAGCTACTGAAAATCGTTCATTGGTTGATGAATAAGCTGCCGCGATTTGGCCTTCCAAGATGAAGCAATAAATAAGCCTGTAAATGGTATTCAACCTCGTTGTCTTTCCCCATGTATTATTTTCTTTGTTCAATGGTTGATGAAGCTATTGTCTACTACAAATTGTCTGCTGTTGTTAGTTTATTTATTTTCTCCTGGGTGCAGAAGAATTCATTTAATTTGCTTTATACCAGTTCCATATCCCTCTAAGTTTCCATTCTCTTTGTTTAATAACTGATGAAGAAGTTATTGAAAATAGTTCCCAGGTTGATGAATAAGATGCTGCTTCCAAATTGATACAATTATTAAGATTGTCTGTATTAGGCCTCATGGTATTTCTCCTCTATTTTGCTAGTTTCATCATATTTTCGCCAAATATCTAAGCCGCACTGCACTGACGAGGCGAAATATTCTGATGCAATGTCTGTGAAATGAAGCAGCTGCTTCTTTTGTTCGTCCTAGATTTTGTTTAGTGATTAATAAGACTCGATCGGTTTCGATATGTATCTGTATATATGGGGCATTTCACGCCGTGAGGTCAAAAAAATTTTTTGTTTGAAACATATCACAATCGATAGTACTTGCTAAAAAACTAACTTCCCTACAATTTTAGATTTTTTGAGCCACAAGGAGAGGAATGGTAAGGGTGAGAAAATACAAATTTTCGTTTCGACTCTAAAATTTCAATCTTTCTCAATAAATAAATGAAAAAAATCGAAAAGAAGGTTGCAATGGTTTTTCAATGTGTTTTTTTGCGTAGAATACAATAAAACTATTTTCAAAACTATTGGGGGTAGTTTTCACCCTTATTTTGAGGATTGAAAGTTTAAAATCGAAATTTCGAAAAGTATGACACGATTTTTTTTTTCAATTTCTTTTAATTCTTTCTTTTTTGTACTTTAGATTAATTTTGAATTCATAATGTTCATAAAGGTGAAAACACGTGATTTTAGCGTATTTTCTCATCCTGTGAGATAGTAAATGGCAAGTGAATAATATATTCCAAGGATTTTGAGGTCGCTGATGAATCTAACGTAGAAAATTTCCCGTAGAATACGATGGTATTTTTAAATTCCAAAATTGAGCCATTTTTTAAAAGTTGGTCTACCATACTGGATCCGCCATTTTGTTTTTTGAAAATCTGACGTTAGATTCGTAATCAGCGATCCCAAAAACCTTGGAATATATTACTCACTTGACATTTACTATCTCACAGGATGAGAAAATACGCTAAAACCACGGTTTTTTCACCTTTGGGCCGTTTTTTGGGCCAGTTCCTGGTCAACGCCCATTATGAATTAAAAATTAATCGAAAGTACAAAAAAATGAAAGAAATTTAAAAAAATTGAAAAAAAAATCGTGTCATATGTTTCAAAATTTAGATTTTAAACTTTCAATCCTCAGAATAAGGGTGAAAACTACCCCCAATAATTTTGAAAATATTTTTATCGTATTCTACGCAAAAAAACCCATCGAAAACCATTGCAACCTTCTTTTTGAATTTTTTTCATTTTCTTGCCGAGAAAGATTGAAAATATAGAGTCGGAACGAAAATTTGTATTTTCTCACCCTCACCATCCCCCTCCTTGTGGCTCAAAATATCTAAAATATTAGGGAAGTTAGGTTTTTAGCAAGCACTATCGATTGTGATATGTTTCAAACCGATATTTTTTTTGAAATCGCTTAGTTGACGTGAAATGCCCCATATGTTGATGGCTATGTGACAATGAAAGGTCTGCTTTCCTGCAGTTTCAGTTCAAGTACGTTTCTCTTTTCCCTCTCCAAAGATGAATCTCTACTTAGGATTCGCCTCGCGATCACGCGGCTATCAATGCTCGTCGTATCTATCTATAAAATTTACGTCCTCCCTTCCGCAATCGCTGCCTTCATCCGGCTGATGTACGGCGGACGACCGCCCGGTCACATATTCGCAATTTTTCCGTCTACATCGTCATATGTTGTAATGCTCGGCAATTTGTGCTCCGACTCTCCGGTGCAATAAAGATATTACCGAGTGCGACGCAAGAATATTCGGGTATCTCTCACGTCCGCGCTGTCGCGGCTACGTCTGCGATGATTTTATTGTTAGCGTGTGCATGTGTGGACGTTTCGAGCGACGATTTGGAGCATCGTGAGGATTTTTTTGAGAGAGACGGGAATGAAAGAAAATACGGGGAAATTTGTTTGCATTCCAAGGAGTAAGGATCATTAACCCTTAACTGGTATGGAGGGGTCAATTTTGACCGAAAGAAAGTATATTCCGGGTTTCAGAAAAAAACCTGAACATTTGGCAATACGGGGCGATAAGGAACACGCCAACCGCAGCAATGGAACTCCTACTGGACCTGCCTCCTCTTCAATTCGTGATTATGGGGGAGGCAAGAATGGGATTTTTTAGGCTACCTGCACTACCAAGTGGTATCTACGAAGACCTGGGGCACAACAGAATCAAAAGTCTAGTGGGTGGGAAACATCTTAGAGATGAGGAAAGACCACATGACTCCTGAATTCACACACAACAAAAACTTCGGGATGGAAATAATTGACCGAGAGAAATGGAAAGTAAACAACAACAGGAACAGAACTGAGGGAGTAACCTGGTACACAGACGGGTCAAAGACTCAGCAGGGAACTGGTGCTGGCATTTACAACGAAACGGAAAATCTACAGTACAGCATTCCACTTGGAAAATATACCTCTGTATTTCAGACGGAGGTATATGCAATACTGCACTGTGCTAAAGAAAATATAACGAGGTCTTACACAAATAAGAGCATCGATATACTATCGGACAGCCAGGCTGTCCTAAAAGGCAATTACAAACCCAAAGGCGACGTCAAGACTGGTATGGGAATGTCAAAGAGAACTGACACCACTGGCAGACCACAACAAAGTAACTTTGATATGGGTACCAGGACATACAGGAATCGAAGGCAACGAAAAAGCAGACGAGTTAGCGAGAAAAGGATCATCTACTCCATTTACTGGCCCAGAACCGGCCCTGGGAGTACCAAAGAGTATAGTAAGGGGTCAAATAGGAGAATGGGTCAGAAATCGACAAAATGGATACTGGAACTCTATATCCAGGCAAAGACACGGAAAAATGTTTATCAAAGGAACATGTGAGGAAAGAACTGAAGAACTATTAAAAATGAATAGGATTCAGATAAGAGCTGTTGTGGGCCTCCTAACAGGACATTGTGCCCTCAAAGGATACCTACACAGAATGGGGCTGTACAACGGAGAACTGAAATGCAGACTCTGCAACAGGGAAACGGAAACAGCACAGCACATACTGTGTGATTGCGAGACCTTAGATCGCAAAAGGCAGGCCATATATGGACACCCCAAACTTTGTCCAGAAGATTACAGCACCCAGCTGGGGGGGGGGGGAACCTATACGAGCTTGTACACGGGACCCGGCTACTGGAATGGGTGGTGTGAGAAGGATGGGAGGTTGCGCACAATAAGAGGCTGCAGTGCAATCCGGCGAAAAGGACGGCTCCTAGAAGAAGAAGAAAAAAAAATACGTAATTTTTGCGCTGAATATAAACTTGCATCAGAATTGCTTTATTACGTCTGATTTTCTAACTATCCTAACAAAAATGTGCTGAAAACGAGATTATACTAAGGTCAAAATCCAGGATCATGATTTTTTTAGTTGTGTACAGCTGCACAAAAAAAATCAAATTCCGGTATAACCGCAAGTGCCGAAAAGCCGCCATTTTAGATGTATAGAGCGTCCCCGACAACCCCCAAATACAAATTTTCAGCTCCATACCGTTTATGGTTCTCTCAAATAGTTTAATGCCACTCACCGTGAAGGTTCTCTCAAATAGTTTAATGCCAATAAGTTTAAAGCCACTCACCGTGAAGCACCCTGTATATTTTCAAAATGTGACATGATTGAACTTTTCTGATGATATTAATTGACAGGTCTAGAAAATTTAAAAAAAAATACACAAGTATTTTTTTCATTGTTTCAGTAAGAATATACTCTTAATAAGATCAAATAAATGCAGCAGTTATCTGGTTTGCAAGAGCAAATAATAAGTTATAATGAGACAATTAGCTCCTCTGCTTTTTTCTCCTATTGCGTGTTCGATATTCCTCTCTTCTTGGTTGAGCTTAGGGCGTAATTTAAATATTTTACCACTTAAATATAGTTAACGTTATCTTCCATTGATGTTTGCACGGGTGTGAAAAAAATTCTAATAATAAAAAATAATACATACATATATATGTATATATATGCGTAGATAATCCATTCACAGAGAAAATTGGTTACGGTCGAAAGATGCATGCTCTGTAGTTTCCTATCTACTGCATATTCCTTGTGTCTCCGCTAATATTTTTTCTAGTAACTTATTTGTTAAGTTCGAACATGTGCTTCATATAATTTTTTTCTACAAAAATTATTAAAAAAGGCGCTAAATAGGCGGCTACATATTTTAATTCAATTAAAACTGTAACCCAAAAACAAAATCCAAAATTTGTCTAAATCCAAAAACTGTTTTCTCCTCATTTTTTGTTGTTAGTTAGCAAACATTTTGTCATTATCAGTTACAAAAAAACTCGCTGTCAAGAAAACTGTCAAATAGTTGGAAAATTTAGAAGAAAACAATTTAAATATGGAAATAAATAATAGAGCTACTATTGATTTGCTGTCGAAAAAGTCCAAGGAACACTTTATCAAATTTTTCTACAGTAATGTAAAAGGAGTTTCTGGAAAATATAGTTAAAATATTATTCCTGGTATATTTCAAATTGAGATCTATGGTATGTAAAGACCTTTAAAACTGGTGTCTTAAACTGGCATTTTTATCTTTTTTATTAGTCATTTCCAACATATTTTCAAAAACATCGAAATATAGTATCTACTTAAAAAAATAATACGGTTTCTTTCTTAACTCTGGTAGATATTGTTAATTCAACAAATATTTCAAATAAAAGTTATGAGGTGCATATTTGTAAAATACGTATTTATAATTATAAATAAAATGTCAACATTTCACAACGATACTCGTTACTTTAAGGAAACACCCTCTATATTTGTACATTTTCGGGTATCCCACTATATTTTAAATAGAATTTATTAACAATACATGGCACCTAAAATTCATCTTTTTGGAGACAACTATTTTTGAAAAATATTAGGTTGGCAGGGCTGTAATTATTTCTAAATAACATATAAATGATCTAGATACTTGCGATTTGGACAGTTCGATTCGTCACAAATTACTCATAATTTTCATTGTTGCAAAAATTGTACGTTATTTAGTGTTGGGAATACTGGAATTTATGCCTGATAATCTTACTACAGCAATAACTTTTTCAAAAGGATTGACCTACATTAACTTATACCGTTGAATGCGAATTAGATCATCTTTTAATTTATATAAGGTTGTACATATCTATCTCTATCCAACATTTTGCAACAATGAAAATGTACAGTAATTCAGGACCAATCGAACTGACTTAACTGCAAGTCTCTTAACGTTTCAGGTACCATGTATGGTTATTAATATCGTCGACCTGACATTTTGTGGGGTATCCAAAAATGTACAAATATACCGGGTGTAACAGGATCATGGTACACCCCTCTTTTCTCCTTTAGTTTTCAAGATAATTGATTGAAATTTGGGATATTCTATATACATAATAAGCGGCACTGTTTGACATACAAGTGAATTTTTTTCCACTTCCGGTTTCGCCGGAAGTGACACTAACTTTCGATTTTTAAATGAAATATCCTGTATATTATAGCATTTTTGAATCCTGCATAATTTTCTGAATCCAACGATACCAAATAAGTGACATTTCAAACGTCAATATTTTTTTACAATTATAATTTTTAGTTTTCCATTTAAGTGGGCCATGACGGTTCCGATTTATTCTAAATGACCCACGTAATGCTACAAAAATCAAAATCCCGTCAAAAATATGAAATTATGTGATTTATGAGCAAACAAAGTTTATCAAAATTGTTTTTGGAGCAGAATTTTTTTCAAATGGAACCATATTGGTACCGTAGTACCATTTATTTTTACTATTAATAAGTAATTTATTCTTATGTATTAATATGTGCGATAAATACAAATAAAATTACAGCTAAGAGAAATGATTTGATGATCTTTATTTGCTCTTAAATTACATAATTTAGTATTTTTGACGGGATTTTGATTTTTGTAGCATTACATGGCTCATTTAGAATAAATCGGAACCGTCATGGCCAACTTGGAAAATGGAAAACTAAAAATTATAATTGTAAAAAATATTGACGTTTGAAATGTCACTTATTTGGTATCGTTGGATTCAGAAAATTATGCAGAATTCAAAAAAAAAAAAAAAAGGGAGAAAAAAAAAAAAAAAAAAAAAAAGAAAAAAAAAGGGGAAAAAGGAAGGGGGGCACAGGGGAAGGAAACCCAAAAAAAAAAAAAAAGAAAAAGAAAAAAAAGGGGGGGGGGGGCCCCGGGGGGGGGGGGGGGGGTCGACTTTACAATAAAAGAGTTATGGAAGAAACCTTCTTAGTTGGAACATTCGGTATTATTTTTGTCTGACTCCTACTTTGCTTATCTTTTTTTTTTAAACATCAGTGGCAAAGTCATTTATCACTTTCACAATATTTTTTTTTTAATGCGATAGTCATAAAAACACTTTCTAATTAATGTTTTCACAGTCTGCGGTTTACAGATGATGGTGGCTGCGGCGGGGTAGACGTAGGCCATGAAAACTTTGTAATTTAACAAATGATGAGCAATTAATAGCGACGAAAAAAATACTACAAAGGACGCCGATGATATCATAAATTATTGACAGCCGTGGGTATCGTAAATTCGCTATTAAAGAATAAAAGCCGTAAAATACTTTAATATCTTCGACTCGAGGCTAATAATATATTAATATATTTATTAACTATAAAACGGCTTTAATAATTGTTTATGGAACCATTATTGCGTTTATGAACTTAAGACAAAATATTAAAATCTGCTATATTTAGGTTTAATGCCCTGTCTCGCATCTGCGCCTAGTACAAAATAAAACAATGTGAAGTACAAACTATAGTAACTTGTAAATAATATATGTATGTATTAGGTTGTCGGAAAAGTCATGACGCATTTTTTTGGGCGATTTTCCAGGCTCATTTATTAATAATCCAATAAAGTTCAATCAATGATGTATTGCCCATTTTGATCTAACGTCTTTTGTTATCTTTCTGCATGATTCCGCGCTCGTAAAACTAACGCTGTTTTCCAGCGAAGAACTTGCTGATATGCTCTTTAATGGTCTCATCAGAATCGAACGATCTACCATTCAAGTAGTTCTGCAAGGAACGAAACCAATGGTAATCTGATGGGGCAAGGTCCGGCGAGTAAAGAGGATGAGGCAAGACTTCCCATCCAAGCTGCAGCAACTTTTGACGAGTCACCAAACTTGTATGGGGTCTCGCGTTGTCGTGGTGGAATAATACGCCTTTGTGATTGATAAGTTCTGGCCGCTTCTCCGCAAGAGATGTATTCAAATCATCAAGTTGGCGACAGTACACATCGGAATCGATCGTCTGGTTCCGCGGTAGGAGCTCGAAAAACACTACGCCCTAATTATCCCACTATATTGAGAGTATAACTTTCCTCTGGTGAAGATCAGCTTTGGACTGTGTTTGGGATCGCTCATTAATACACCACAATCGTTTACGTTGAATAATTTTATAAACAATCCATATTTCATCGCCTGTTACCAGGCGCTTCAAAAACGGATCGATTTTGTTGAGCTTGAGGTATCGGCGATATTTATACGATTGGTGAGATTAATTTCTTTTAGTTCATGAGGAACCTACAGGGTTTGTCCGGAAAGTAATGTCAGTGAATTTTTTCCCGAGACTGTACGCGCCAGCCCGCGCTTTACGTGCTGGGATTGTGGTGGGGGGATCTGGCAACAAGATCCAACAAGCGTCAGTTGCCTACCGGTCGTTGTAGCGGTCGCATCACTCGTTCTTTGAGGGTCGTTACAGTGACCCGGTGCAAGAAAAAATGCAACGTTCGCTTGAGCAACGGATGGCGATCAAGTTTTTTGTGAAACTGGAGAAGAGTGCTGCGGAAACCATTCCAATGTTGAAGAAGGCTTTCGGCGCTGATTGTCTTTTGGACAGGCAAAGGTGGCACAAGGCCTTCGCAGAAGGTCGGGAAGATTACAACGACGAGAAACGTCTGCGTGACTTGTTGAACACTGACCGTCGTCTAACTGTCCGTTTAATTTCCGAAACATTATACATTACGAAAACCATTGTTCACGAAATTGCGTCGGAGTCTTTAGGAATGAGGAAGGTGTCCGCGAAGCTCGTGCCAAAAGTGCTAACGGACGATCAAAAAGCGAGGCGCGTCTAAACCTGCCAAGAACTTTTGGACACCTGCGAAGACAACCCCGCTTTCCTTGATGACGTCATTACCTGGGATGAAAGTTGGGTCTTTGAATACGATCCGGAAACGAAGAGGCAAAGTGCAGAATGGCACAAGTCGAACTCGAGGGCCCCAAGAAGGCCAGGATGTCCAGTTCAAAGATCAAGACAATGCTGATTGTCTTTTTTGATTGTCGGGGATTGGTCCATCATGAGTTCGTTCCGCAGGGGACAACCGTAACCGGAAAGTTTTACGTCGAGGTGTTGAAGCGGCTGAAACGCAGGGTGAATCGCGTCCGCCCAGACATCTCAAAATCCTTGTGGTGGAAGCTTCACCACGACAATGCGCCTTCGCACACCTGCTTCCTCGTGGCCGATTACCTCGTCAAGGCAGGCATCACCGTTGTTCCCCAGCCTCCCTACAGCCCCAATGGTCCCCCCCCAGACTTTTTTCTGTTTCCGCGCCTCAAAACCCCAATGAAAGGACAGCATTTTGGGTCGGTGAAAAACATTCAGAAGGCTTGCACCGGCGCTTTAAAGGCGATTCCGGAAAACGACTACCGTGCTGCTTTTGATGCGTGGAAGACCCGCTGAAACCGATGTGTGGACGCAGGAGGAGTGTATTTTGAAAGTTTCTAAAGATTTGTACACATAGAACCAATAAAAACCATTTTTCAAAGCTAACTGACATTACTTTCCGGAAAAACCCTGTATATATCGAGCTTGCTGATGAATCCCAGCTTCCGTAGAGGATCGTGAACGGTGGAATGATGAAGGTTTAGTGTCTCCGCAATGTCAAGAGTGGTTGAATGTGGGTCTGCTTCGATCAGTGCCTTTATTTGGTCGTCATCAGCCTCCATGGGCCTTCCGGAGCGAGGAGCATCGGTGACATCAAAGTCACCAGCACGAAATTTGGTGAACCATCTCTGGCACTAACTTTCTTGTAGGACTTTGTTTTGCCTTGTGTTGTTCCCTTTGCCGAAATAATAAAGCAAAATATGCCGAAAATGCATAGTTTGATATTTCATTTTCAACTTGTAAAAACCAAACGACGCGACCAAATCGACTAATCGACTATAATTACTTAATTTACCCACCTCGTATAGTGGTATAAACTTACATAAGCTGTTTCCACACACTTGTAACTTTGAAATAAATGACTTATATATTAGTTTAAGATAAATTAATATACAAATAAAAATAAATTTGAAAATAAATTATTTATTTCACACGAAATTGATTGTAAAATGAACCCCCTCGGTATAAACGTTAGTTAGCGTATTTCCATTAGAGCTGCAGTTGCTACTCGCTTCCCGAATGGAGTCGACAAAGCCCAGCGATTTCGCGAGGAACTTATTGTAAATTAGAGACGAATGAATGGATGCAGATCTTGGCGCGAGAATAATATCCCTTTCGGGATGTTCGAAGTATCATTTTTCTTTCTTTGATAAACGTCAGCGACGTTGTTCAGCTAGCACTTTTAATTTGACTAATGGATCCCGAGATTGGTGATTACTCTCCAATTCGTTCCTATATTTCGCGGACAAAAACGGTTGAACATTGAAAAACTGTAAAAGATGGGAGCGCTGTCAGGTCGGGTTTTCTAAAGCCATTTTTACACGCTTAGAGTGAGGCGCCGTTTCGCCTGCCTGAGTTGAAAGTATTGGATCCATTGGAAAGTTTCAAATTGAGATCATTTTGTGGCAATTTCAGTAAGCGTGTCATCCACATACAAATTAACTTTATGCCAGTTTAATAAGATCTTCTTTAATGGAATGAATTTAATTAAACACAATAACTAAAATCATAAGATCCAGTAATGATTCCTCAAACGAAAATAAAATACCTAGTTTTTGAAATCTTTGCCACCATTTTATAGTTACTATGTTAATATTTAAGTTAAATATGGTATTAGAGAACAAAATAAATGGAACATCTAGTATATAGACTTGTATTTAGCTGAAAATATGTTTGTTGTATATATTTTATTATACAGTGTGGAACAGCCAAATGGAATAAATTCAGTAGCTCCATTATTATGTATTTTTTTAGAAAATCCTGAGCCACGTCAATTTCTAATTCTAAAATGACATCTTGCGACGTAAAAATGTCATCCCTAAATTCAACCCCTTCAGGTGACAGCTACGACCCCTAAATTTTCAAATTGGAAGTAGAGGCTTGTGATACTTCATTTGAAAGGGCTTTTCATTCTCTATTCAAAACAGCTATGGTTATAAATTTTATTGCAGAAATTAACAAAAAAAAAGTTTCTTCAGCGTAGGAAATTCGTCACATTAAAATAAAAAACAAATCATTATTAATGCAGCAGATGTTCAAAATTCAAGCACAAAATTGCAGCATCTTGGCAGCATCATAGAAGTAAATAGGCAGCATCATAGACGTAAATGTCTTCTAACGTTAGTTAACATCTGCAGGGTAATCGACCTAATTGCAAATGTTATTCTTCTTCTTAAGTCAGCTAAATCGTCGGGTTTGGTTTTGTAGACCATACTTTTTACATGTCCCCATAGGGAGAAATTTAACGGGGTGAGATGAGGTGATCGTGCAGGCCATTCTACAGAACCATGTCTCCCTATCCTGCGATTTGGAAATATTGTGTGGAGATATTGCCGGACATTGACTTCGTAATGTGCTGGTGCACCATCCTGCTGAAACCAAATTACAGTACATGGAAGTTCTGGGTTTCCTTCAGCTGGATACAAGTTTGCCATCGTCGGTATAACATTATTTTGGAGCAGCGATAAATAAGTTTCTCCATTCAAATTACCGTCAATGAAGAAGGGACCAATGATATTTTCTCCAATTATTCCTGCCCAAACATTAACAGTGAGGATTTTCTCTTTTATTTTTTTTTTGTTTTTTTTTTTGTTTTTTTTTTATTTTATTATTTATTTTTTGTTATTATTAACATTTCAGAACCTAAAATAGACAAATAGTGTTACTTTTTTTACAAGTAACATTACAAGTTACCGTTACATTACAAGTTTTATTGTAATGTAACGGATTTCCTACGCTGGAGAAACATATATTTTTTTCTTGTTAACTTCTGCAATAAAATTTAAAGCCATAGCAGTTTTGAATGGACAATGAAAATACCTTTCAATTGAAGTATCACAAGCCCCTACTTCCAATTTTCCAATTTGAAAATTTAGGGGTTGTAGCTGTCACCTGAAGGGGGTTGAATTTAGGGATGACATTTTTACGTCGCAAGATGTCATTTTAGAATTAGAAATTGACGTGTCTAAGGATTTTATAAAAAAAATGCATAATAATGGAGCTACTGAATTTATTCCATTTAGCTGTTCCACACTGTATAGTAATTATAGACAAACTTAACTTGAAAAAGGTAAAGAAATGAAAATTATTAGTTAGTTGAAAGATACTTTATTAACAGAATTTGGACCAAACCTTGTAACCATCAAATACAGTTTCATAATATTAAAGTTAACATAGCTCAAAAAATGGAGCCAAACTGCTTCTTCATCACTAAAATAACTTTTTTCCGTTGCACCGTCGGTATGTCAATCTGTTCTATTTTCTTAATTTTCTTAATAACATACTGTTATCTAATAAATTGTCGGCAGAACTGTACTTTTAGAGTTTCATTTATCCTAAGAATTAAGTTGAGATTTTTATAACGGTTCTTTGCGATTACTATAAAATTTTGAGAGAAGGATGAGAACCTGTTTTGAAGAATTAAAATATGTTTAATTACCGTTTCTATTATCTACATCTATCTTGACCTTTGTACCGCTCACAAACCATCCCACTTTTCATGTGAATCACATCGACCGTCGGGGTACTTTTTATGACCGCCATATATCTTATTCAATCGAGTGGGAAATCTGCTTTAAATTCAATATTTGCAAAGGGGATGATTCCGTTGAGCTGACCACCGAGGTTTCCCAATTCTATCGGGACAACTTCGGCGGTTTTATAGACAAATTTTAAGGGTGGATTTTTTCAAGGGTGACTATTCAATTTGATGTGCCCTAAACCGCGGAAATTGACGTTTTACATGACCCGAGCAAAGTGGTGCGGGCCTCTTTTTACAAGTCATTGAATAAATTTGAACTGATTTATCGACTTAATATTTATACTGGCTCGGGTCGATGTTCTTTTCATTTGTGTGTTGTTTTCCTAATAAAAAAATTGTGAATCGTAATGAAAATTGTACATACATCTTTACTTTAATGCATATATGTTAACTTTGTAAGAATTCATAGATTAAACTTAATTATTTATCGGAGTTGGCCGAAATCATAATACAGGGTGTATCTAAATAACACCGAAACAATTTAAGAGGTGATTCTCCAATGATAATTAAGGGGGGGTTTTCGGTATAAAATTTTTTGAAAACAATCTCCCCGGAAAAGTTACGCCCCTCCAAAAATAAAAAAGTGTTTTTCTTTTTTATCTTCCCTGTACATTAAGCTATAGAAACGAAACTTGGTGAACAGTATTTGTTAACAAATCTACACTTTCTGCAATTTTTTCACCCCTGTAGTATTTTTTCAATGTTTTTTCTTATAACTTTATTTTCGACAAAACTTTTTACATTTAAAAAGTATATCTAAAAAGTCCTATTGTTTACTGACTTTTTGATCTCTTCAAGTTTTTTCGAAAAGTTAGAGATTAATGAGAAAACAAAGTAAATGTATTGCAATGCATTTTCAAAAAAGACCAGTTGTTTAACGCAAAGGTTGTTTAAGAAGTGATTAAATAAAGGTGTTGATCGCGGCCTATCTTCAAATTTATTGTTTTGAAATTATTTAACATTTGATTTATTACTTGGTTAGGTTAGTTTAAGTTCGGTTAGTTTATTTTAAAGTAATTTGAAAAGACAAATGACTGGGATATGTTGGGAAAAATTAGGACTAAATAACATTTTATTAAACAACAGTCAACCAAATAGTTCACCTATGATTCTACTAGGCTAAGAAGTTTACTATGAACATGACTAGGCTAAGAACATGAATAAAATGAATGAATAATTTAATGTTATAATTTAACAAAAAAATTGTCAAATATCGACAATACTATCTACAAAAAAATGTTGAAAATGATTGCCTTCAGTTCTAATACAAGCATCTACTCTATTTCTCATATAATTGCGTATGTTTCGAAATATTCCTGGTGAATTTCTTATCGTTTCACAACCTGCTATAATACGATTTCACAAATCATCGATGTTTCCAACTGGGCTTGAATAGACCAAGGTTTTCAGATATCCCCATATGCAAAAATCCAAAGGATTGAGGTCAGAGGAGCGAGCTGGCCAGTTTACAGGTAAAATTGGCTGGTGCTCCGTCGTGCATAAACCATAACTGTTGCCTAATTTTAATGGGAATGTCTTCAAGAAGAATTCTTCGAGAAAATGACAATATGAGTCACCATCTAATAGCAGTGGAAGAAAATAGGGATCTATTAAATTATTGTCAATAATTCCGAGCCACACATTTAATGAAAATTGATACTGATGATTTCCTTCAAAAAAGCCATGAGGATTTTCCTCGGCCCAAATGTGGTCATTATGAAAATTTTTAATACTTAATAGTCTCTTGAGAAATTCGTCTCGTCAGTAAATAAAATATTTCTTAAGAATTTGGCGCTTGGCCGATCATGTTAATTAACCATTGACAACAAACCACACGCGGTAAAAAATCTCGAATCAGTAATGCTTGCACCCGTTGAAGATGATAGGGATGTAACTGTTGTTCTTTTGAAATTATAAAAACTACCGAATGGGTTCGATCAAATTAAGTACGTCTTCTTCCAGAGCTTGAGTTCTGACTTCTCAGTTACGGCCAGAGTCAACACTTCTCTTTTCAAATTTACCAAATTCCCGCAACCGTTGGTGAATATTTGTGAACGTAGTATGATGGGGAAATATGCGTTCTGGGTACTGTTCAGCATAAATTATTTGCGCCTTCAATTCATTACCATTAGCACACCCATATGTAAAATGCATATCTGCCATTTCAAAATTCGAATAGTTAACCATATTTTCGGTTTACCAACTATTTTCTTCACAAAATCATAAAACTTTCGAAAGAGTAAGAAAAAATACCAGTAAATGGCATTTCACAATCTTTCTTTCAATTGTTTCTATGCATTCCATTGTAAACAACGGGCAACTAGATCTTACGGCAAAATACCCTCGCGTTAAACAGCTCGTCTTTTTGAAAATGCATTGCAATTCATTTACTTTGTTTTCTCATTTATCTCTAACTTTTCGAAAAAAACTTGAAGAGATCAAAAAATTAGTAAATGAATGGGACTTTTTAGGTATACTTTTTATATGTAAAAAGTTTTGTCGAAAAAAAAAGTTATAAGAAAAAACATCTTAGGGGTTGATTATTTCAAAAGTTTCTATAGTTTTCTTCGGGGGTTTTACGTGTTGTAAAAATATATGCTTATATTTTGAGAACGACCATTCGATATCTGCCGATAGAAAATAGGCATAATTAAAATACTTTTTTGCAGTCACTTTTTCAGTCTTTCTTTAATACACTTTCGAACTTATTTTTAACTGGCTCATTTATTACGTCACTTTTAGCTTGTAGCAGCGAATTTATTTTGCGCACTATTTGTAGTGAATCTGCTAATAACAACGCACTGTTCTGTAATTTTTGTATTTTGTCATACACACCTTTATATGTAGTTGCTACGAATAGTTTTTAAAGCTGCTTCAACGGGCACATCTTGAATTCTCTTAATAGCTGCAGGTTTCGAAAGATTTAATTGTAAAATAGCAGCTTCTATTTGCTGGAAACGTCTCGTCAGTACATAACCATATACGTGTATTTTTTTCATGAACTTTTAATCCACTTAAGTAAGTCATTGCGTACAATTGGTACAAACAGTTAAGTAATGTTGTGCTACGTGATAACGGCATCTCTGGATGTATTTGTTCCAGAACTCACGAAATGGTTGTTTATCGAGTACGTTCAGGTGTACGTCACAGGCACTTAACATTAAAGTAAGTCGAACATAAACGAGTTCTCAACGCATACCCTTTTTTTTATTTATATGTGTCACACAATTTATGTGATGGCAACAATCGCCTTTGTCCCTACACAGCAGCTTTTCCTTACAGACTACACATTACGGTCACATAAGTGTTTAGTAGAAAATTATATTGGTCCCCTTTGGAGGTTCCCGTCGGAAGTTGTAAAATGTCACTTATACATATATCAAAACAACTTTGTCATAATTAGAGATCGTACAGCGCGGAGTGTAACAGGACCGTAGTAAGTTTACGAATGAAAATGTTAATATGTTTAAAGAAACTATGTTGCATTACTAAATATTACTAAATATTTACATTACATGTTCGTTATTAAATATTATTACTTATTACCAAGCACGAATGTCAAAGGGCCGACACTGTGCATGTCCCGCCCTTGACTCGTTGGCCTTCACAGCTCACAGCTGACTTGCATTAAGAAAACTGAGCTATCAATTTTAGTTATTTATGGCACGCTGTAACAGATAGTCGCCGGTGTTGCATCGCGTTGATACGTTTCGTTTTTTACGTATTCGCCGTGTGTTTAAATAACTATAAATATTAATAATTATTAGTTGAGGGGGAGAAGTGAATAAGGTGAGGTATCATGCCAAAGGTGAAAAGAAATAAACGGGAAGTATTTTAAACATGGTTTGACAGCGATCCCGAGGGTTTTACGGACATACGTATTCAAGGAAATGACCTTTTTTTGTACTGTGTGTGAACGCATTATAAATTCTTCAGATAAAACTAAAGTAACAAGACATTTGAAAAGCCATACCTCGTCCAGCGCCGATGACTCCGTATTTTTCTATGAACTTACAGAAGCCTTTGTTGCAAGCAATATTCCATTAAACAAACTAGAGAACCCCAAGTTACGTACTTTAAGACTTGCATAATGTCGATCGGGTTTACAACAATGTAGTGACATCAATGTAGTGATATGCAAAGCGTGTTAAAAAAAATCCAGGGTATTTCATTTTGAAAAACCTATGTAAAGTTTTAGTTGGTACATATCAGGAGTTACATACCAAAAAATATATTATTATACAGTTCATCCATACACAGGTTAATATAAAGTAATAAACGTCGCGGTTTCATTCCAGAACACTTAGAAAAGCACATAATAATATGTTTTAACCACCGCCAACCTGCCATTGGAACCTCGTTTCAACACTGACGTTTGTCGGGTAAGTGTTACTATTGTTACGTGTTTTCTTAATTTATATAGGTATTTTATCCTTGACTTAACTGTGGTATTTGGTAAAAATAGTACTATGTTGCTACATAATTTATGTAAACATATTAATATTTTCATTCGTTAACTGACTACGGTCCTGTTACACTCCGCGTATCCAGTTATCTATTTATAAATATTTACTTTTCAAGGCTTCAATATAATATTTTCTTTTAAGCTGAATTGCATTTTATTATTGTTCCAAAAAATGGTAACTTGGGAGAGCGGAAAAAATTCCGTACTTACAATACGAGTCATAAAGTATGTCTACACGGCATCACTATTTGTTTACAATAGAACGTCACGGTGAGCAAACTTTCAGGTAGGCACGGAAAACTTGTTTAGTCCAAATTTGTCGAATGCATCCTTGCACCGATTTTTCTGAACACCCCGTCGACCAGATACCTACGGAATTCGCCCTGATACGAACGCGGACGACGATGAAAATCTAGAGGCAATAGGACCTATCAATTTCTGAGTTAAGACGACGTCTCCCCGAAGTCCCCGGTATAAAACTCGCATAAATTCGGGGATTACCGATTGACAGAGCGTACAGTAACTCACTTGATCCCATAAAGTATCCGGTTGACAGAGGGAGAATAAGAATAGTCGATATATTATCCGGATTCCATATTTTTCCCGGTCCTAATTTGTATTTGAGACGTGTATACGTCGCTGCTGGATGGAGATTTCGGCCTCGTTCTTCGGGATCGGCTTAGCCGCGAGACTTCTAATATTTATGAACGATAACCGGTCCGGAAAACATTTGAATATCGAATAAGTAAATCCATAGACTACTGCGTATTCTTTTTGGTGCTTAGTAACCGCTCGACATGCCATTGTTGACGTATTTGCCGTAAATTTCACAAAACCACTTGACTTGACACAAAGCCACAGTCAGTGTGGGGCAAAATGTAGCTCCAACTACAGCTACAAAACTACAGCTATTGTAGTTGGGAATGTTGGGATGTAGTTGCAACTACAGCTACACTAAGTAGCTTGAAGTTGTTCGCCGCAGCTAGTTCTGTGGAAGCTACAGTAGCTGTAGCTTGTAATAACAGCTACAGCTAGTAGTTGTGAAAAATGTAGTTGCGGCGAACAGATACAGCTAGTAGCTGTAGCTGTAGCTATAAGCAGAAAACTACAGCTACTTTTCTTTCGTACTGGAAACATGTCAAATAAGAGACAAAAAGTAGCTGTAGTTGTCAGTTGATCGGTAGCTACAAAAAAACCTGCATTCAAGGTGAAATCAAAGTTTGCTGCATTCAAGGTGAAATAACTTTTCATGCACTCGTAAAATGGAAAATTTTCCAGTCAGCTCCAAGTCAAAACTTCCGGACGAAAGGGGAAGGGGGGAACAGCCAAGGATCTGGCTGAGTGCTATCTTGTACGTGATTCACTTTGAAAATTTAATAAAAATTGTAGATATTATTTCGATGAATTTTTAAAATTTCGTCACAAAAATGGTTTCAGATTTTATTCACACGTTTTTTATTTTGTGACAAATTTGGAGCAATCTTTTGTTATTTTTATTTGTTAAAGAAACTTTTCTGGAAAAGCTTTCGATTCGATACCCACTTAAGACGATACCCACGAAAAACATTCGATACCCACTTAAGACGTCCTCACAATATGAAGATGATCTGACACACCAACCTACGAGTAGATAGTATAGTTCGAATATGGTTTATAATCGACGCGCAAAGCAATTGCAAGACCACCTCTCACGAAGTAACCAAGTCATTATACCTATACCTATCCATATACATTAATATGATGGTGAAATAGATATCATGGATGATTTTATAGTGATTAATGAATAAATATTCTTCAGATTCAGAAATACATCATATTTCTGATATCTGCGTGAACAAATTTTTGAAAGTTCAAAATTGTTTTCAAATGTTGCAAAACATTTGAAATTACATAAATAATTCACTAATAATCGCTAATTCGATAACTCTCCAAACACTCATAACTAATTCGATAACTCTCTTAACAGAACCATGTATATAGTTTGTTTGTTAATTCATATGAATTCCCCATTTTTCGGTGATTCGAGTAAGTAAATCGTGAGTAGCTGTAGCTGTTTGCTTATAGCTACTAGCTGTAGCTGTTCGCCGCAACTACATTTTTCACAACTACTAGCTGTAGCTGTTATTTCAAACTACAGCTACTGTAGCTTCCATTAAAGTAGTTGCAGCAAGCAGCTACAGCTAGTAGTTGTAGTTGTTGTTTGCAACCATTAAAGATGTAGTTTGCAGTTGCCAATCACTATTTCGACCTAATTACTACAAGCAGTAAGGTTGAAAGTGGTAGCTACGTTACGTTTAATCGAGTAGCTGTCATTGTAGATAGCTACTCATGTAGCTACTCAGTTGCCAATCACTATTTCGACCTAATTACTACAAGCAGTAAGGTTGAAAGTGGTAGCTACGTTACTTTTAATCGAGTAGCTGTCATTGTAGATAGCTACTCATGTAGTTAGCCCAACACTGGCCACAGTGTACTTATCACAGTGGTGGATGGTGATAAGATTGCAAGTTTGCATAAAAGTCATCAAAAAACGCCATTACTATTTGTGAAATATTTTTAAAGTCAATATAGTCTTTCTATTGTCATGTTTTTTTCGAAATTTCGAAATCTCTTAAGGTTATGGAAATTTGAATTTTTATTTCATACCAGTATTTCAGTTCTGCGATTTTGTGATAAATAACTTAATAATATGATAAAAAAATATAACATAAAAGAAAAAATCCATACGAATAAAGTGTTTTGTATACTGGTTACTGGTGTACCATTGGAAGTAGTTTTGGTTAAATATTTACTTTAGTATTACTGTGCCAAAAGCAGTAGTTTTTGTGAATTATAGATGAAGTCGGTATTATATGAATTTGTTAGGAAACTTGATATAAAAAATACGGTAGTTCACTAAAAAAAGAACAGGAAAACTGATGATGTTATATGTATCTCAAAAAGTATTTGAGATATTTTTCAAAAACATGCTTGATAATAAAGCTATTTAAAAAAACTGCATGCAACAGATATGGTATGAAGATAAACTGTAAGAAGACACACGTTTTAATTATCAGTAAAATCGTCATCGGCAACCTACAGTTTACCGCTAACAATGTAGCTCTCACAATGGCCGAGACAGTTACATACCTCGGCTGCGCCTTGAATAAGGACTGGGATCACTCTCGGGAAATAAGATGCCGAATCGAAAAAGCAAGAGGTACATTTAACAATATGCGTAACATACTGTGCAACCTATCCCTCAACATCCATACTAGAATAATAATTTTAAAATGCTATGTACTCTCAACCCTCCTATACGGGGCAGAAGCATCGGTAAGGGTCCACTTACCGATGCCTCATGTAAGCGCATAGATGCATTTGAGATGTGGTGCTATCGCCGCATACTCAGAATCCCATGGATACACCACATGTCAAACGATACGGTATTGCAATGCATCGGTGGACAACTAGAATACCTACCAAATGTCAAACGAAGAAAATTGGAATACTTCGGACATATCATGCGAAACGAAAAATACCACCTTCTTCAACTCATCCTACAGGGGAAAATAGAGGGTCGAAGATCAGCAGGATGCAGACGAATATCGTGGCTGCGAAATTTACGAACATGGACCAGAATGACATCAACACCTCTATTCAGGGCGGCAGTGAATAAAATAATTTGGACCAATGTGATAGCCAACATCCACAGAGGATAGGTACTTCAAGAAGAAGAAGATTTAAAAAAAATCGATTTCTATACCGAGCTACATACTGGAGACGGTTCTTTCATTCCTCATAGCATTTGTAAAAGTCTTGATTTACTGTATGGTCTGGAAGCACGAACTCTTTATGAACAATTACCTGGCTATCAAAAAAGCAAATCAGCATGCATTTGATCTTCGACTTGCTCATTCTTGCTTTTTTGGGTCTTGGAGAGCTTGAAGTGTGCTATTCCATGCTTTGGCGCTTGGTTTCTGGAACACCCAAGTATTATCACCAGTAATGACACCTACCATAAAATGAGGATCATTTTCAATCGATTCCAAAAAGTCAAGACACCTTTCTCTCCTGATGTCCTTTTGTTCCTGCGAAAGGTTTTTTGGAACCATTTTTGCGCAGGTTTTTTACATCCCCAATTAGTTAGTCTAAATCTGATGAACGGTGATTCATATTTAACTGTTCCCCGATCATTCTTGTCGTCAACTGACGATCTGAACGCAAAGATCCCGTATTCTATCGACATTCTCGGAAGAAAGTTACCTACATAACTTGTTTTTTTGTTTTCAGGAACAAAGGTTTGGAAAAAAAAATGAAATCTTAGAATTAGACGTAGACATATAAAAATCTGGAACTAATGACATAGTTTTTTATTCACCGGTTTAATCGAACAAATTCTGAAATTTTAATATCATGTCTTGTTCATTTTCACTTATTTTGATTTAAAATGTCATTCTGTAAAATGTTACCCTACTGTGTCATTTTTTGACACATCCATAATGTCTTTTATGTTTTCGTTTACATTTTTTGACCTAAAGGCTCTATAACATGTTACAGTTTGAGTTAAGTTGACGTAGAAAATTCATTTTATCCGGTTTTTGTTGACTGTTTCCATTTTTAACCGTTTAAATATTGTGAGCAGAAATTTTCCAGATTTTGTATTTTTTTTTAATAGGAACACCGTCAGTCATTATGTTTTTCAAACAGTACTTTTTTATTATCAACAGTTTGATATGACACACTCCTATAACTTGGTTGGCGAAAAGCGCGTCGAGAAAAGTGTAGTAGTTCGGTGTTTCGTGGAAAACGTCCAGTTTTTTTGTTTCTACGCCGAAGGTTCCAGTACCCACTCCAGGAAGAAAAATGTTTCAAAAATATCAAATACAGTATATGTCTGGAAATAGTAACTGCCATTAAATTTCATTTATTATTAAATATGTAGTAAAGGTATCTACTACTTTTACAAGTCCCTAGACACCAACTGAAATGTTTATAAAAAAGATCCATGTTGGAGAGAAACAAACTTAAAAATGCTTTCTTTGGAATATAAAACTGATATTTTTTTGGTAAAACCAGTATATCCTGGATTGGATCCTCCTATATCATTAAAAAAAAAACAGTATAGTCACAATTACAATAATAATTACAATTACGTATGGGGTAGGTATAAGCCCTGTGAAAGTAAACCAATGCTTATTGTGCTCCACAGGCTTATCATTCCATTAGTTTCTCTCCTACTCCATACACCTGTTTCCTTAAAAAACATGACAGTTTCTAGTGGAGTGTCTGTTACTTCTTTTGGTTCTATTGTTGTAGTCCAATAGGAATAGGGCCCCAGGAATAACTTGTGAAGTGGAAAATACTTTCAACAGCTGTCTATAATACAGGGTGTTAGAAAAGTACCGGAACAGCAGAATAACTCGCCAGGAGTGCAATTTTGGAAAAAATGTCTTATACAAAAGTTTTAGGATTTTTCCTAAACCTTGAGCAAGACCTTCAAGGTCATTTGAAGGTCAATGTCGTTTTTTCAAATAGGAACACCTATTTTCGAAACGAAGAGAGCGGAAAAAATTACAGTCGGATACGACCTTGATTACCCTCATTTCAAATTGTGCAGGTCACCACTCTCACTGGTCAATTTTGTACGTTTGACTTTTGGAATGACCTTATGATGAGATGATTATCAATGTATAGAATTTTTTTCCATTCTTCATTTTCGGACTAAAGAATATGCAGTTCCACGTTTATAAAAATGACCTTGACCTTGAAATGACCTTGAGGGACATGGTCAAGGTCAAATTCGAGGTTATCATTGGATAACCAGGAATAAACCTTTTGTGACATTGTCTCTCTTGTTTGCGGAGAATCATTTTCCCACGATGAGATTGACTTCAGGGTGGTGACCTCCACAATTTGAAATGAGGGTAATCAAGGTCGAATCCGACTGTGATTTTTTCCGCTCTTTTCGATTTTGGGATCAAAAATGGGTGTTCCCATTTGAAAAAACGACCTTGACCTTCAAATGACTGAAGGTCAGTTTCAAGGTCAAACCAATGGATAGTCGGGGGAAAATCCTAAAACTTTTGTATAAAACATTTTTTTCAAAAATGCACTCCTGGCGAGTTATTCTGCTGTTCCGGTACTTTTCTAACACCCTGTATATTTCTCTGTATTATACCTTACGGAATACGCGACAAAATATTAAAAAAAGACAACGACACGCGGTGTTCCCAAGCGGTCACCCATCCAAGTACTAACCGCGCCCGGCGTTGCTTGACTTCAGTGATCGGACGAGAACTGGTATATCAACGCGGTATGGTCGTTGCCTATTAATTTTTGTTACTTGCAAGGTATATTAACAGGAACTTTTTTTAATACATTTAATTAATTTCATATTTTAATGAAGCAAGTAAAGTAATATCCATAAAGTAAGAACCATCCAAAAAAAAAAATGGTAAAACTTCCGAAGAGGATCCGCGAGCTAGAGGGTCGAGTGGTACCTTCTTGGAAATAGGAGGTGAAGGGCTATCGATTGACACCACTCTCAAGTTTAGGAGACGACTTTGAATTTTGACCTAACCTAACCTAACCCAACCACAATAGGCAATGTTCCGTCAGTCACTTTTAATCACTCAACACACACACCTTCGGTCCTTTGGGATTGACTGGATATGGTAGTACTGTATTATATGGTAGGACTGGACTGGTATGGTTAGATTAGGCCAGGTTAAGTTAGGCCAGGTTAAGTTAGGTGAGGTTAGGTTAGGTTAGGTTAGGTTAGGTTAGGTTAGGTCAAAATTCAAAGTCATCTCCTAAACTTGAGAGCGGTGTCAATCGATAGCCATTCTCTTCCTCTTTCCAAAAAGGTGCCACTTGACCCTCTACCTCGTGGTTCCTCTTCGGAAGTTTAGCCAAAAAAGTCATCAAAGTTGACTTGGCATCTCAATTTTACAACCTTATTTCATTGTCAAGGCTGCCACATTATGTTAGAGCCATTATTTGTTTTACAATTGTGACATACACAACAATAAAGTTTCGTTTTGAGCTTCGACCGCCAACAGCTGCAGTGTTGGGCATTCGTATAATATGTAGAAGGGGGTTTCTTCCTCCCCTTCACACCTCCTACAATCGGGATCATTTTTCACCACAATTATGGTCAGATGTCGTATGAGTGGACAGTATCCTGTAAACAATCCAACTACTACCTACAGTAACTACTACCTGTAACAGTCCAACTACAGCTGGTTTCTACCCAGTTATATAAGATATTTTGTCTTATAACCGGTATGGTTCCAAAATTATTTTCAAATCCCCATCAAAAACTTTGTGGAATTGGTACAAAGCATTGTAGACATAAGGCAATACCTACCATACTGCAAGTGCCTCAATGACAACAAAATGCCTCATAGTTCAATTTATTTTTTTCTGTGCTGTGCAGAAATTTTTACGAAAATGGATAACGTGTTTGAACTACACACTTACATTGGATAAATTAAAAATACCTACTTTGTAAAGTGCAATTAAAAGAAATATTAAAGTGACACATGCCTAATATGAGTTTTTACGAATTTCTATTCACATTTTCAATATGACAATAAAACGAGATTAATTTTTTTAATTGTCCATCTCAGCTGGTTTCTACCCAGTTACATAAGATCTTTTGTCTTATAACCGATATGGTTACACAATTATTTTTAAATTCCCATAAAAAAACTTTGTGGAATTGGTACAAAGCATTGTAGACATAGGGCAATACCATACTGAATTCAAGATATGTGTAACCTTTGCTGATTTTGTGTTAACATTGCATACAAGAAACTACTCTAAAACAGGTCACAAAACACATTTGCGGCTTTAAGAAAAAATTCGTATGAATAAAGATGACAACAAAATGCCTCATAGTTCAATTTATTTTTTTCTGTGCTGTGCAGAAATTTTTAGGAAAATGGATAACGTACTTGAACTACATACAACTAACTTACATTGGACAAATTAAAAATACCTACTTTGTAAACTGCAATTAAAAGAAATATTAAAGTGATATATGCCTAATATGAGATTTTACGAATTTCTATTTACATTTTGAATAGGACAATAAGACGAGATTAATTTTTTTTTCTTAATAACAATATTGCCCCAAGATGCATCTGTATTAATAAAAGTTAAATACCAAATCTCAAATTCTTACGTTATTCATTGAGATAAAACATTAAAAAAGTAATTTTGGCTAGCCTTGAATGTGAAGTTTGCAGGGAGGGCTTAAGTCGAAAAAATATCACCTGTATAACACACCCTTTGAAAGTTTCAACATACTTATGGGAAACCCTGTATATCTACATACCTTTTACATTTGCCTTTTATATAGAGACATCCAAAGAAACCGTCATCAACTCTGGCTATGAACGAAAGAGATGGAAATAGCGGTCATGTCTAAGCTTTTCGGTTATGTCAAACTTTTGACAAGTGACTGTCACAATTTGTAAAATAAACAATGGCTGTCATATGATGTGACAGTCTTGACAAGTAAATAAGGTTATAAATTCGATTAAGAACAGAAATACGTCTTTTTTTTTCTTGGCCAACTTTGATGACGTTTTTTTTTTTGGATGTCTCTATATAACTTTTGTTTCCTATAACCTGTATATAGTTCTGTAAATAGAAATTTTCTTCGTCGCAGTTCTCAAGGAATTTATTACATACTTGCACAGTAAAGAACTGGATCTTCGTCCATCGATTTCAAAAGAAGCGACGTGTTTTTGTGTGTCTTCGTATCAGCATAACGCACATTATAATTCCTTTCGAGTTATAGGCGAGATTTATGCCAGTGTTTGCCATTCGACAAGGTCTTAAGGATTTTAAAGCAATAGACGGGCCATATTTTGTATTCAGCGCGAATAGCAATGACAACGATATAATTTATATCGAGATTTTGAATTCGTCTGAATGGACCCGGCATGATATATGCGCTATCTGCGTCACTGGGACTGTATACGTAAACTGAGAAGACTGGGGTGTTAGCTCATATTTAGAGTTGTCGAAATAATATTCATATTTATTGCGATTTAATCGATTTGCATCCACAATGCGTTCCATTTCAACGCCAACCAATTTTTATTCAATTCAATACTGCCCCAAAAGTTTTTAGGGCACTAAAGACATAAAAAAACTAACAACTAGTAATTTTATTTTCGAATTTTTTTTATCATAATATTTAATTCATTGCGTTCATAATACTGTTCTCGCAGCTGAGCCAAATTCAGTCGACTGGTGGGTGGATAATGGAGCTACGAAACACATTTGGACTGGTTTACTTCGTTTTTGAATGCTATAGGTAGCAGTACAATCTAAGTATTTTCTCTGTTACTGATGGTAAAAGTAGAAGTCTTTTGCTACAAGAAGATTGGTTCGTTCCCAAAATTTCAAGAAATGTATTTTCTACCTTTGCTGCACACGACAAGAATACTGACATTGAATTTAAATCGACAGTAACTTCCTATTAGTTTTCAGTAAAAGGTGGTGCAGTGCTGAATGGTGTTCGAGAAAAATTTGGGACGCTGTATAAAGCAGATATCAAAGCCGTGATTCCAGAAAGAGATCTGAATATCAATGTAGCCGTTTCGAATGACTCCATGTTGCAGTTATACCACGAGATATGGAGCCATCAAGGTAAACGTCACATTCAGCAAAAGCTTGAAAGAGAGCCTGATTTGAGGGTAAAGTTAGATCATAAGATCTGTGAACCTTGTATATATGACAAAGCTCATCGCCTACCGTTTGGGACTATAAAAAGGGCGTCAAAACCAGGTGAACTATTTTCAGCAGACGTTTGTGGGCCATATGCGAGTCTTTTCAGAAGAAACGATATTTAGTTGTATTTAGAGACGACTACACTAAATTTCGATATGGTTTTCGAAATATTAACAATATAGGCCATTTTCTAGATTTTTTTTTTGGAAAATCACAAATTTCACAGTTGCCAGATGTTGGCTGTCAATTTTGAATTGGTGCATTTTAAGTTATTTTGGAAGCAGAAGTGATTGTCACCAAAACTTTTTATCAAACTCTGTGTATAAAAATTTTCCTGTCAATTGATTTGTATTTTTTGCATATTCGGATACTACAGAAAAAATGCTTTCTTTTAGAGCCGGAAGATATATTCTTCCATCCGTGTCCATGTCCAACTTAACGTTGACATTTTCGATAATTTTAGGCTATATTTTGAGGTTAGGGCGAAATTCGGACGTGTGCGGATTATTATGACTGCGGAATCGGATTCATCGGCACAAAATACATGCTCATTACAAAAGTTCACAACTTTTTCTATTTTTTGCGCGCCTGTGTATCCGTCTCAAAAGGATACCTCAAATTTTGAGTTTAATTGCAGCCAAAGATTAACCACGGCGACCATTTTTAAAGCCGGCGAAGTTCTTAACGGATTAGGGGGACCGCTTAAATCGAAGCACGCAAACAGTTAATTCCCTAATACGGCGGTACTTAGGGCATAAATAATTTATCAGCAATCAAGCCATCGCCACCGTATCAAACTTTGACGGGAATTTATATAACGGAAACTTCCTCCGACAACTTAAAATATGTTTTAATATAAGTTAGTCGGTTATTAGTACCCATATACTTTGCGCTCGGATTATTTTCTTGAAATTTTAATAAGGGAGCTGGAGTTGACGTTCGTTGGAGTTTTTCAGGGAGCGGAATTGAAAGTGGAACTAGTCCTGACAGTGTATAAGCCGTCTGGGTTAAAGCATTATCAAAAATACCAAAAGTATATTGGTCAAAAAAAAAAGATCAGTCGTCACTGGATTTAAAGAATATATATATATATGGTTTGCTTCAAATATGATGGCACAGAAAAATGTTACATAGCTAATTACAGGGTTTGTCCGGAAAGTAATGTCAGTGAATTTTTTTCCCGAGACTGTACGCGCCAGCCCGCGCTTTACGTGCTGGGATTGTGGTGGGGGGATCTGTTAACAAGATCCAACAAGCGTCAGTTGGCTACCGGTCGTTGTAGCGGTCGCATCACTCGTTCTTTGAGAGTCGTTACAGTGACCCGGTGCAAGAAAAAATGCAACGTTCGCTTGAGCAACGGATGGCGATCAAGTTTTGTGTGAAACTGGAGAAGACTGCTGCGGAAACCATTCCAATGTTGAAAAAGGCTTTCGTCGTCGATTGTCTTTCGGACAGGCAAATTTTCCGATGGCACAATGCCTTCGCAGAAGGTCGAGAAGATGTCGACGACGAGAACCGCGCTGGACGGCCATCAACCTCCAGTTCCGACGACAATGTGAAACGTGTGCGTGACTTGTTGAACACTGACCGTCGTCTAAGTGTCCGTTTAATTTCCTAAACATTAGACATTACGAAAACCATTGTTCACGAAATTGTGTCGGAGTCTTTAGGAATGAGGAAGGTGTGCGCGAAGCTCGTGCCAAAAGTGCTAACGGACGATCAAAAAGCGAGGCGCGTCGAAACCTGCCAAGAACTTTTGGACACCTGCGAAGACAACCCCGCTTTCCTTGATGACGTCATTACCGGGGACGGAAGTTGGGTCTTTGAATACGATCCGGAGACGAAGAGGCAAAGTGCGGAATGGCACACGTCGAACTCCCCTCGCCCCAAGAAGGCCAGGATGTCCAGGTCAAAGATCAAGACAATGCTGATTGTCTTTTTTGATTGCCGGGGATTGGTCCATCATGAGTTCGTTCCGCAGGGGACAAACGTAACCGGAAAGTTTTACGTCGAGGTGCTGAAGCGGCTGAAACGCAGGGCGAATCGCGTCCGTCCAGACATCTCAAAATCCTGGGCATCCTTCACCACGACAATGCGCCTTCGCACAACTGCTTCCTCGTGGCCGATTACCTCATCAAGGCAGGCATCACTGTTGTTCCCCAGCCTCCCTACAGCCCCGATGTGGCCCCCCCCCCAGACTTTTTTCTGTTTCCGCGCCTCAAAACCCCAATGAAAGGACAGCATTTTGGGTCGATGAAAAACATTCAGAAGGCTTGCACCGACGCTTTAAAGGCGATTCTGGAAAACGACTACCGTGCGGCTTTTGATGCGTGGAAGACCCGCTGGAACCGATGTGTGGACGCAGGAGGAATGTATTTTGAAAGTTTCTAAAGATTTTTTTCACATTTTTCAAAGCTCACTGACATTACTTTCCGGACAAACCCTGTATAGTTGATGGCCAATGGGTTTATTCAACACGGGACAACTTTCAGGATTTACAAATCAAAAAGGGAGGACACATAGTCGCGGATTTCGACCAGTTTCGCCAAGTTTACCTTGTTCTGTGGTTTCGTTTAGAAAAACAGAAAGTGTGAATGAAAAGGGAGGTAGTGGGGGACCTAAAAAAGTTGAAGAAGTAAGGCTAAGTATTAATGAACACCTACAACCCCTATCCACAAGAAAATCCTACGGAACCTGCAATACAATACTGAAATGTAACTTGCATTTGAAAAAAACCCTTTCTTACTGTCGAGGCATGGTTTTACCTACAGTGACTCTTCATTGCAGGTAAAATCGCAATGCAACAAGGCTAACACTTCTAAGAGTAGGTTATAATTCAAGACATGTAGAATCTTACGATAGTTTTAACAATATTCACAAGTTTGACAGCAGCAACTCTAAATTAAGCAGGACAGTAGACAATTGTCACAGGACCACAAAAGTTTTTTTTCAATGCGCGAAGGTACAGACCCGGTATACATTATGTTTTTGTTTATGTCTCTGAACACGTATGAGACTTCAGTTTTCCTCGTTTACCGCTAGTTTTTTTTTGTCACAAACACATTTTATACGATACCTTGATTAAACAGGCATAGAAATCCGGAGATCACTCCCCTTCTAAGTTTTTCAATACATTGAATCAAATTCTGAGGTCAGGAAGCACTTATGACTATCAGTTCTTCCCTTGGAACTATGTCATATATACTTGACGAGTTTGTGACTGAATGTAACGGGGATGACCTAAGAACAACCCTAAGCCTCAAAAACACTCCACCCTACGGCACACATACTCAAAACCACATAATCTCACACATACTCACACATAACCTCAAAAACCTTAACCTCAAAAAACCTATATCTGTGTTCTTAATTTGTGACGTATTGCCAGAGCGCAGTAAATGATAAAGAAGCATGAATATGATTCAATCAGACCTTCAATTCCAGAAATCGTGAGCCATATAACCCCGGAAATTTATAATCGAGATAAGTAGACCTCCATAACCACGTGATCCAGAATGGGCAGACTTCCATAGCCACGTAACCGAATGCGTGGCATACTGTCGTGGAGACAAAAGTTCTGCCACTATTCGAGTCGACAGGACAGATGCTCGAAGTATTGGTTATGAAATGATGAGGTTATGAAATTTCACAGCTATGGAATTTCGAAGCTATGTAGTTTCGAGGCTATAGGGTTGAAAGATATGATTGGATCATATTCATGCCCTTTCATTAGGTTGCTGTATGCTAAATTTTACAGGTCCTAGATATACGTTTTTGAGATTAATGAGTTTGAAATAGAGGTTATGGAATTTCAGAACGATAGGGTTTCGGGTCTGTGTTTGAGTCATGATTGGATCATATTCATGACTTTTCATCATATTGTGTCCCAGATTTCGCAGGACCTACTTATAAGGTTATTGAAGTTAAGGACTTGGAGGTTATGTGATTATGGGGTTACAAAGCTTTGAAATTCCGCAAAGTTATGAAGTTGAGAGTCATGATTGGATCATATTCATGCTTCTTCATCATTTACTGCGATATAGCAGTTGCAGATCCCAGATATAGGGTTTTTTAGGGTTGAGATTTTTTGAGGTTTTGAGATTTGAGTTATTGTTAGATCATCCCCGTAACATTACAGTCACCAGGTCGTCAAGTATATGACATGGTGTCTGATTTTTCAGGGAAAAGACTAGTTCCTAGGGGGAAAAACTGAGAGTCGTAAATGCATCCTGACCGCATATTTTGATTCAGCGTGCTCAAGACGTAGAAGAGGAATGGTCTTCTCTGGCTTTGTGTTTGTATGCCTGTATAATTAAGCTGCCGTGTAAATGTGATTTTTGAGGAGAAAAACTGAGGTCTGATTCGTGTTTAGCAACCATAAAGTAGACCAGGTCTATATTTCCATGCATTGGAAAAACTTTTGTGGTCCTGTGATTATACGTATTTGACAATGGGGATCGAAGTTCTAATGCAATACTAATAACGACAGACAAACATCCCGTTAAGAAAATATATGCATATTAGGGTGGTCCAAAAAAAATTGTTCTTCTGGCCCTAGGCTTAAATCATAGTATTTGATTAGTTATTACTAATTCCAAAAGATTAGCTCATTTAATTAAGTTTTAGAGGTCGCTCATTCGTGTTTTATTTTCCCATTCAAATTACGTTCAACGCTGCCATTAGGATAAAAAATTCCAATAGAATACAAAGAGACCTACATTACCGACATTGAAAATGTTTTATACGGTCCCCGACTACCAGAAAATAATATGAGCTGCCATAAATTTCTTTAATTGTTCGCGAAACGGCACCACGAACGAATATGACGCATTTCCCATGTAATTTGAATGGGAAAATAACACCAATGAGCGACCTCTAAAACTTAATTAAATGAGCTGATCTTATTTAATTAGTAATAACTATCAAATACTATGATTTAAGCCTAGGGCCGGAAGAACAAATTTTTTTTGGACCACCACCAGGCTAAAGTGACTGCAGTCCAATACTCTGCTATAGAAATTGTAAGATACGAAATCGGAAACCAGTTAATAGCAATTTGCCACCCCTGCCTCCTCTCGTTGGGCCTGAGTACAAATAGTGTAAGCAGATGACTGTTAAAATTATTTGTGATTGTTTCTACGTCGTACGTTCTGGTCGCACTCGAGGACGTACAGAAAAAATTCTACCGATCTCCAGATCTAAAACAGACAACAACTTCTTAACGGGCACATATTTTATAAATATGCAATGTATACGAGATTCTATCACCTCGTAAAGCATTTTGAAAGTTTTAAACTTTCGAAGTGCTCCATCCCTATCGGTGGAACGGTAAGAAGGAAGTTTACAGCACATAAGGGACGAATTATCAGGACAATATAGCTGAAGAGTCAAATATCTGATGAATTTTTAAAGTTAATACGTTGAGAATGGAACATTTTTACACAGCCATCGGCCAATCTAGCCCAGAGAAATATTTCAGTGTTTTTTTTTTTTTGTTATTACGTTGTATAATATAGAGGGCGTTTTTACATGGCAACTGAAACATGAAAATTCACTCTTACTGAACGAATCAGGTGTATGGAAAAAGTTCCTTCAAAAAGGATTCAACATTTTGGTTTGGAAACATTCAACCATTGGAGTTTTCCCTGAGTAACGTTCACGGTAAATTCAATAAAAACTCATACATTTACTATCGAAATCCGGGTATGAGATTTCTCATGGTGAATGACAATGGACGGAAGTCATTTTCGCTTTTAATGGATCTACCGTTGGCGTGTGCTCGGGAAAGACTGCAATAGTTGAATGACCTATTATTATTATTATTACATATGGGGCAGGTACAAGCCCTGTGCGCTTAAGCCGATTTTTATTGTGCCCCTCCCCCACAGGTTACTCATCTATTAGTTCTGTTTCCTTAAGGGAAAGAAAATAAATAAGAGAATTTTAAGGACAGTGTCTAATGGACTGTCTGTTATCTATTTTGGTTTTATTGTTGTAGCCCTAAAGTTCGAATGCCTAAGAGCTACCAGTGTTGGACATTCACATAATACAGGGTTTGTCCGGAAAGTAATGTCAGTGAATTTTTTTTCCGGAGACTGTACGCGCCAGCCTGCGCTTTACGTACTGGAATTGTGGTGGGGGGATCTGGCAACATGATCCAACGAGCGTCAGTTGGCTACCGGTCGTTGTAGCGGTCGCATCACTCGTTCTTTGAGAGTCGTTACAGTGACCCGGTGAAAGAAAAAATGCAACGTTCGCTTGAGCAACGGATGGCGATCAAGTTTTGTGTGAAACTGGAGAAGAGTGCTGCGGAAACAATTCCAATGTTGAAGAAGGCTTTCGGCGTCGATTGTCTTTCAGACAGGCAAATTTTCCGGTGGCACAAGGCCTTCGCAGAAGGTCGGGAAGATGTCAACGACGAGAACAGCGCTGGACGGCCATCAACCTCCAGTTCCGACGACGATGTGAAACGTGTGCGTGACTTGTTGAACACTGACCGTCGTCTAAGTGTCCGTTTAATTTCCGAAACATTAGACATTACGAAAACCATTGTTCACGAAATTGTGTCGGAGTCTTTAGGAATGAGGAAGGTGTGCGCGAAGCTCGTGCCAAAAGTGCTAACGGATGATCAAAAAGCGAGGCGCGTCGAAACCTGCCAAGAACTTTTGGACACCTGCGAAGACAACCCCGCTTTCCTTGATGACGTCATTACCGGGGATGAAAGTTGGGTCTTTGAATACGATCCGGAGACGAAGAGGCAAAGTGCGGAATGGCACACGTCGAACTCCCCTCGCCCCAAGAAGGCCAGGATGTCCAGGTCAAAGACAATGCTGATTGTCTTTTTCGATTGCCGGGGATTGGTCCATCATGAGTTCGTTCCGCAGGGGACAACCGTAACCGGAAAGTTTTACGTCGAGGTGCTGAAGCGGCTGAAACGCAGGGTGAATCGCGTCCGTCCAGACATCTCAAAATCCTGGAAGCTTCACCACGACAATGCGCCTTCGCACACCTGCTTCCTCGTGGTCGATTACCTCGTCAAGGCAGGCATCACAGTTGTTCCCTAGCCTCCCTACATAGACATTACTTTCCGGACAAGCCCTGTATGTGGAAGAGGGTTTCTTCCTCCTCTCCACACCTCCTACAATCGGGATTATTTTTCGCCCCGATTGAATGACACTAACTTTACTGAATAGGCTGGAAAGTACAATGCACACAACAGTAACTTTGCTCATTTCTTTTGTAGCTGCAGCCGTTAATGTTTCGAGAAGTACAGAGTTTCGAGAAGTTTGTGATTTTTTGTTTGTGGGTATCTCATAATATCTCTTGGGTATGAGGGTTGTTTTACCTCGTACTTAATATAGCCCATTTACCAACCACTAATTCTACACGTATTTTGGTACGTTTTATATACGTCCGGGGTTAGTTTTTGGTGGATTAGCAAAATGCAAAAAAAAAACATTAAAGAACAGCAAAAATCGCCAAGATTGCACCATCATGAATTCAAATAGAATTATTGCATCATTCAAAATTCTTTTCACATGTCTTTCTGGTCGTCGAATCCGAACGAAGAGTAATATTGAAGATTGTTATTTTGACAGTTGAATTGAAGATGACTCCTCAAAATTTATAAACCTCAAGGTACAAAAGAAGACGTAGTATCGAATAGTATATTTGTACAATATGAAATCGTTATGTTTCAGCACCATCTAGGTGTACTGTTTTCCAAATGGTATGATATCTAAACATTGGGCCTACATATACTTATGTCTCGATGAAAAAAATCCATTCGGGGGAAACATTGGGGATAGAAAATTGTGTTTTGTAAGGACGTTGATGGATTGATGAAGAAACTGAACGATCCAAGAAACATATGAAATGAGTATTTTCAGTAAAAAAAAAAATTCTCAGGCTATTCTTACAAAAAGTCGTATTTTAGCGTTTTTCTTCACTGTTGTGTATCTTATTTTTGCATTTACTTCGCATTTTTATAGAATGATGTGCGTGCTATGGCTGGAAACGAAGCTGAATTCTAATTTGGCAATCCAAACAACATAAAAAATGAACTATTGGAGTCAAAAAACCGACTCCTAGGTTTTTGTACCATTTTTTTTAACATTTAACAATTCTTTATTATTTTTAGGTTTTTTTTACCTATTGTTTCGCACTTTCATGAAAAAACATGCTTTCTATGGTTCTAAATAACTTTTAATTCGGATTCAACGACCAAAGAGATATGTGAAATGAATTATATTTGCCTTCATGCAATTTTGGCGATTTTTTAGCGTTTGTTTGCATTTTGACAGAGATAACAAGCTAACCCACCAAAACTAACCCCGGACGTACAAAATACGTACCAAAATACGTATAAAATAATTGGTTTGAACCCGGGGTTTGATTTTTTTTATGTGCCTGTGTTATTTATTATAATGTAAATGATATTAGTTCTTACACAAACATTTTTTGTTATAGATTTGCTTCTTTAATAAAATTATGTTTACCTAATTGCTAAACATGGAAGCTTGGTAAACCACTTTTTTTTTAAACCAATTTTTGCCAAAAAAAAAAAAAAATGAAAAAAAAATGTAAACCGATTTCTACAAAATATAACTTACCGATTTCTACCAAACTTTGAATATGGGGCTTTTAGACAATTATGAACAACTTTTCCAAGTACACTTTTTCGACAAAAAATGCCTAATATGATTTCTTGATTTTTTCCACATATCTTATCATAATTTTCTTTGCATTGCAAAGGGGGTACTCACATAAGTAAATCATAAGCTACTTCCATAAAAGTCTCGTTCAAATCGCATTAAAAATAAATAAGAAATAAAGATGTGACAGTCTTAAGAGGGACACCTCTTACAGGGTGTCCGGTAAGTATGCGGCAATATTCTAGGAGCATACAGAGGAAGTAAAATTATTACCATAGTTATTATTACCATTTTATAGTGGAAAATATCGTAACTGAATATGAAACATAATGATCAAGTTTTTCAGATAAGAAAGTTTAATTATCTCAAAAACCTTCGAAACTGAAATAAATTCTTTGATTTCAATATTTGACACATGTAAAAAATTTCTAATTTTTTGTTTAGATCAGTCTTCTGACTTCCCTCATGATTTGAAAGGCACCTAATTATCACTGTTTTATGATTTTTTATGAAACACAGAAAATACTCAAAAACTATTACAAAATGATAAGAGAGAAATATTCTTGCTAGAAAGGTATAGGTCCCCTTTAGGGCTTGATATCTCGGTAAGAGGGTGCCGTATGAGGAAACTATTAAGAGAATAACTAGTTTTATATTCATCTCCCCCGGTTTGCTTCTATAATATTGCTGTATACAGACCGGACACCCTTTACATCTCTTATTTAACACATTTTTTTTGTAAGTATTGTTCTGATATTCTTTCTCAGCTTTATTAAAAAAAATCTACTTCAAATCAACACAATTTCTATTGTTTGCCATTACGTACTTCTACTTGTATAAACACTCCACAAACGAACAAACCTGTTTTATCGTGTTTATCAGGGGGGCTAATTTATAGGTCGTTCAAAGGAAAAGTGCCTAGCGCCCTATTTTATAGCCGTGATGTCTTTATCTACCACTCGCCGGCACGGATGTCGATTCGGCAAGGGCGTAGAGCCGTTTCCGTATTTTTAGAAACAAAAAGGAAACGTCTTAATTTAGTCCGTCAATTTTAGAAAAACGCCGGCACAGGGGAGACCAGCCATGTGTGGCGCCCCTGCTTCTATCTAATTAATACGATAGACTGGTTCACAATTTATTGACTTGTTAAGTGTGTACGGGGTGTGTTTGATCTCTTGTGACACTTCTAGCAATAATTTCCGCTATGCGGAATAATATGCAATTTGTTGTTGCAATTTCGAAAAGTTGCCTGCAATTTTCATTCCAAAAAATACGAGGTGTGCAAATTAAGTAATGAGACCGATTTTTTTATCTTTTTTTTTATTCGAATAGAAGTACATTTCAGTATCGTCTCCTTCAAAATAACTTCCTTGGGAAGCCATACAGAGCTGGAGGCGGTTCTTCCATTCCTCATAGCAGTGCTGGAACTCATATACTGGAATAGCCTTCAGCTGGTCGGTTACAGCTGGTTGAATGTTTTCTATGGTCCCAAAATGACGTCTCTTGAGTTGATTTTTCAATCTCGGGAAGAGAAAAAAGCCACAAAGACTCAAGTCAGGCGAATAAGGAGGCTAAGGAGCCACAGGCATGTTTTTACTGACTAAAAACTCGTTTACTGAAATAGCTGTGTAACAAGGCGCATTGTCATGATGAAACAACCATGAGCGTTGTTGTTCTTGATGTTTGGTCTTGGAGAGCTTGAAGTGTGCCATTCCATGCTTTGGCGCTTGGTTTCCGGGTAGTATTCAAACACCCAAGTAATGACACGTTCCATAAAATGGGGATCATTTTCAATAGATTCCAAAAAGTCAAGACACCTTTCTCTCCTGATGTCCTTTTGTTTTTGCCAAAGGTTTTTTTTTAACCATTTTTGTGCAGATTTTTCTCGTCCCCGATTCGTTAGTCAAAATCTGATGAACAGTGGTGTTATTCAAAATTAACTTTTCCCCGATCATTCTTGTAGTCAACAGACGATCTGAACGCACAAGATCCCGTATTCTATCGACATTTTCATCTGTTCTTGAAGATCTTTCTGACCTTTCGCTGCGTGGTTCATCTTCAATCGACTCTCTTTCTTCTGAGAATGCCTTAACACTAGAACCGCCGGACTTTGCTACCTACCTAGAACCGCCAAGGGGACAAAAATGTCTCCTGTCATAGAACTGGTGTTTTGGTAAAAAAAACAGATCAGATAAAATTGTATTATTTAGACACATGAGAGTTAATTACTCAAAAAACTGTATTACTAGTTAAACAATTGTTTACAACTAATTCAATAAAGCGAGAAATAACTGAAAAAGTCTATATAAAGACCAACCAATACAGTCTTGGACAAACCAACTTTGAAGAAACTACAGGTCTTCTCTAGATACATCGGCCTTGCAAGATTCGCAAGTGTATGTTACGTTACCAGTACACTTTTTGCACACCGATTTCTTACATGTTACACATTTGTAAGCACTTTTTCCATTGTTACAAGTTATGCGAACTTGGCATTTTCGACGGGATTGACTGATTTCAGATGGATCATCGTGATCAGCTGCAGAACTCTTTCTATCAATGATTTCTCTGGTAAGTTCCTCTCCTAAGGTGAGAAGGAAATCTCGCCTTGATATCTTCATTTTCGTTACTTCTTTATACAACACCCAATTATTAATTCCTGCCAAGTCCAAAACGTTACAAAACGTATGAAAGGGCCATCTCCTTGATGCACTTTTCACAGAATACTTGCGAGCCATGGCGTCAACAATGTCTACCCCAGACTTTGTTTTGTTATAAAACGTGACACTTTCGGGTTTAGACTTGCAATCATTGCCTATTTGCACGTCAGGATGTATCAAACTCATCATAACTACATTTTTGTTTGTCTTTCCCTGATACACAGTGAGAGTTATGTCATTGTTTTTTAAAATCGTAGAATCGTGAAGATTCTCGCGAGCTTTGTTCACGCAGTGGGAAACTTCTCTTCTAGCCTTGTTGATAGTGCTAACTAATATAGTTTTCTTTGATACAAGGTACTTAGCTTGGTGCATTGACGTAAAGTAATTATCACATGTAATGTTTCTCCCCTTGTTTAAGTAAGGTTGTAATAAAGTTTCTTTACTACATAGTCACATCAGCGTGACGCTGCTCATCTTTTCCAAGGTAAGGAAAAGCATTGATCACGTATTTAGTTTCGTTGTCAACGGCCATCCAAAATTTTTGGCCGTACTTGTCTGGTTTTGAGGCCATAAACTGATTGTGAGTGAAACGGCATCGAGTTGAGATGGGCATTACTGGCATGTGAAAGCACAGTTTTGCTGTATGGGACAAAAATATATCTTGTGTGTAAATATATCGGTGGTTCTAGTATAATCCGAATTTTTTCTCTAAAATTCGCGACCGAGCGGGTATTTCTTTCCGGGGTAAGTACAGGGCGTAAAATAAATAAAAGTCACTGAGATTTAAAGTGGTCTGACAAAAAAATATAGAATGTGCAAAACATTTAACTTTACGAGGGGACAAAAAAGGCACCTTGGCGGTTCTAATGTTAATCCACCGAAAAACCTGGACTCTTGAAAAAAACATTGTCTCCGTAGGCCTGTTGAACTTTTGCAAAAGTATCTGAAGCAAAACCTGGTAGCACACCGTTGCTCAAAATTAATGTCACTCATTTTTAAAACGCTCTAGAAAAAAAACGGTTTACGAAAACAGTCACAAAGAACAAATAAATGACTCTAACAAATTTAAACTTGTACTGAAGGTGAACATGTTAACCCACCACCCTTCCAAGTCCCGTCTCCGCAGTGTTGCTAGAGGGGAGTTACGTTGTCAGTCTCATCATTTAATTTACACACCTCGTAGAGATTTTCAGCTTAGTTGAAAATAAATAGCCGTTTTCAATAGTAAGAAACAAAATGGCGCTGGCCACTTTTAAAAAAAAAAAATTTTGAGACTGTTTAATGAGCTTTGAGCTCAACTATAACTAAAATTACATGCAACAAGTTGCCAGAATTATAACATATTTCCATTCAAATCGATTTAGTGCAAAAATTGTATATCGTAAATTAAAAAACAATATATTGAATATTGAACTCGAGATCCAACTTAATTCCAAATTTTCAACTGAGTAGAAACATTTCTACGTAACTATCCCTTTTCAGCTATACACTAAAGGTATACTCAGCGTATTTTAAAACCCAATGTTTATACATTCGTACCATTTAAAAATACAATTACCCCTCCCAACCACACCACTGTATTAGACCAAACTCTTAGTACGGATCTGCACCTGTTCCACTCTATTCGCAAACGTATACGTAAACGTACGTAATGATTTGTGAGCGACAACGCGCGTCGTTTGTATACACATATACATATATGCGTAATTCGTAGTCCGGAATCGCCGCTATACATCTCTATCAAACCACTAATATACATGTCAATAGGTGGCCGACAAGCGATACGGTCACGTGACTTACTGCCGCCGACTGTCTACAATTAGTCCGGCCATTAACATAGTCCGCATATGCAGATTGCCTTGCATATGTCACTTAAAACCGATCGCTGTCGTTGTACGTTCCCTTCTATAGAAGGCGAGAGAGGGTACGGTATCGGTTATTGTGTCGAATACCGATAGGTCAAGTGTTCGGAGATCAATCTAGCGTACAGGGTGATGCAGACGTGTGATCTGCTGAGATTCTTATGTTTTGTCCATGGTTTAGTGCCCCCGTTCATACCAAAACTATACCCAACAGAACTTTTATCTGGACTTCTTCAGTGATTTAATATACGTAATTATCCTAATTGCATTAAAAATATCGAGTTCAAACTAGAGGTCCATCATCCTGAAAAGTTCAGCCTTATCGAGATTATCTTTCCTTATGTCACAGATACCTGCAGGTCATGTACGTGTATCTGGAATGGAACATGTACATGAGCTTGTTCCAAAAACCTTCGAAAATATGGAACTGAAACAGGTTCTACAACTCATTGGCCATGTAATTGACTGCATTCAAATTGCTCAGAAGGAAAACTAAAGGTAATCAAAACATATTGCACTCCAAACCATCACTCCACTTGTAAGAGCAGTACGGCATTCAACAGCTAGTTGTAAATTCTTCCATATCACATGGAAACGCCTCACATTTTTATGCCTATCAGGAGCCCAAACAGAATAGGGACTAGGCTCCACACATAATAAATACATAAAAACTACATAATGGCATTCCTATATCCTGTGCATTCGTTCCTTACATCATTACAGCCTGCGAGAACGATGAATTGGAGTAAGGGGTATGCATATAAACGCTCAGTAAGAACTAAGTTTATAGGACCTTATTCGTCGATATACGGACGCCATAGACACTCTTCGTTCTAAAGTCTCCATCAAAAATTTCCCACAGCTCGTGTTGTGGAAAACCTGTCTCTTACCACCAACATTCTCAGATGACGTTCTTCACGATCTGTAGTGCTCCTAGGACGTCCTTGTCTTCGATCATGCTCATAAACACCTCCAAATAACCTGACCCAACTCTTAAAACGCTATGGTTGTCACGTACGAGGTAGGCAACTTTTTTTAAGAGAAAATTCAGCCTCCTTCATAAAAATAGTCCGGCCACGTTCAAAATCTACAAATTCTAGGCTTCGTAAATAATGTGTATCATTTAAATGTAAAATCAGGACTGGAGGAAAGATTTCCAAACATGGATAGGAAGGTTCCATACTACTACTAGGAAGGTAACCTACTTTCTTAGACCGCAATATAATTTTGCAGTTGATATATACCCAAACAAGCTCTTGATCAATCAGGGAATTCTGCAAAAACTGGCGAAGGATTTGAGAACCTCTTTCAATTGCCTTTTATGTCATATTTTTCGATGTCTTAGGAACCACAGTCGTATTCAAATGGATATTAAAAATAACCTCAGTTTTAATACCTTAAGTTAAATTCAGTTAAAGACAACCTCAATAAATGACGATCTTATAAAAAAGTCTTCCCATTTACCTCGCCACAGAGTTCCGGCTCCGAAGGACCAAATTAACTAATCCTGAACGGTAGCCCCCCCTTATTCGGACGCAATATAATTTTACAGTCGATATGTGCCCAAACAAGGCCCGACCAAACAACAGTGCTTTCTATTTCTCGATAAACCGTGCCTGCCGCAAAACAGTTCCAATTTATTTAAGGATAGACAAGTCCTGTGCGAACGACCGGTCGTTAAACGGCACCGGACAATCGACGAATCAAGTGGGCCCAGGACCGAAGGTCGAGCCAGCGGCGGCAGAGGAGGAATATTGCCAGTGTTCCGGGTAAAAGAAAGATATACGAGGGTCAAAATATTCGTATTTTTCTATGCTTCTTAGCTGTTTTGAAGGATATCTTCAGGAGAGATTGTTGATGGAAAATTATTTTGGAAGACAAACGGTAGGAATGTACGCCAACGTTTGGAAATATACCGAACATTTGAAATACTAAGTAGTGCCATAAGAGCTATAATATTAAAATAAATGCCAGAATTGTTGAAGAAATGAAGCAGCGGAACTAACTAGAAAATATTAAAGACTAAGAACAATGATGAGATCGAAGCCACTGACGAAAT